>JAOXYM010000003.1:29561365-29608271 GCA_028567055.1 Leptatherina wallacei | reverse complement strand
TGGCCGATACCGATTATCATAAAATTGCCTAATATCGGCCGATATTATCGGCCAGGCCGATAATTGGTCGATCCCTAGTTAAAATGTCTGTTGTTAATTTAACATAATTTGCCCATCGGTGTACTTTCACAAATTTTTCCATGTTTTACTCGAGGTGTGAAAACTATATGTTTTATTTAACCTTGCTGCGCCCTCCCTGGCATAACTCTGGGCCTGCCCCCCCCCCCCAGTTTGGGAAACCCTGCCTTAAGGATATGTTCCCTGACTGCAGCCGTAAAATACCAATGATCGTTTTAGATACTGCTATGACATTTTGGATGATTGGCTGATATTTTATTTTGTTTTATCACAAGAAAGGCGAATAAAAATATTCAGTTTGAAAAAATGTTGTCACATATCAAAGCATGTATTTGGAGAGGGTTTCATATTCCTATCAAGCTTGCTCAAACTGTAGGGGAGCATATCAAACTTGTTTTTGCTTGACAGCAAAAGAAGCAGATAAACATGAAAAATATTCTCTGTGAAATCTAAGGTGTAAATGTTGGAGGGGAACCAATCAGAAACCAAAACACTGCAAATAATGGGCATTTTAGTTTCTGTTACTAAAATTTGCAGATGTGTGATATTCAAATATTGAGTGTATCACAGCTGCCACCTGTGTTTGAAGAAATGCTCTCAGCATATAATTTCCATCGAGTCTGTGTGCGGTGCAGACCATTCCACTCTGACGTCCGCGCTCTACACACTGTAAATGCACCTGATTTTGGTAATATTCTATCAAATCATTTGAGTGCAAACATAAACGGGAAGCTTGTGTATGTAATAAACGTTTCAGACACGCGTAGTGTAATTCATGCAATGATGTTGCAGTCTGAACAATGCAGCCCTGAAACTCCTGGGGCTGCTTGACCCAAATCCATAGCTCCATTTTCTGTGATGGGTGCCAGGCAGGCACAGCAGGCGCCACGAGAACAGGGCCGCACTGTGCATGGCTATATTAATTCAAAAGAGGTTAACTCTAGCAACATTTACCACCAACTGTTGAAGAGCAGTGCATTCCCAGTGGAGCCTAAAACCAGGGCAGAATTACTTTGTATCTACAGATAAGTTTCTATTTCTATTTCTAGCTTTTATACAATACATCCTATGAGAATAACATCCTCGCAACAGACTGAAAATGTACATTATAATGGAGTTTTCTCAGACACAAATAAAATAAACCCTGACACTTTACATATAGAGACATGGGATATAAAAGGCCCTTCATGAAAAGATCAGGAAAGCTGGGCTTGTTGTAGCTTGAACGCAGTTCCTCCCTCTTTTTGAACACATTAAGTCCCCTATTTCTCCTGTGTAAGCCCTCCCTCTTTCTTTTCCTCCACCCTTCCTCCAGGATACACCTGTTGCATGGTTCATGGCTGCTGTTACAGCTTGCTTTCCAATGTTACAAACCTTTGGTGAATCCTAAACACATGGAGCGAAGATGATTCTCTTTGGGTGGACGGACAAGCAGTAAGAGGTATGTTTAAGCCACTGCTTTACTAGTCACTGCTTTAATTGTAATGATGTTTTACTGATGCACAGATTAAAAATAATAAGAATGAATGGTTATTGGACTTTCCTTTGCTGGTTCAGATCGTCTTACGCAGGTTTATTTTGGCCTCCAGGTGTGTAAAGCAACAATGTGTGAGAATGCATTCATCGGTGCGCGTTTGCACCAATGAAACCTTTGTTTTCTTGTGTTTTATAAGCAGTGTAAATATTTGATAAACATCTCAGAGGTGAGGAAGTGCAAAAGTCTAATGAATAGACAGTTTTGTAATTAAGAAACACAGGAATCATTTTTAAAAGACTATCAACATTTTATGGTGGCATTTAAATCTCGTTAAAGATCAATGCAAAGGTTTTTTACCTGAATAAGATTTTTCTCTTTAGCAAACATAAATGAAATGATCTAATTTGCCAGTGAAACATGTTGTAGCCTAGTCTTTCTTTCACAAAAGCAATTCAATGTTCCGAGTAAAGCTATCATGTATTGTCTTGTGTTCTGTGTCACAGATGCAAACACATATGTTGATGAAAAAGTTATTCAAAATGCCAAAACATGTTAGAAGTGATTTCAGAGGACAGATGAGTCAGGGTAGAATTCTGGAAACATAGCAATGAAGTGTGTTTCTATAGGGTTTTCAGACAAAGCCGTGCAAGACGATATATTTCCAGAAAAGGTAAATATAATTCACATGATCCCTCAGGTCAAATTTCTTCCCTGTATGCCTGTCAACTGACTAAAAAACACACTCATTTCACTGATTATCCTGTTCAGAATCTGCCTCCCGCTAAGCAATCCCACCTGTTGGTCACTGACATTAACATGTGTGTCAGTGTGAGTGTGCGTATCTGCTGTTTTCTTTCTCGACTCGTCGGATATGTTGAGTCACGGAGACGACATGTCACGACCTCTTGGTTTCATGTGGCCTGTTCCAGGGTCAGCTGCCTCTCGTTTGTAATGACGTCTCCACCTATTTTAGTACTTTAGAAACTGATCAATACAAGTCATCCAACTTCTAACTCTCTTTTTATCATTATTATTTTATTTCTGTGCCAGGTTTTACCCCAGTTTTGAACAGCTTTCAACAAAATATTACAAAGGTGAAAAAGATTCCAACGGTTTCTTCATACTGATGAAACGTCAGGAGCAAAATCTGGATTTTGAAATGTTTCTTGAATTAATATAAAGTGCAGTGTGTAATTTAGCTTCTTTCTTTAAAGGTGGTGAACATATTAATCCAGTTTTTCTATTATTAGTTGTGTCTTTTTGCAGCAGATGCCTTTAAGAAAATAAAAAAAGCTTTTAGTGTTTCCAAGAATGGAAAGCCAGACAATCCTGAGAAAACACAGGCACAGACAGGTGTGTTCTTTCATTCCAACAAATGTACACAGTTCTTTGAAGTTCCTTTTCTTTAATTTTTTCAAATTAAATTTTTCAGAAACGCAGAAAGATGGAGGAGTCGTAGTGTGTCGGCTTAAATTCAAACTTATTATTCACTAATGAATCAAGTGACACAATAAGTGAGAAATGAAGCTTTCACCTGATTTGTAAAATTCCTCTACAAGGGGTTACGTGTGTGGTTCTTTTGCAGAAGCTCAGAGGTAACTTTAGATCGTATAAGCGGTTCTACTTTTGTCTTCAAACCTGACTTGCTGGATGTTGGGTGTTGTTTTCTCATCTGTCATCACAGGACTACAGCGCTGGGAAAAACGACCCAGAGCTGTTGCAGTTCTATGAGTGCTAAGGGGCCTCACTACTTCCTTTATGGTTTCCCTTCAGAAACGTCAGGCCATCCTTTGTAAAAGGAACCCACATAATTCTTTACAGCAATGTTCAATAATATTCACACAGTTGTACAGGCTGGGATACATGTAAATAAATCAGACAACACAAAAGTGACTTATTGCAGCCAGAGATGTTACATTTAATGTTTGTGCCTTTTTCTCTCTTTTTCTGAACGATCAACTTGACAGTGAAGTAATATTTCACATTACCACTTCCTATACTTATAAGATATTTTGTAGCCTCTGTAAAACAAAAGGTCAAACTGAATTAAACATTTGTTTCTTAGGGTTTTTTCCCCCCAAGTCTTCACAAATTTCTCTTGTGATTTAATCCTGTTTCAATGAGGTCAAGGAAAGATGGTAACATCATTTAGATTGTGATGCTTTTTACACCATAATGTGCAATATGAGACTACAAAAACAATCAGAAAAAGTTGCCTGGCAAGGAATAAATAAATCAATCTACTTTTTACTTAATTTTTTCTCCTTACTTTACAAAGTAAACGACTTGGCAAAAAAAAAAAAAAAGATTTTTATTTTTGTTGTGATTTTATTTGTTTATATAATTTTTTATAGATTTTTCTTATAGATTGTCCTTTCAGTGTTTCACAAATAAAATGCATTAACTCTCAAAAAAACAAAAGCTTAAAAAAAAAAAGCATTATACTCAATATTGGACAACTGTGGAATTTAACTTGACTACAAAAAGTCTGGCTGTATGACACACTGAGCTTCACTTCTATCTTCTGGCTATCCCACAGTCAGATACGATCTTATCAAACCAGGAATCTCTTTCTGTGGAGACAGATGTGCAAAGCTTGGATGAGCATCTCACGGTGCATCCAGGCACAGCTTTCTAGTCTGATGAAAATAAGACCTTATAAGGAGGCAGGTGAGGAGCAGGTCATGATACAGTTAAAGTTGAGTTGTGATGCCATCTGGATCAATATGTCCTGTCAGTTTAAATGCTTACCATCTCCCTTTCAGCAAAAGAGAAACATTTATCATTAGTCCTTGTTTGGTTCAGGCCTGTTTGAGTATCTCAGTTCGTCCTTTTCAGGACAGGCTGCTGCTATGCTTTAAGTATAGGGCCAAGTCTTCTTAATTCCAGATGCTTTGAAGTCAAGAAATGTAATGTGGATTATTTTCTTTTTCCATGTGGTCTTGAGAGAAGTACGTTTCTTTTTACCTGTGCCTCTTACATTATAATAGCATAGGTGACAGTTGATGAAACATACCACCTAGTGGTGCAACATTTACCCTGCAGGCACAGATACCAAAGGAAAGCCTTAAAAGGTATGCACACAACCTCATCAGAAGTGTCAGAGTCAAATAAGAGCACAATACAATATTTTGAACATAGTTTGCTAAAGGTATGCAGTATGTACATTATATCATGTAAACAGTAGAATTATAGTCTCTTTGTCTCGGTTGAGACTGTGCCACAGGGTGCTGAGGTCCTCCCCAAGGTTGATCCAATCCCTTCTTTTTATCTGGAACAAAATACAAAAATATTCTGCACCAAGGAAAAGGATACTCAGTTTGGACTTAACGAGTACAAAATAAAGAAATGAAAGGAAATTAAATTAATGAAAAGAAAAGAAAAAGCTGAAATAGAGCAGGATGGATGAGGTAATGCTGCATATAGAAGTTCTTCATGCTTTTGGTGCCTCAGTAGAAGATTATCAACTTTGTCCAGTTCAAGTTCCAATTAGTAAGTGATAAAGCAGACAGATTAGCTCCACAAAGAGGCAACAGCTGCCCCTGGACACTGACCTACTTACTTTTGTTGGCACCTCCATTTGTTTATATTTAGGCTCGGGGTTGAAGATTATATTCTCATGTTCCTTAACTTTGTATGATTTACTGTTTATGTGCTGGCTTGGAGAGCACTTTGTGTTGAAGCTTGAAAAATGCTTTATAGATTAAATGATTAGAGTTTTAGAAAGCTGCTACTTGGAAGACTGGTTGAACAGCAGACAAAAGAGCTGGAAAAAAAAGAAGAATAAAAAGTCCCAACTCCATTAGGATAA
Source organism: Leptatherina wallacei (assembly GCA_028567055.1). Lineage (NCBI taxonomy): Eukaryota > Metazoa > Chordata > Actinopteri > Atheriniformes > Atherinidae > Leptatherina > Leptatherina wallacei. Next base: position 29,602,905 of record JAOXYM010000003.1, on the reverse strand, counting down.
GAAAACGCAAATGGTTTGAGGAAAAACAAAATTGGCAGCGGCAGAGAGAACTAGTCAAAGAAGACAAGATGTTTTTCGAGAAAAGCATGGAGGGAATAGCTGACAGAAGAGAGCTGAGAGATCAGAAGAGGTGAAACAGTTGGAAGCGGTCAGAGGGATTTGATCTCAGGGGATAATGAGGAGACAGCTGATGAGACAGATAGTGGGAAAGGCGAGCAGAACGAGGGGCGGGCACGGCTGACAGATCACATTTACACACACTTGTGGTGACTCAGTGGTATTTTAATAAACCTCACTAACTGTCTTATTGTCTGTCTTTCTCAACATTAACACTAATGTTTAGACACTTTCTGAGTTCTATAAATTACACTATAAATCTATTGTTGATGAATCCAGTAACTACACATTCCACTTAATTGAAAATAAGCTTTTTTCAAACACTTCAGCTGTTTCCCACCGCTCAGCCTTCTCCTCTTTTTGCATCTGGCAAGAAGCAAACATCACAACCTCCCTGAACTACAATATGTTTACTCTTGACTGGTCATGTGTTAGCAAGAAGCATGGAGATATCCCCTTCCAAGCAACTCCTTTCTCACACACAAACACACCTGTTGTCCTCAGATTCACCTGAAATAACATTGTCTGCATATGCAGCAGTCTGACTAGGCTGCATGTGTGCTTCCTTTTGGTTCCCATGGCCCGGCAGCAGGCAATGTTTTCAGATACCTCTTTCCCAAAACATCATTGTGTCAACAGCTTGGCTTACACAAACAAGTAGAGTTGAAAATGAACCATTAAATGCTGTCTTGGTGTCGCTGTCGTAGGCATCCTTAATGACTGCTTGAGCTCTGTGACTTCCTCAAAAAAGTTAATTATGACTTCTTATGAGAGATTTATGAGACCATGAAACTAACAGCTTAGCATTTTTCCAGTAGTTCTGGGTTGTGTGAAACTTGTTACTTCAAGTGAAGTTCATCCCAACCTCATTACCTCCAAATCATCACAATTGACCCGTTTACTGGTCCAAAATTGGTCTGGGTTGAAAGAATAGATTGACCATAGCTAAATTACTGAAGGATGGATCTCAGGTTGATTTTCTCTAGGGCTAAGAACGGCCATTAGTTCCACTTTTCCATTAACATACTCTTTAAAAGTAAATGTTGATATCTAACACTGCAATGCTAAAAGTTAGCATGTTACCAGGTAGCTTATAGGAGGATACTCAAATAAAAGGACTTTTATGTTGTAACATATAACTACTAAAATGTGTGTGGTGATGAAAGTATGTGTTTCAGATTATAACAGCAGCATTCTGAGTTATTCTGTTCAACTAAATAGCTACCGAATCCTTTTTATTCATATATTTGTTTTCTTTTTATACCAGATTTTTAGCTGTGAGATAAGATAAGCAGGAATTCAGGATTTGGTTTCAGTTTAACTGCAGTCATGTTATCTAGAAAACAGTATACTGACAAATCAGTTAATGCCTGTACATACTCCGCAAGATCGGGGCTGGGAAAATGAAGTTATTTGTTTGGGCTCAAAGCTCCTTCTCGACTAATTATCTGGGTGGAAGTTCTCATTTCTGCTTTTCTGCTGACACAAAAGGTCCAGCAAGATTAAATGGATGATATTAAGGAACAGCTGGCCGAGGCAGTTTATAACACATCATCATGTAAGAAATATAAAGACATGGACACTGCCCCTTGCATACCCCCTCCAACCACCACAACAAGGTTTTTTCATCCTGAAACGTCCTGGCCAAACAAACTTTGTTCTTGTTGTTGCCTCAAGTAAATGAAGACAAAATCAATTCTGTTGCAGAGTATGTTCAGGGTTTAGGATTATGGTTTAGTTGGTTTAGCCATAACAATCAGTTTTTGACAGTTTTCAGGTTTTTCCTTTTATTTAACAAATCGCGAGTCCGGATGTATGAGCAAATAGGTCTTTCTTTCTTTCTTTCTTTCTTTCTTTCTTTCTTTCTTTCTTTCTTTCTTTCTTTCTTTCTTTCTTTCTTTCTTTCGAAGAGCTTCACACCCTCAAAGGGTAGTCACATTTATAAATGCTACTTCTTCCATTTATTTTCTTTGCCTTCCTCATCTTGTTCTGGGATGTAGGAGACTGGAGCCTGTCCAGTTGCCATGGCCCCTGAAAACGTGCACCAGTAAAATGAGTTTTAAAAAGTAAATACAGAATTTTTCACTAATTTATAATTTGTGAATCTTTTCTATTGAGTTATTTTTTATTGCTATTATTATAAATCAGATTCTAAAAAGACATGAAATGCATTTATTTTGAAAATATTATTTTCAGTGTGATTTCCTGTGTGGATATATAAACTCATTTGAACATAGTAATCTGTTCTGTTTCTTGTTTTCGGTATTGGTAATTTAATCTTTTATTGTATTTTATTTCCAATCCTTTAGGTGTGGGTGATTGGGAGTATGGGGTGGGTTGGCATTTTTTGAGTTGTGAGAGGTGAATTGTATCATTACTGATTTTTCTGAAGGTAACTTCTTGTATTGCATTATACGTGAGCAGCTAGCAGACCCCAGGAAGACTAGCGGGATACAAATAAACAAATCCCAGCTGTCATAGGGTGAGCTGTGGGGTACAACCTGGCCATGAGTCCATAGGGCTAGATAGGGAGACAGACAACCATGCATGTTCAAACTCACACTTACAGTCATTTTATAATTACCGTTTAACTACACAAGCATGTTCTTTTATACCTTTTGAGGAAATTGTGAGACTAGACCAGTAAAATGCAGAGCAAATTCCACACAGAGATCTTTTATGATTCAGACCAGGACTTTTGTCCCAGTGAAACAAGGTCCTGAACACCCCACTCTGTCCACTGTAGCATGGCAGTTTTTTTTTTTTTAAATTCCAAACAGAAAAAAAGAGAAAAAACTTTGGGACAAATTCTCAGGCATCCCATACTTCTCAGCTCTATAGCCTGAGAAAAAGAAAGCAGCCGGGACCTCACACTGGGTCTATCTTGAGCATTTCACATATGATAATAATTTACATAGCATTGAAAGCCAAACTCCATTTGTGTAAATATTGAACAGAGATGAGGGGAGGTTTGATTTAAATTGACAAAAACCACCTCTGTAAAAAGACTTCCTTTGAAAGAAGCTGATTCCAATATCCTTAATAACTGTGCAGTGAATTTAATTGCAACATCTTTTAACCACAAACACTTCTCACACAATTACCCACTTGAACATTTGGTTAAAGCCTACACACAGGGCACGGAACAAATCATCTCAAATCAGTAACAGTTTGAGAAGTCTTTCATGTAACATTCCTCTTTTGCAGAGCGTCTACGGTCCATTTCTCTCAGCATTTGATGTGAAGCTCTGACACAGACAAAGTATTGGCTGGATCCTTGTTTGCAACTAAGTGGTAATAATTGGCACCGAAGCACATTGTTTTACAAAAGAGATAGATCTGGAATATTATAACATGGGGCAGCTTATTATCTGGGACAAGAAGACTGCTGTCATTACTAAGTGTTTTGGTAAGGAACCTTTATAGAATGACAATTGGCTACCAAAGGGATGTATGTGTATCCCAATGAGACCTTCTCATAGTATTAAAATGTGATGTCTCATTATGAAATCTCAATGGGAACAAATCTGTTTAAAATGGGACAGATGGAAAGCAAATTAAAGTGTTGGAGGGGCCTCTATCTTGTCTTTTATTAGCCATAAAAATGGAGCGTGACATGTAGAACTCAAAGACTGATGGACTGACTGTTACACAGGTCATGAACAGCTGAGGACATTAAATGTCAACTCTTTCACCTGAATGAGCAGTGAAAGGCAAGCATAAACGCAAACTTGCACACTGACCGGAACGTAGTTGAACGTGTCTTTTTTTCACAAAAGGATGATGTTTTTAAAGTTCCACACAGCATGACACACAACTCCAAACATGCCTTAGACCACTTTTAGAAGACCAAGAAATACCTAACACAAAAAGGGGGTAGACAATTTTCAAAGGAGAAGAACCCAAGACTCGTGTTCCTTCTGTTTGCTGAAAGAACTCAAATGTCAAATGACATGCAGAGGTCGAGCAGGAAATTATGTCACAGTCACAGCAGCAGATCTCCAGACGCTGATAAGGTTTCGCTTCCTGGAATGGTAAAACAAGGGAGAGACAGATCACCCCTTTGTCCTTTTCTTCATCCTTTCATCTTGCCCCATCAAGACAGGGAGTGATAACAGTAAAAAGTTACCCGCACATTCATCACTGAGACAGAACATTTCATATTAATGTCACTAAGACACCAGTGATGTATTTGGACGTCTTCCAAGGGAAAGATACACTCCTTGAACTACCAATGCTGACTTGGCTTCCTTTCCCCGTGTTAAATGAAAACAACCTGTAACATGTAAAGTTAATTAATATAAGCTTGGAGAGCAAATGGAGTCATGTAATTGATCCAAGAACTGATGCTGGAGGTAGATTGCCAAAAGGCAAGTTAATGCTTTCCCACCCTTAAATGGTGATTGTTGTGTGTTCACACAGTGTGAGTCAAGTTTTATAGACTGTCAAAACTGCACACCGCTGTGTTTTAGTCTGCATCGAAGGTTATGTTGGCAAAAGCTGGTTTGAAGAAAATCACTGAAGGGGTCTTGCTCACTTGCTCTGGGAACCCCCCCCCCCCCGCTCTCACCGGGAAGGAATTGGACATGGAGGGAGGAAGTGAAGAAGGAGCACTGTCTGTGTTTGTGTATAGAGTTGTGTGTGGATGCTTGTGTTTATGTCTATATTCAATAAATTGCAGTACACGTACATGTTTACATGGCTACTCAAGATACCCGTATGGGTGTGTGCTCCAGACTTCCTGTGTGGCATTATCTCAGGAACTCTTAACGCTCCATCTCTGTGTATATTTCTCTGTCTGTTTTTGTCTGGGTTACTGTGTGAAAGCCTGTATGTTATGTATATCCTCTCAAATCTGCACATTCACTGACTCACGAAGCAAAGATCAACCTCCTGCTGGTTTAGATGGACGGCCCATCTGGTTTTCATGTAGGGAGGTGGGATGTCAAAACTGAGTCAACCTGCTAAGGCTAGCTTTCATTCAGGAAGGAAGGCGGTCTGGATTGTTCTAGACTTTGAAACTGACCCAACACTTTGGGCTTATCACAGATGTATTGCCTAATATTTTGAACTAGCAATAAATTGATATGCTGGAGGCTATTTTAAAAACAATGACAGCTTCAAAGATGAGTTAAGTTTGGATTTCTTCCCCTCTCAAATAATCTGCAATTCTATATCCACAATGGAAAGAATGTAAAAATGTTTTGCTTATGTGAAATGATCGTTTTACTCTTCAGCTTGCCTCAGCCTCACTAAGGATTTTCATTTTTCTTCAAAGCTATTCTAGTTGATTGTTTTTGTTACATTAAATACAGCAGTGGCCTAGACTCAGAGGAAAACATGTAATAAGTACAATTTTTCATTTCTCCAAAGCGCACTCATGTCAAAATCTGGTTAATGCATACTTATAATGTGTTTCTGAGTGAGAGCAAAGCAGTGGACCACCATTGCTATTACAGTGTATCATGGGACAGAAAATCAGGTTGGAAACAGGACAATTTGTGCTAAATTTAGAAGATTTGATTTGCTCTGATAGTGGCTTTCTAAAAGTAAGTCAGCTCCAGAAAGTAATGCTTGACAAATATGGTTAGACTTCAGTAGGTTAGATTGTTTAATACCCGTTTTCAAATCATAATGAGTATTTTAAAAGTCATACAGACAGAAAATCCACCTAATGTGGTGATTTAAATCTGTGCACGTTTCAAACCTGGCTCAGTTTCAGCAATTAAATTCAGGTGAAAAAAAGAAAGAAAACCAGGTCACTTTTGGGAAGTCGTTAAAACCATATTTAGAGAAAATAATCTGCCCAGCCAAATTAGGGGAATTATAGACATTACAGCATGCACACCCAACCAGGGGGAAAACCGCAGCTGGCACTCACAGGATGGTAATAAACTAGGGGTGTGCAAAACTGCAAGATTTGGTATTGATCCGATACCAAGTAAATATGGGCTAGTATTATTGATACCGAAACTTTGTAAGGGTGTAAAAATGTACATGTTAATGCAAAGAGACTAATCTGTGGAATGAATGCATTCATTTAACCCTTTAATGCATAAATAACAATGTTGTTGCACCATAAAAATATGAATTTGGCATTATGTCGGCGAGAGAAGCTGATTTTGGGCATAATAAACTTATTTAATAAACATACTCTACCAGTCAAAAGTTGGGACACACTTTCCCATTGAAGTTAATGGAAAAGTTTGTCCAAACTTTTAACTGGTATTTTACATTTCTTGTTTTCGGTAAAATCCTGTTGACTCAAAAATTGAATAATTTAATTAAAGAAATAACAAATATGTCACGGTTCAGAGTTTTTATATGGAGTCATTTGTGAATAATCTCATCAGTTTTTTATTTAAATTTTTCATATTTTGTTCTATTTTTTTTATCCTTATTCAACAATATCCATAGCATGGGAATGATGTTAGTTTCACTGTGTTAAATATGCAATAATGTTCGCAACAACTTCTGTAGTTCACAACCTGCAGGATTTAATAGAAATGCTGCGCCTGCAGTACCAGACACCTCAAACTACTTATAGTCAAAAATAGTGAAACATTTTTGCAATTTCTCAGCCCATCTTGATCCAAGACTGTTTTATATCCTTTTAAAAAGTATAACCCAATTTTGAGCAGATGGTTATGATGGATTTATTGATATAAACAAGGCAGTCAAAGTCAACACATATTCTGTTGCAGCCACTGTGTCTCATTTCAAAATGAGAAATTCTATGACCTGATAAACATCCAGGAAAAAGTATTTTACAAAAGAATATCAGCATGCAGGTGAATACTTAGATGCTTATATTTATGTTTCTGTGTAGTTAGAAAGACATAATGTCCACAGGGTTGAAGTTTTGCATTTCAGGACAACAAGTGAGTACAGCAGAGATTTTGCTGTCTTTAGGGTTCGCTGGACCTCAGTCCATTCTTCCACTGGACTGGATCCACAAGCCTCTGCTCTTTGCAAAGGGCTGTGATTCCCTTGGAATTCTGAATAATTTTAACCCATCTTTTAAAGTGATTAGTAAAGGTAACTACCCTGGCATCTGCTTTTTAGAGCTTTCTGGTTGAAACTGATGCATTGTAAGCACTATGTCAGTGGATCACAACAGTTTGGGATGTGTGCTGTGTAATGTCAACAGCAGAGGTTTGTGGGCTGAAAAGTTAAAAAATTAATTGAAATGTATTCACATTAAACTTACATGATATGTATTGTTCTATAGTGTGCTGCTGAGACACAGACAGATTTTGACCAAAGTAAATTTCATCCTTTTACTTTGCAGTCAGGCTCCTAAAAAGATGTCTTTTTTTTTTTTATACAAAATCTGGGTCAGAAAACCTCTGACCTCTGAGCTAAAGTATAAGAATCTGCGCTCATTCTTACTTCTTTCACTGAAGTGAGTAGAGAATCTGTAGTAGTGTGTCCAAAGTCTGTCCTCGAGGGCCGCTGTCCTGCAGGTCGTGGAGGTTTCCTGCTGCAGCACACCTGATTCAGATTCATGGGTAAACATGCTTGGGCAGCATTGGACAACAAGCTGTTGAGGAGAGCCATTTAATTTGAATCAGTTGTGTTGGAGCAGGGAAACATCTAAAACCTGCAGGACTGCGGCCCTCGAGGACCAGAGCTGCAGCAAGCCTTTTTCAGTTTTTCTTCTTAAGCATTCCTATCAGCAATATAAGATTTGCTTTATACTGCTTTATACCCCCAGAAACAAGAACACAGCAACCATCTTGTTTTTGCATGCTCAACATTGTTTTCAAAGCTGACACGATTATGTTGCCTCAAGAGTCTACTGAATCATAAGCGAGCAATATTCAGACTTGGAAACAAAAAGCTTTAAAGGGCCAAGGAATGTTCCTCTAACGTTCATACCATCTTACGCCTTGACTGGACCGGTGCCTAATAGGAAGCCAGAACAGTCAGAAGCTTAGAGCACATGGTTTTTGTCTTGCTGGCCTCTCAAGACTTTCTTCACGAAGCCGCATTCAAGACACATGCTGTTGAACATTACAAATGGAAGAAAGGAGAAAGAGTGAAATGTGTCCTATTCTAAGAACATCCCCATAATTTGATGGTTTACAGTGAAAGACAAATTAGTCTTTTCTCTTAGTGAAAGAAAAACATGTGAGGAATGTTGTAGAGTGCATTTTAGTGGGAAACCACAGGTACTGAGAGAGGCCTTTCTTTCATATTTCTAGCTGCAACTCTACCTGAACATTTGATTAAAAGAAACATATTCAGCTCCCTATCCTCACGGTGAAGATATTTCATGGACTTCCATGTAATTTCTGGAATTTGAATGAACAAACAGACAGAGGTGGAGGCCAGCTGTGAGCTGCCGAGTCACATGCATTCTCTGGTAGAAATAAACAGTGGGGCTGTCAATCTTTTTCCTCAAGTGCCACAATGATGAATCCCCTTTTTCTGCAGCAGCAGGTCCTTGGTTTTATTCACTGTATACCTTTAGATTCCAGATATAATGTAAATAGTGATCCATAGGGTGTAGTCTTACATTCCTCTGACCGATAATGTAGAGGTACTGCAGAGGTAAGCTTCACATGGCCGCCGCTGCTTGGCTTGGACCTCTGCAGGGAATCCCTCTGTTGCCTCTCCCTTTGATATGTGTTAAACACTGGGCAGTCTGCCGGAAGACAATTGCTAAAGAAAGGAAATGAGAAAGCCTGGAGCAGACACTGGAAGTCGATGAGGTAAAGGAGTGAAAAGAAAGACTGCCTTAGCCCTCTAAAAATCCTAGTGATTAAAATAGAAAGAAAGGGGCCACAAACAAGGGGCTGGATTTTTTTGTAGCTCTGGGCCAAAAGAGTGTGCTTGCATCTATGCATGCTCACGCCTGTGTATGTCCACATGCATACCAGAATAGGATGTGGAAATATTTAGATTCTTACAAGGCATACAGTAACAGATAAAGCACACTCAGTGTGTCTGTGAATGCTTTCCAGTTGTGGCATATTGTGGGTGTGCTTGGGTGTGTGATAAAGCCTGTGCGATTGAGAGAGAGCAAAGAAACTGAAAAGCCTGGAGGGGGATTTCCTCTGAAAGGGAGCGCTTTTCTCCTCCCCCTTTCAGACAAGCTCTCCTTCCCTCCTTACCCCCCTTTCTCTCACCCTAGACACTCAGAGGAGCCGGGCAAACGAAAGAGAAGTGAAAGAGGAGCTGAAGGATCAACAGGCAGCTTGACAATTTGTGTCGCTCCGTGCCACACACTCAAAGTGCGTGAAGAATGGAGTTGACTTTACTTATTTTTCAATCAAGACAACTCGCTGTCATGTGGATGTACTTCAGCCAGCTGCTATTGTTGATGTACTAAACATGGCAAGTCTCCCAGCACAGTGCCAAGGGAGGCAGTCTGGAGAGGATTATCAGGACCAAAAATGAACAAACTTTCTGCCTGTTAGAGGAAAAGTTCCAACAAACATGGTAAAGTAATGTCTAAGTTACTCTCCTCTGTGTTTGTTCTCTTCCTGTCCATTGTTGCTTTCTGGCTCAAGAGTGAAAGTGCTCCACTGACCTAGTAGCTCCCAAAGTGCACGTCTGGTTGGACAAGGGATTTTGTTTCTCTCTGCGGCTTTTGCAAAGCATGTGTGTGTAAAGTTTAGGAACCACGGTATGTTGTTTATGCACAGAAACCACCAACACAACAAAGATTTAAGAATAACTTTATTTTTTGGGAATTTTGACCTGTTGCAAAATATTGTGCACTGCATATTCTTTGTTCTGTTTTTGTGGGAATGTATCTTCATGAATAGGTGCATGGTGCTAATTCAACTTCTAAAGCTTTTTGTTATCCTGAGCAGCTCGCAGGATCTTAAGTTTTTAAGTGTCTGCACACTGACAAAGACAGAGGGAGGCACATTGTCTTTTGTTTTGAATCTTAAAGTCCTTTGATTGGGACTTCCATTGATGCGGATGGCACACATGCTATAGTAAGTGGAGAGTGTTTTTGTGAATAAATGATTAGACTGTTTTGCATGTGAACATAATAGATTCTCTGGTTTGGCTCTTTAAAAAGTTCAAACCACAGGGCTTTTTTTATGACTGGACAGGACTGGTGTAATCCCACTCACAACAGATTCTAATTACTGACAAGTAAGCCTCAAGATGGGAATTTGGGTTTTTATTTACATGTTGCGGCTATTGAGAAATGCTCAAATTAAAGCAATAATGTCTGCTTACCCTGTGCTTATCTTGAGGCAAAATGCACAGCTTTTTTAGTAGCATATGTTTGTTGAATAATCAGTGTTTTCTTAATTACTGAACATACCTTTCCTCTTATAGATAATATAAAAGCCAAACAGACCCACATTTATCTCAGCATGCAATAAGTAATCGTTTTACAGCAAGCAGGAGTGAACAATGTTTAAAGAAATCCAGACCAAGGCTGTACTTCACTCCCCAATTCTCCTCAACTGCAGCACACTTGTTGCAGCAGCTTATGCAGCCCTAGCTGTTTGTTTTACCTAAAACAAGAGTGATGTTTTCCTCCATGGCCACCCTGACTTCCAGTCATGTGAGCCTGCAGAGTCTAAATAATCTGATTACTGCAGTGGGCAAGACCAGGAGTTTCTACCTTGGGTAAACACTCAACGATTTAACAAAGCCCAGATCTCTGTCTTGGTGCTGTGCATTTCATTTGCATTTGGTTACTGTGTGACAATGAAAAACGGAAGTGATTCATTCATCCGCTAGCAAGGTCAAGCACATGTTTTTTTCTGTCAGTTTACTGTAAACATAGGGAGCAGTGCATGGCAGTTCATATTTTACTGTTATGGAATTCAAAGTTTATACTAATTCAGGCAAAATCTAATGTTTGCATTAGCTTAGCTTAGTGGTTAATAAGTTCAAAATCAGTTAGCTGATACATTAGTCAATAAGGCCAGATGAATGATAGCAAAAAGAAATCTGTAATTTGCTCTCAATCACCTGCACGAGGAGAAAATACTTAATCTCTTTAGTTGCAAAGTGATCGACTTGGTCAATGTTCACAAGCTAGTTTAAGCTTTCTGCTGTTTCATGCTGGGTAGCTGGGTTTTGTTTTTTAGTTTTTTGTGCTGAGAATAACTCTTTTGAGAGCAGTAAGACAAGCTGCGAACTACAAATCTCAAAGATATGAGCTAAAAGTTTGAAAACATGAAATCATCTGATCTAGGGAATAAAATATATAGATTAAAGGGACTTTAAGTCTTTAAATAACTGGCTGTTAAAACCATTCAAATATGCTGAGTAGTCTATTACATTAATCTATTACATGCTATGGGACAATATCCAAATTTTGTTAGGCTTTGGGTATACATACCGACCTGTCTTTGCAGTCACAGCTGTGACCCTCTTTGTGACAGGCATGAAATGGTTATTATGGAATAAATGTTTCAGACCAAAATAACTAAATCCACCTTTAATGTGGTTGACTTTGAAGAAAATTCTTAAATTCTTGTGTCTCATAATGACGGAGAGGTCCACATGGTTGTCCGCCTTATTGATCCAGATCCCTTATTAAATTTTGCCCAAAGAATTAAAGACCATAAATTCTTGTTAATTTGCACCATACTTGAAAACAGATGACACTTGCACCAATTCTTATGAAAGTCATGTTTAACCAGAGACAATGCATGTTTCCACTTCTATACAAGATTAATTTATTCATTTAAATTCTTTTTTTTTTCATGAAAAATATCAGTTAAACAAACATCTTCAATTACTATTCAGTAAGTTACCAACAGATTTTTTTCATAAAAAAACAAAACAAACCAAAACAAAACAAAAACTAAGTAAATGCATTTTAAAAAGTTCATTAACAACCTTTACAGTTTACATTATATGATTAGGCTTGTTTTTAATCACAAATACTACAACACTGTAACTCTTTTCTAACATGGCTTCTATTTTATTTACAGAAAAAAACAGCCTTGATAACCCACTGCTGTTCCTCTTCCATAATTTACACAAAACAAGCTAGCAGCATGAAATCAGTGAAGGAAAGTTATACTTACAACAAAAACAGCATCCACATCATTATCAATACAAGCTTTTTACTCACATGTCTGGAAGGAAAGTTGCAAATTGTGCATAAAATTTTTATCCTTTACTGCCCAAAAACTGCAGTGAAAGAACATAACTCCAATATTTACTTTTGTTTTGGCTATTCTTTTTGTCATTTTATATCTTCTTCTGTGATATGTTCAGAGAATATAAACCTATAAGAGCTTTTCGATCCAAAGACTCAGGTCAGCTAGTCCAGACCAGAGTCCAGACTAAACATGGAGAAGCAGCTCTTAGTCAAATGTAGAAACTTTTAAATCCAGGTTAAAAACATTTCTGTTCTCATGCATCTATGCATGAAACCTGCACAGTAACTTTTAACTTATCTTTTTAATAATTGTTTTTGTGTGTTTTAATGATTTTATTGTAATTCTAGCTGCTTTTTATTCTTATCTGTAATACTTTTAATATTTTATGTAAAGCACTTTGAATTGGCTGTGTCCGAATGTGCACCATATTCCCTACAATAGTGCCCTATATAGGGGTCACACCATTTTGTAGGGGTGTCCAAATGTCCAGAGAAAAAAAAGTAGTGCACTCAAAATTACCCACAATGCATCTTGAAAAGTAGTGAACAGTGATGGTCACTAGACGCATAGACATAAATACCTAGAGGGATCGCACTGAGAAAAATAGTATAAGTTATATAGTGGATCTTTAACAGTTATAAAAACAGATCTTTACTTGTAAAGCCCCCTAGATCAGTGGTGGGGAACCTTGGCCCTCATCCTGTAAGTTTTCAATGTTTCCCTGATCAACCACACCTGATTCAAATGAAAGACTCACTGTGTAGAACTTCCCTAGATCTAGCTTCTGGATCAGACTGCCAGGGTACCCGCCTTCGGCCGCTGTCTAGCTCTCACTGCACCCAACCCTTACAGCTCCTGTATGTAGTGAGCCCACAGGAGGGCCTCCCTGGTGGGGTATTCCGGGCATGTCCTACTGGGAGGAAAACCCCAAGGAAGACCCAGTTCAGTCTTCCTTGGGGAAGTGTAGTCCCTCCAGGACACCTCTGGCCTGGCCTTGGAATGCCCTGGATGAGCTGGCAAATGTGGCCAGGGAGAGTGAAGTCTGGATTTCCCTGCTTAGGGAGATGGATGGATGGAAGGATGGATGGATGGATGGATGGATGGATGGATGGATGGATGGATGGATGGATGGATGGATGGAACTTGATAGGCTGTTGGATCCGTTTGATTTGAATCTGGTGTGTTGGAGCAGGGAAACTTGTCTGATCAGAGTTAACGTTCAGTGCAAATTTTGACTGTAAGAAATCAAACTAAGATGTGATCAGAGTTCCTGTTTGGCACCTTTGCCATCAATTTCCAATAACATTTGCAGATTTGCAGATTTCTAGCATTTGAGTCTTGGTCTGTATATTATTTAGCAAATTTAGGTAAACATGGGCAAAATGTGCTCTGTGAAAAAAATGTAATTAAGAAAAAAAAACCATTATGTTAGAAACTGATATCATGAGATGCTTTGAACTTTGCTTGTTTACAATAAAATCCAGGGGCCTACATGACCTGCTGCAACTTACTTGTTTCCCTGGGGACACAAACATGAAATTAGGAAAAAAGAATGAGGGGAATGTCCTCGATCAGTTTACCAGGTGTGCTCCTCTACTAGACTCTAAAGGCAAAAGAGGACGGACAGAAAAGAAAAAGCTGAAATGCTGTAGGTGCTTTACTGTTAGCCTGCAATTACAGACATCTGCCTTTTGGAGCAGTGGGATCCAAATTAGTAAAAATTTTTCTTTAGTCAGCAAGTCAAGAGTCTGGAGCTGTGAACTGTTCTTTCAATGTGTTTATTATCTCTGTATAGGAAAAGTGGGTCAAACTCAACAGACACTCAGCAAATTTTCAAAACAGAGCAAAGTGTTCTTGGAAAAATGTCTGTGTCTCAACTATTTGCATAAATTTAATCTCGACATGTAGGGACAACATGTCTTTATTAACACATGCAAGCTAACAAATCTTTTCTGCAATAGATTAATGGACTTCACCAAGCTTCTCTTATATGATTCACCTTTCTTTTCTAATTTCTCATCTATTTAGACATAATTAGTTGCACTGCAGGAGCTATTATGGTGCATGACAGTTTCCAAAAACAACACAATTTCTATTTTATTCCTAAACTTTTCCAGAAAGCAGGAAACTTTAGTAGGTTGTGTTAAAAGGGAGAGGTTCATCAAAAAAATGAGCTGTGGACACATTCCAGAAAAACATTATTTTATGAGATTTTCAAATGATGCATGCAGATTTTATTTAGACTGTCGAAACACTGCTGCGTAGTGCATCCTGTATGTATTAAATACCTTATTGGAAGTGGAGCAACTTAGTTAGCTGTTCGCCTGTCTGATCCTGTAGCTTCATGACAGAAGACTGCAAATATTTTATCGACTCTTTCCACACAGTGGTATCCATGGGTTAGCTAAGGATGCAGGCATAGTTTGGGAGCACTTCTTTTTTTTTATGATGCTCTTGCCCAGAATTGCAGCTGTGATTCAGAGACTGTTTTTTTTCTAAAGAGATGACAGCAAAGATTCATGCTGGGTTGTAACACATTTGATTCATTGTCCTATGAGATTCTTCCAGCGTGACTACTGCATGCGTTGTTTTGAGATTTCTAAGTTACAAACTACACACTCTTTGTGCATTACGAATAGATTTAAGTTCGATTAATGAGTTGTTTGTGTAATCGAAACCCAGCTCACCCACAAACTGTTTTGAATTCTTGGAGACAAAGAAAAAGGCACCACCAGAAATCTGACACACTATTTACGTGCCCTTTTCACTTTAGAAACAGAGCTGGAGTTTCTCTGAACTGCAAACTGTATTTATGAATAAAAGAAGGGCCGTGTTTACTCCTGGCAGAAGGAAACTCAAAGACTAATTCTAATTTAGTTTTTGGTGGAGCTTATTTATTGGTTTAAAGTATTTCAGATGGCAAATGAGCTTCTCTGCTGAGTGAAGCAGGACAGAGCTGTGTCATCACCAAAAAGAAGAACCTGAATGTCGATGAGGGAGTAACCGAGCGACCTTAGTCACATGTTTTTGATTACTCTGTGACTAATTCTGTAATGTTGATTACGACTGTGGTTGCTCCAAGACACAACATTGTTCCAATTTGGGTGTTGTGGGAAACCAGTAAGAGCAAAACACGCACTGGGGAAAAAAAAGAAAGAAAAAAAAAGAGACTCATAGCCTACTTTAGAACTTCCTTCTCCCTCTTGTGATTATATTTCTCCTGAGAATGGTTGCAAGTGTCATAAACATTAATGATGCATTGCAATTTTAATGTTTCTGAACCTGTGTCATCATCAACTTCTCAGGTTTTTTGTACACAACATTAAAAGACAGTATTTTATGCCAAACCAGGTGAATGAAACAGAATTCAAAAGATAAGAAAAAAACAGAGAAATAAATCAATACTCTGACAGGACAATCAGGAGAGACTGAAAACCTCAGTGCTGTAGGAGAAAGCAGGGAAAATACAACTCACATGGGAACTGAACTTGGGTCTGCAGGGAAAAGGTCCAACTTCCAAATGTGGATTTGTTTTCTGGCTCATGAAGCATTTGCCTCTGCAGGATGAAGCACGTGCTTTAAAAAGTGAAAGCTTACTTGTGATTTCTAGAAATCTAAATGAACATTATTGTACTTCTAGAACTTGGGTTCATTTTCCCTCTAAATATACAGCATTAATAATGTGATTTTCTCCTCGTAAAGTTTAGTTTGGTCACCTCTTGAATATTTCAAAAGGACCGTACATGTCCAAATCAGGCAGTCTGTAGGATCTGATAGCAGGTCTTTACTTAACTGTCACTATTGCTTATGTTTTGGTCTTAGCCTGGGGGTGAAGTGAGAGTCCACTTCTTGTGAGGAATTTCAGGAACAATCGGAACGGAGAAATCTACTAAATGCTTCAACATGTCCCATCAAGAGTTGTGTCCTTTCAGTTAAGGTTAATCTCCTACACAATTACATTGTAGTCAGCAGAACTTGGCTCATCTTGACCTGCTGTGGTTGATGACACAAATACACATTGTGCGATACCTGCCTTGACAGTTTGTTTATACTGTGGCTCAAATATGAGGTGAGACTTTCTTTAACCATAGCCTGAGGTGGTGTGTTGAAACCTGCAATTATTTGCTCAGTAGCAAACTCTGCAAAAAAACCTCAGGGGGCCTAAATGGTGGACAAGACAAAGAAAGAGTGAACCTTTAAAACAAATGCCTCTTGTCCATGCTAGCGTGCCTATTCAGGTCAAACAATGACCTTTGTTGGAGCCTGGAGCTCTTTCTAGAGTTAAATCACAGGCTGCAGAGGACAATAATGAGGAGAGAGGGAATCCCCTTGTCGTGAATGTGAAGAGGAGGCAGCGGTGGAATGTGGTCAGCTGGAAATTGATCAAAAGCAAGAGTCTCAACAGACCTAGATAAAGGTTTGGATTTATGCTAGGCTGAATGCTCCATAGTGGCTGATTGTGGGAGTGAAATACTTTGGAAAATAACAGTAATTCCCAGTACAGGCTAGTTACTGTATAAACTCATGTATTGTATAACGTATAAACAAAAGTCATTCCATTGTAGGGAAGCAATGGTTTCTGGATTCTTAAAAGTGTTCAAATTAGCTTTAAATGTTTATTCAGTGGCCTTTAATGCTGTTTTAACAGTTGCTCAAATATGCAAAAGTTGCAGGATTTGGCTTGAATACTATGCTATCCCACAAGAAAGCACAGAATTGTTTATTCTGAATTGTAAAGTGGTTGACATCATGCTGTGTCACTGTGTTAGCAGAGTGAGGAATTGTAAACAACGACCAAGGTGGCTTGTTAAAACTTTGGGAGTATGTAGTGTGCCATATGGGCCCACAGCCAAGATTAAATATTAAACACAACAATGATCTTGAGAACCGTGATCATTGTTGTGCAGGGCTGTTGACAACTGCTTGCCAGGGTTTTACATGAAGAATTTGTTTACTTCCAGAGACTTTGCGCTCCATTGCCACCATCCATGAATTCTGCAAGTACTTAAAGCTTTAATTGTTGCTATTTTTTTTCTCTATTATGATCAAAATGACATCTGTGATTGACTAAAATAAATGCTTGCAGTTATGCTCCTTTACTCTTCAATTGTCTGAGAAGAATTCATGCGGAACCTTTTAAAGTCTAAGCTTGTTTGACATGTCTGGCAGTGTTGTAATGAGATACATAAGAACTGACAACACCAGCAGTCACCCAGTCTGAACTGGGTCCAGCTGAGCTAAAAGCTTAGTCAATCTCAAGAGGGTCTCCTTCATACATTACTTGCCAAACCACCCACAGAGATGACTTCCCGTCACAGAAAAATTTTGCTATTTTAGCCAAACTTTGAGAGTTTGGAACGATGGAAGTGGCAACGATTTCCAGAAAAGTTAGATGATTTAAACCGCTGAGAGGACATCAGAGATTAGGAAGCACAGACATTGTTTTTTTTTAATGCAATCAATCATAAAATGCTGCGATTATTCCACCCATGGAATTTTAGGAATTATTGATTTGAGAAAGCACAGAGAGATAATATATAATCAAAAATATACATCTTACTAAAAACCATAATAGTTTTTTAAACTGTCATGACATTAACATGTTAATTATTGGAAAAAAATAATACACTGAAAAATGCTGGATTAACAGGCTGCAGGAGTTGTTTTAGTTTGACATCCTTGACTATTGATCAGGAGAGGCCTGTTTATTACCCATCCAGATTATTGATTGTAAAATCTTATTTCATTTTACACTTCACATTACTTTTTGTTAGTTAAATGAGTTTGAAAACCAGCTTAAGGGTGGTTAGGGATTTTTAAATGGTTTACCTTGAAACAGAGCCTCTGCCATGTTAAGAATCTCTATCTTCTAGCAAATGACACAAAACATTGCACAGTCGTAAAATAAACGTAATTTTGACATCTGTGCTGAGCATCTAGATAAAATCACATAATTATTTTTCCCCATCTGCTGGAATTACATAATTCCATTAATTGCTTTTCACAGTTTACCTCCCATTTATTAGATTCATTGACTCCATTGCACTGTTAATAAATCTAATGAATTTGTGGAATGATGAAAGAAATCTGTATCTCACAAGTAATATCACAGGGCCAAACTGCAGCCACTGAAGCAAAGTACATACCCTGAGTAAACTGAATTTTTTAGCACTCTGAGCTGTCTTTTATTAGATATGACCTCAGGTTTACTGTTAGCTTTGAGAAATACAGTAGAACCCAAAGTTCAATGGCTGCAGTCGGTATAAAACAGCTGTGATGCATTACCATTGGAGAGTTTGCCTCAAAGGTATTCTGCTCTCCTTTTTTCATTTTCATCTATTGTGACAGATGTGCACAATCAGAAAAAGGAAGGAATTCTTTTCTTCTGAGAACATGCAATGACTACAAGGGTGCAAAGACCAGAATACTGTGAGCTCCCAAATATTGATATTGCTATTCAACATCCTACACTCTCTGCTGTGGGTCAGTATTAACTCATTTAAACAAAATGGCCTTGCAACCAAATACAGTCCAACTAACTGTATAAAAAGTTAGACATTGTAAAAATCATACTGAAATATAGGGATGGTTATAAACAACAGCTGACATTTTTATCACATTTATTTCCAGTGTGTTTTAATGATCAAAGTATGTAGAAATGTCTGCATCTGCCAAACGTCAACCAGTGTGAGGTCTTTGAAGCTGCTGCACTTGTGTGTTTACCCTCAGCTCCTCTGGTCCTGCTTCAGCCATCAAGCTAGACAAAGAAGGAGCTAAAAGCAGAGACTTTTGGGGGCTGGGAGATTACTGTAACACAGCAGGCTACTGAGAAAAGGCCGCTTGAATAGCACACCCACTGTTGTTGGTGACTATAAGGCCAGTCCAGATGTAAAAGAAGTGTCAGGTCCTTTTTTTCTAGTCAATTCAACATGAGAATTATGCCTTTTTCTTTTATCTAACTGAGGCATTTTATAGTATAACAATTGTACATATCAGTACCACTTTACTGTTGGTGTTCAATTAGAAAAAAATAATCTATATACATCATAAAAGAGAGGCAGTTTCAATAAAACAGAACATATGTGATGTGGCTGTGAGAAACTGTGTTTGCAAAGTAAAATGTTAGTTACAGTTTCTTTGTAAAACTGATGTATTTTAGCCCTGATCAGGACCATTGTTATCCCCTCACTCTAACCAAATGATCTTACAGCCTAAAGCCAACCAGGAAATGAGAAAGTTTTGTCATATCATGTCATATCATGTTGTGTTTACAAGTTACAAACGCAAACAGCAATTGGCTTCTATGAAGATGACTTTAGCATTTTAAGAAGAATGGATTTTAGCCCAAACCACGATATTTTCCTAATCCAAACTGTGTCTTATTTTGGTCTAAACCCAACCAGAAAGACAGAAATGTGTTTTAGAAAAGTAATGATTGTTTTAATGAAGCATACTTTGGACTTGATTTTCCATTCTACTAAAGGCCCATGGTTAAATGTGCAGTGCTGAGTGGCTCCATGCAACCATTCCCACTTCCTCCTCATAGACTTTGTTTGTTCCAATATAAAAATGCTCATGAGGCACATTTCTCTTCTGCTATGTACTTCTATGGGCAGTAGTTTACCGCAGTGGTTCCCATCCTGGGGTCCCTGGACCCCCAACGGGGTCCCCCAAAGAGCACTGGGGGTCCCTGAGGTCCATACAGAGACAAGTTGAGGTGTATTGGCTCAATTTATTTTATCATTTGGGTGTTTCATTTACATGGAGCCAGTGTTGGGCCGGCGGGGGGTCCACAGCTTTTTGGTAGTTGCATAAATGGGGTCCTCAGGGATAATAGGTTGGGAACCACTGCTTTACAGGATGCTATTTTCAGTTTTATTCAAGGATATTAACCAAAAATGTGTTATTTGGTGTAGCTGTCATATTCAATAGTTGATTTCTTAATACTTTATGTGATCTACTAAATTCTCTTTTCACACTACAGTCTAGTACTTTGATTTATAAGTAATTAATACATGCAAAATAGTTGCCTTTTGCATCTGCTTTAGCTTTACCATGTACTTGGTGCTGATTAATAAAATGCAAACATGCTTGTATAATAGGTTGGTAAATATGCATAGCACTATTCCTGCCAATGCTAATGACTTTGGTGATGTTATCATGCTGTTAGTGTTGAAGTTCACAAAACAGTAATATGAGACAAATTTTATGTAGCTTATCTATCTAACTGATGCCCTGGGCTTGTTGCCATAGACACATGCAAATTTTGTATTTCTGTGCACAGTAACCTTTTCAAAGAAGATGAATTTTGTAAAACTCTCTAGTGTGAATTGATTCAGAAACTGTGTTTGCAGTGGTGATGTGAAACTGTGTGCTGATTTCTCCTGTGTTTACAGATAGCAGTTCCTCTGCTCCAGCAGATGGAGTTATGGGCCATAGTTTTTATTAGAACAGATATGAAACAAAAGGAGAAGAAGAGGAATATGTCTGCTGGTTTGGCATGACTTTAGATACCCATTTGGTTGAGATTTCTCCTGCTCTTATGGATGAAGCTTATTAAACAGTGCTGTGTGAAGGGGATTTTTAGTTTTTGAGAACAAATCAGGAAAATTGTTCTGGTATATTCCCAGTATAAATGTAGATATAAAGATCAAAGACATTTTTTGCTTAAAATTAATTGTAATTTTGTTTACCAAACATTTGCTTCAAAACACATTTTACAGAAAGTTGACTTTTGAACCCCAGATAACTTTAGCTGTCACATCAAACCGTCAGATCAAAAGCACGGTACATGCAGTGTTCTTCATTATGCTTAAATGCTGTTTTTTTCCCTAATCCACTATAATCTCAAATATCAAAACACTCCAACTTAAAACCAAGCTTACGGCAGAGCTGATTCACTAAAAATGCTTTAAAGATGCTCTCCTTTCATCTGAATTGTTTCCGTGTGTTTCGCTGGTCTTCACTAATAGCACAGCTGGTGCTGGTACCTTGTCTGTGGGAGCATTCAGAAAACGGGGACAACTCAAAGCAGGCCTGTGCACACAGTAAAAACTAGCACCATGTGTACCACTTGACACAAAGTGGTGTCATACACAGTTGTATCTTTAGGGGAATTTATAATGAAAAAAGATGCTTTGTTGTCCCCTTGAATTACATCTGATGCCGACCCTGGTCAGCTTTAAATTTAAGTTTTGTTTAAGTGTATCCTGGCCAGACATGAAAAGAGCTGTGCATGCTCATGCAGGACAGACCTAATCTTCTACATCTCATAAAGGTTTACAATAGGCTTGCTTACCCTTTTTTTGTTCTTGCTGACATTATAAAGGTTGTATTTATCATTGTATTTTTGAAGAAAAAAAAAGATAAATGAATAACAATAAAAAAAAGAACACTTTCTTTTTCTTTCTCACTTTCAAGCAAGCCACATCTAAATAGACATTATCTTTGTCAGTCAGGGTTTCCCTTCTTACATGGTGCAGTAGTTTCTACACATGCGGGACCCCATGTGAAACTTCAACTAGTAGCCTACACTAGTAGAAGCCTTAGCTGAGTGTATCTCAGATCAAATGAAATCAAACTTTATTCATAAAGCACTTTTCATGCATAACAGGAACATAAAGGGCTTTACATAGTAAAAAAAACAACTGTTTTTGCATCTTAAAAACACAAGGAATCAAGAATCACACACCCAAGTTCATCACAAAACAAATCAATGCACGCAAACACCTCATATTCACTCTTGCAGGCACACACAAACTAAATGGACATAAAGCCCCACCCCTCAACCCCACTCAAAAACATATGCAAAGACAGTCAAATCTACATGATCTGAAATGATCAAATGTTGTTAAATTGAGATAACTGTAAAAAGCAAGAAGGGTCACTTTAAACTACTTTTTCAAAACTCCTTTCAGCATCAGGTTGGTGTCCATGTTCATATGTTTATGCATGATAATGACGATGTCATTAATTCAAAATGTTATTAACAGGTTTCCAAAAAGTTACATGTTTGTTGAAAGGGTTCAGTGGAACTCTTCTAATCTAATTTCTTATTTTACTTACTCTATTCTTACTCTGTGTTTGATGTGTAAATGCTTGCTGGGACTGTACATGTCTCCTCTAACCCGAGCACTGAACAAATAAAGGAACGGAAGTCTGAGGCTGGAACAGCTGTCTCTATCCACAACCCCCACTCCCACCCCTTCTTCCTGCTGATTGTAAGCAATTGTTGCGATTACGAATTTTAAAAATAAGTCCAAATGAATAATGTCCTATATATGGTGACAGATTAGATTTGTTCAGTTTTTAAGTTGCTTTTTATTGGTTGTCAATTTGGGTTTTTGAAGAATTCTGCAAAAAAATTTTATTACATTTTCTAACAAACCAGAGCAGTGTAGGCTGAACTTGTGTGATTTACAAGTTAACCAAGCACTTTAGAGAAAGTAGTCTATGTTAATTCATTTTAATGGAAAAAGATTATTAGTTTTGTAATTGTTTAATTTCAAGCTGAATCTATGAATACTCCAGTAGGTAATTACAGGAGGTATATTACTAACAAGAAGCACTCAGAGAGCGCAGACCTCTGCCAAGCCATTGTAATATTTTTTTCAATGATTTTGTGGGCATTATTTTTGAGTTAGAAGTTTTAATGGCAAAATTATCCCTATATCTCCCCATAGTAAAGAATCCTTAAAAAAATTCCTGAATCCAGGAGATGATCCAGATTCCCACCAGAATCTAATCACAAGTTCTTTATTCCATTTCTGATATTTCCTGAACATTTCATCAACATCCGTCTATACCTTTTTGAGTTATGTTGCTAACAGACAGACAGACAAACCAACGCCGCAGAATACGACCTCCAGCTTGGTGGAGGTAATTAGGACAGTTTCTCTTAAGCATGCAACATGGCTCTGAAGTTAAAAAGTCATATTTGTTGTTACTGGTAAAAAATAAATTAAAATGGCACAAATGAAAGAACTTCCATCCATCCTCTATACCTGCTTATTCCAATTCACGCTTGTGGGAGGGGGGCTGGAGCCTTTCCCAGCAATTAGCAGCAGGAAGCAGTGTGCACTCTGAACAGGGTCACCAGTTTACCACAGGGCCAGCTCAGAGAGACTAACTCATCCTCACTCCTAGGGAGAATTTAGTGACCAATTAACCTAACATGCATGTCTATAGACTGTGGAGGGAAGCTGCAGTACCAAGAGAGTTCCCACACATGCATGGGAAGAACACGCAAACTCACAGAAAGGCCCAGCTCATACCTCCCCCCTAGCTGAGGTTAAAACCAGGGACCTTCCTGCTGTGGACCACCGTGCATCCCAGAAGTTTTTGTTGTTTTTTCTGAAAAAAGTTTCAAGGTCATGTGAAAAAAAGAAAGAATTAATATCCTAATATGTGAACATTATATCAGCAAAGGCCAACTCTGATTAAGTGAAGCAGAACAAAATTAGAGATTTTATGCAAGGTTTTCATAATAGCCACTCTGGCTCTTTGTCACATCTGTTCTTGAGGGTTTTAAAAGGTCACATTCATCACAAAGTTTAAGGGAACAAAGTGGGCCACTGTAGGTAAACGATGCTTGAAAATAGAATTAGGGAAAGGAACCAACAAAAATTGAAACCTACTCACCTTTTTCTCCTCTCGTCCTCCAGAATCCCGAATCTCTGGACCTGTCTATCCAGAGTGCCCTGTCGGCCCTCTTCCCACCTTTTGAGGCCACGGCACCCATCGTTCTCAGCCAGCTGTTTCGCACTATTGATGAACGTTACCGTGGCGATGCTCTGCAGTGCCTGCTGGACTTCCTTATTCCCACTAAACACCTGTTAGAGAGTGTCCAACAAGCTGCATGTGTGAGTACAAATTCATGAAATTCCAAACACAAGCACTGACTAGTTTATCTTTTCTCTTACAGTGTACAACATCTTTTAAATTATGTAAGAGGAGGTACCAGTACAAATAAATATTTTGTCAGGAGGACTTAATGTAAGTCATACTGCAATTGTATCACATTAGAAAGCAGGGAAAGCATAAATGGAAAAACTCAGCTCTTAAATGTACTAAAACATTTCAAATCGGAAACTGACTTACTTTAGAATAAATTATTGCACCATATGTGTCATTCTTCCTTGTAATTTGTCCCAGGCTGGATACTCTGATGTGGTTTTCCGCTGTGAGGGCTGGCCTCTGTGTCTCCACGACAAAACCGTCATCCAGTTAGCGCCTGTGAACCCTTTGCTGTTGCGTCCCGGAGACTTCTATCTCCAGGTGGAACCCTTCGGTGACCAAGCGGCACGGATTGTCCTCAAAAGTCTTTTAGAGGAGGGATGTCGAGAAGTTGAGGAGACCCCCATCCCTGAGACTTCTTACCCATGCATCTTCACTGAGTACTGGCTGCTGGACATCAATGAAGGACGCCACGGAACTCCTCTGTCACGTTGTTTGCTTTGCACAGACCAAGGAGTAATCAAGTTGCCTTGGGATAAAATTGCCATCCCAGAGTTTATAGACAAACCTAAGATAATGCCAACTTGTGGGGGGGCACCTCCGGAGTCAAATCAGATCTCAGTTTCCTTCCATTTTAACTCCTCCACCCTCCCAGTGGAAGCTGTGATTCAGCCGACAGACGACAGGATGTCAGCGTCCCTGAGACCTGCACATCCTTCTTCCAAACTTATCAAAATGGAGCACAATAGACGAGCCACTAAATCAGCCTCTAAACCATTAATCAAACCAGTAGGTTGGGTTTCTCCTAACACCTGGGAGAGTCATACCTACCAGGAGATAGAGGGCGACTATGTAGATCTGGTGGATATTGCCAAAGGGAAGGAGTTTGTGGATAAACAGCAGGACAGCCATAAAAATCCACCTAATCCAGTTTTGCTCAAACCTGTCAGACCACCTCCACCTGTACCACATGGGAATGTTGCTCCTTACGGACGAACTCAGCAGTATGCAGAGGAGCACTGTAAGCTGGGGCAGGAGCTCACAGAACAAGACTTGAAGTGTAGATACAGAGATTCTTACCTAGCAGCACTGAAAAACCCAGTCCCCTTCGAGAGGGGGAATGTAGACCTCCTGGCTAACCTTGAAGAGGAGGGTCTGTGTGAGGACGGAGATGTAAGACCCAGAGGAACGTCTGAAGCTCAAAAAGCCCACTTAGGAAATTCCTGTAACCACTGCAGAAACTCACCGATAACAAATGACTCTTGCCAGCACAAGCATCGCTACGAGCTGACACCGGAGAACTTTTTATGCCACTTTCCCTCAAGTTCCGCTTCAGAAAACCGTATGAAGGAATCACCAGGGATTTTGAAATCAGACCCTGGTTTGAGCCATGGTCAGAGATTTCAGGCTAAACTTATTTCCCACCAGTTTGGACATACTGCTGGTGTGCAACCAGCATCAGATGTGTCTCCGGCACCTTCTTTTGGTGACTTGAAACCACACCAGAAAGGAGAGTTTGTAAAACCTTCTGGCAAACACAAAGTTAAAGAGAGATCTCTGTCTACTGTGTCAGAGACTCCTACAGGAAGTCCTGCTCTTTATAAACTCAACAATAGGAGCCACAGTGATATTTGCCCTGAAACAATCACTAGTGTAATCCAATGCAAAAAAGGCACACAAGTGGATCAGGAGACTGCGAAGCTGGAAAGACTAAAGTGCTCTAAAAAAGGTAAGCAAACCTAATGAGTTAAATTTAAACATTTGAGCTTTCTCAGTCAGCTTTTCTTATCAGATATCCTTCAAACTCCAGCTGACACTCATCTATGTAATTTATAATAAACTGTTGCTCAATACTTCAAGAGTCTCTCAACATTCAAGCCAAACAGATTGCATAAAACTGAACCAAGACCTCGCATGTTTGAGGGAATGTGCTTCACTGAGAGTCGCGCTACATAAAGGCTCTTCAGAAAGAGGGTTCAAAAGTCAAAGATCAGACTTGAGCCTGATCTTCCTCCAGGGATTCTCCCACTGCTTTCTGAGTTCTCCGGCAGTACGGCCACATTCACATCATTCCTCTTATCAAGGGAGTGAACGGAAATAGCATCCCACACCCCAGTGAAAGAGGGTCTGAACCCACTGGGTGAAATAGAAAAAGCAGAGCATTCCTCTAATGTAGGGAGACAGGATGACATGGAAGGAGGAGGTTTCTCTGTCCTCTTCACCCGCCTGCATGCACATGCACGCCCTCACAGGGGCAAGTTGAGATCTTGAGTGGAGACATGCTTGTCACAGACTATTAAAGTGGCAAAGGGAGAGAATACAGACAAGGCCTTGTTGGCTCTGAGGGGCGGCTAATTAGGATGTTTGAAATCAAAGCCTTGCTTTGTAGCCTGGCTGCTGCTGTGTTTTGTTACAGAGATTATGTCAAATGTTTAGAGGCTGTCTATATAAAGTTGTGCAGCTGTGCAGGATTGGTCCGAGCAGATAGTTAAAAGTTATGATTGAAGACATCAATTATTACTGTTAGTGTAAAAGGACAAAGGTCATTTAGCAGACATGAAATCTGAATGCCCCAAATTTATCAAACAAAAATATCTTTTAAGACACTGTTTGACTATGATTACTGATCTTTTTCTCAACCTTTGATCAAGATTCACATCCAAGCAGAGATGAAGCTCCGTTTCGTATAAATGGATCAGGCTCTAAACTCAACTCAAAGCCAGAGAAGCCGTCCTCTTCACAGGCTCAACTTCCTGCAACGAGTACTGAGCTTCAGCAAACTAAAGAATCTGGCTTCAGGAGGGTCAGAGGTCTGCTGGAACTGGGCATCCTTTGTTTACCAGGTAATTCAGAAAATTCTCTTGGCCATTGAGAGATTGTCATCAACAGGATTGAGTACCGTATGAATGCTTAGATCATGGATGTTCATCTTGTTGTCTTAGATGGCCGCTAAAAACCACCCTCATTTAGTCACTTCCTAATTACTAAAACCACTTTACACAACAAGCCACATTCACCCACTCACATTCCTATAGCAGTTTTGTCATTGACTTGTAAGTATTCATTATTTCATTTTTCATTATTTTGCAAAAAGTCACTTGTAATTACTGCATGTCCGTCTACTTTGTAAACCAAACACATCTTTAAACAACATTTACGCAACTGTCCATGTTTCTGTATATTCGAAACAGCAAATGTGGAGCTTTTTCACTTTTCTGCACAAAAAACAGGCAGCAGGGACAAGAATGGCAGGGCAGTGTTGGAGGTCCACGGTGACAGGAAGGAGTGGTCATTCCCTCTCGTCTCAGCACAGAGTGTTTGTGAACTGCTGCTTTACTTACACTCCATACCAAGGTACAGCAAACAACAGTTTACTGAACTCATTCAGATATAAATATAAATATATCAAAAGGGAAAGTTACAGAGTAAAGGACGGTTATGACCTCAGTTGTCCAGCAGAGGTCTGTAGCTGGTTCTCATGTGCACCAGCATGCAATAAGTTGCATAGCCACAAGAGGGCAGCAGAATATCACTTATTCAAATAATTCAGCTCAAATCTTTTCAATGGACACTGTGGCTTTAAACAATACAATCTGCAGTCTTATCTCCTCACTAAATGCCCCTCTTATGAGTCATCATGTTCTATATTTTATACTTAAAAATAAAAATGTTCACCCCTTAAGATCAGCAAGCAGTAAAACTAACATACACTGGAACTCTGCCAGAGAATGGTCAGTAATTACCTTCAAAGGTCTACAAATAAACACTGTGACGGTGCTATTTGTTTACCCTAGTTTTATCATGGGTTTTTCATTTAAAAAGCAATTCTACCAACAAGTTTGACCCTCTGATGTCCCCTGTAAAAGAGGCATACCACAAACGTCTGCTGCAGCCAGACTGGCTGCCAAGTGTCTGGTATGCAGCACCCTGCCAGAATTAGCAGCCATGTATTATGTAGGCTCACACAACAGTTAGGCTACTCAAGAAGAGAGGGTTTGGAGGGGTGTGTGAAGGCATCAATTATATTGAGTCCATGAAGTGGAATGTGTGGGTGGATATCAGATAGAGATAAAAAGAGATTTGAGAAGTTAAGTAGCTACGGCCCTTAAACCGTTGATTCTGGTATTTATGACAAAAAGAGTGCTATGAAGAAGTGAACAAGTTCTAAGTTGTCCTAAAATGATGCAATGTTTTCCAGGAAAGACGTTAAGGAGCTTGGAATGACTTTGGTCATCAATGCCAGGAAGAAGCCTCCTCCACTTCACCTCTACAAAGCATTGCTGATGGCACAGGTTGAAATAGCAGACCTGCATGCACACGTCCAAAGAGCTCAATGATTCACTGATAAGTCAATTCAGGGTCTGAGGGTGCAAGTTGTTTTTTTTATGTGAAGAAAAAGTAAAACAAAGGAAGAAAATGAGGATTAATCAGGGATAAATATTCACATATTTATGTAAGAATTAAAAGAAAGAACAAAGATTGCATCTTTTTGTTGTTTTCCTGATACAGGAGCAAGCTCTCCATGCAGTCCACTGCATCATCATTCTGATGGATAAGGATACTTGTCCACGACCTGAAAAACAGCCTGGTCTGCAGGTCAGAAATCACAACTCTGATGTCCAACTTTTGCCTTTTTAATTATTACTGACACAAAATAAATTAATTCTACTTCCTTCTTCACTAACTCAGATGGACATGGTGACTTCTACGAAAGCCCTGAATAAGACAGTAGAAACCTCTCAGCTGACCTCTGACCTAGGAGGGACATTCACTTACAGTCATACAGACTGGCTGCAGTTCCATCAGGTAATACACATCACTCCATGGACACTCTGGTCATAAAACTCTTCAACTAAAGTTTATTTCATTGACGATGATTCATCATACACACACCACAGCCAAACATGCTTGTTTTGTTTTTAGACATTTTAAACAACAAACAGGCCTAGATAAAATGATATATCTTACACATAAATAAATTACAGTGCAGGAAATAAGTTTAAGATGCTTTCTTTTTTTTCTTTTAACAGACATTGATAGACACAATGCAACCTGTGACACTAACTAGTGCTGTTTTTAAGAGACCAGTCTTCTTAAAATTGCTAAATGTCCTTACGTTATTATTATGCAGCTTACAGTGGTAGTGCTTGGGGTGTCTTAGCAGGAGTTTAGATATCTTTGTACAGTATCTCTGACATCTTTCACTGCTAGACGCTGTTGTTAGTCTGTGTTTGTAGTTTTTCACTAATTAACACAGCTCAGCATGTCTGCTGCTATCGGCCAGAACTGCCTGTGGTGCTCTCTCTACTTATCAAAGTCTGTATATGTTCATCTTAGTGCATCATCTTTCTGTCTGCTATTTAATTCATTCCAGCGATTAGTATCTTTCATGGCTGACCTGCGGGGAGCTGACAGTTTGCTCCAAAAGGCAATCAAGAAAGTAGATCGCAAAAACCAAATGGACACTGTGGAGGTAAAATGAGTTCACGATGTGATGTAGATGGTGGCACAGATCTCCCATGCTGACTGCTTGCTTTCTGGTTACTGCAGGAGGTGAAGCAAAGCATTCAGGAACAGAAGGTTTCAATGAAGGAGGTGCTGGAAGATGTTAGACTGGTAACTCTGCAGAGGGAAGGAGGAGCTTTACTGGCCAGGATGAAAAGAGAGGAGTTCAGATTCCCACAGTCCGAAGACTACAGGTATCAGACACAGCTTTTGGATCACCAATCCGGATCAGTACACTGTGAGAAAAAAATTATAAACGGCAGCATAATTTGTCAAATCCCAACTTACAAGCATCAAATACCCTTTAATGAAGTTCTGAACTGTAATTACTAGATGAATATTCTCATTGATTAGAAAATAAAAGTCTCTGAAAACCAATACTTTTTAATGAAGAGCTTAGTTTTAATAGCTGAGAGCAGACTTCCTTGTTTTTAGGCTTAAATATCAAACTGCTCTCCCTCAAAACTCTTACACACTTAAAAGATCTCTTCTTGTATGCAAATTGGTTGTGCTTCAATTAATGCTGATCCCTCTTCCTAAATGTAGTGTTGCCCTGCATTTGTCCTGAGCTCAAGTTTGAGCTCTTCTCCTTACACTCAGACTACTTCTGTGCTCTCACATTTCTCAATATTTTCATAAGGGGCTGCAGCCGGCTGATTATTCCAACCATATGGTTGTGTGGGAAAGTTAGTTTAGTCATGACAAGTATATCATATCATACAAGTTTCATATAATGCATGAACTCAAATTTACAATGACAAGTTAATAAAGGATAATTATAATGACACTCTGCAGTAGCTGAAATGATAACGTTGTAAGATGGCTCTAATTTTCAAAAAAAGATTCTAGATAAAAGCCAGGACGTTGACGCAATGTTACAAATGCATTAGTTCCATATGATCGGCAGATGTCTCAGTGTTTAATTGTGCCTCTCCTTTCTGTGCAGAGATGCTTTGGACTCAGTTACAAGTCTGTACAACCAAGTGGAGGAGAAGCTTCATACTTTGGTGATGAGGTCAAATGAGTCTCTGCAGGAGCTGGAATTCCTTGTCAGCCTCAGGGAGATGGAAGCTAAAATCATCACGGTACCTCCAGTTCTTTCAGCCATGATGACACTTAAAATCTGCTCAGTAGAAATGTATTTAAAAATTACATTGATGTGATTTTGTGGACATGAATGTTGGTCAGCTTGTGTCCATATGTGGCTGTTTCCCCAAAACATGCACCGGTGGGGCAATCTATGATGCAAGATTGCATAACTACCACATTATGTTTTTGCAGGCTGGGGTTTGGTTCAGCACAGTGGGTGAACAGAGGCTGAAAGACTCTTGCACAACAGATGATGCATTAGTCTGCACTCAGAAGGCCTTGCAGGACTTTAATCTGTTTCTCCCTCAGTCTAAGGTATGCATAAAAGAATAAAATAAAATAAAAGACTCATTAAAATGAAACCAAACATGCCCATGTTGGTTTGTCTGCACTTCTGATAGGTTTTAGAGAGAATTGAGAAGAAAATTTGCTCCATAACACATCTTATCATTTGTCACAGGAGAAACAACAGCATGCACTGACACTGGTAAAGGAGGCAGAGGAGATTGTTGGTACCAGCGATTCCTGTCCTGCAACGGATATTTTTCGTACTCTTGTCAGCACTTTTAAATCCAATGTAGAGGACTTCATGTTGCAGGCAGAACAGAGGCAGAAGGAACTGGACACACAGGTGCACGTGTACAGCTTTTGTGAACAGGTTTGTGTTTTAACATGGCTCCATTTCAACTTTCAGACTCTTTTTTCCACATTGAACAGATGTAAATGTTGTTATTGATTTGGGTGAACCTTTAAATTGTGTCTTAAATTCACTCTGTCCAGGTTACAGCCATGGCCAAGGAATGTACTCAGGTTTTGGAGCAAGTAGAGAAAGGGTGTTTCTCAGCTCAGACCCTAAGCACACTTCAAATGTATGAGGAAAGATTAAGTGGTGAATTCTCCACCCCGCACTTCCAGGCTCTGAGAGCTAAAGCCTCCGCCGTGGGATCAGGGGCCTCTGGGATGATGAGAGTGTGGAATGCAGCCTGGGTCCAAAGCCAAGAAGTCAAGCAGCGCCTTGAGAAGAAACAGAAGACAAAAAAAGGCATAGATAAGAACCAGATCCAGCAGACCACTGCTGCAAACCCTCCAGGGGAACAGGGAGAGATGGAAAAGAAGGGGAAAAGGAGCGAGGTAGGGGGGGCTGACAGCTCTGTGACCCCACAGCCAGTCCCTCATACAGGGGTAGTCAATCCTGCAGAAAGCACTGGAGAAAACAGCACTGCTGGATGGCTGGAGCACAATTTGGAAAGTGATATAAAAGGGAGCAAAAAACAAGAAACTAAAGTACAGCAGTTTACTGAAACAGTTAAAAATGCCACAACAAGGATTCCCGTTTTCCTACAAACCACTGACTTTCATCCAGAGAGTAAATGGAGGCCAAGAGAACACCACAGCGAAGCAGATCTGAGGAGTGCAAGCACTACAAAAGATGTGGAGAATATTCCATTGCACCAAACTTTGGGTCGATCCCTAAGCGAGGGTTCATATGCAACAAGCATCTCTGGCTTCTCACCTTTGAGTATAAGTCACAAACACTGTCACAGTAGGACACAGTCCCTGGACCAGCCCAGTCTGCAGATTTCCAATAACATGAGTTTATGGCCAGGAAACGTGAGCTGTGAGTCAAAAAAGGACAATAATGAAGAAGAGGGTAAAGAATGTACACTCTCCACCCAGAGTCCTGAAAATTTAAGGACTCCTGAGGCATCACTCACGCCAACAGAAAACAATGGCAGCAACTCTGTGTAAGTAAAGCACACACCATTTGCTGTAACCTACAGTGCAGGAAATACTGCCAAACACATCTGAAATTATATTCACATAAATCCATGCATGAGAGTTTTTCACCTGATTATGATTCTATAAAGAAAGATGCTGATAAGTAATTGGAAGCAGATCATGATTCTGAGCTCACTTCTGTGTAAATAAAAGGGATTTTACATTTTTCATTTCCTACATGTGGAACAGAAAAGTACAGAGGATCTTGGAGGAGCTGCTGTCTACAGAGACGGAATATGTCAAAGCCTTGGGTTATGTTAGGGAGTACTACTTCCCCGAGCTGGAGAGGGCTGACGTCCCTCAGGACCTCAGGGGCCAGAGGGGGAGCATCTTCGGTAACTTGGAAAAACTCCACGACTTCCACCGTCATCATTTCTCTGATGAGTTGGAAAGCTGCGCCGATGAACCCTTCAGAGTGGGACGCTGCTTTCTACGTCATGTAAGTATGAAAGGATTGAAAATGAGATGTTTGTCTCACGTGTGTACACAGAAAAAAAAATAACTTGAACATTATGAAATTATGTAAATAATTCAAACAAATGCTTTGATTTAGTGAGAAAGAATTATGTTGACTGAGCTAAATGTAGATATGCAGGATCAACTTGATGTGTTTGGGTGAATTATCGTGGTTCAGTCCAAACTAGATCTGCAACAGAAAATGTAACATATTAACCAAGGAGCTGGCCAATTAAACATAAATGACAGAGTATGAGGTAATTGATTACATGAGTAAATTGTGCTGATCCTACAAAACAAAGCTAAATGTACTCATTATATATAAGTTTCAAGTCAAATCTTTGGTCAATATATCACATCTAGTTGGACTGAACCAAGGTAATTAACTAAAGACCCAAATTGTTGACCCAGCATATTTACATTTAGTTCACTCATAAAAATTATTTCTCACTGATTTAAAACATTTGATTTAGGTGGAAATAATTTCTATAGTTTTATGTTCACTTAAGTTATTTTTTTAACTAAACAAATTATGCTAAAATACCATAATTTAAATCAGCTACGACATATTATTTGATAGAAGCTACATGTCTGACAAGCTCATTTGAAAATGTATGCAGCCCACAAAATCCAAATTTCTAAAAGTTTTTTCAGTCCAAGCTCTCCCTCTCAAGCCAGATTGGTTTTTCTTTGCCTGAAGCAACAGATGTGGCTGATGCAGTTCCGGGTAACAGTGAGCAGTGGTCTAAACCCAAACTGTAATGACTAAGGATAATTCATTTTAAATAAAGCCCTTCCAGATGTATCCTAAGTGGAGACGTATGCTGAGTTTTTACATTTGAACATTTGAACATTCCTTGGAATGTTCAAATGTTCAAATGGGGAAAAAACACAACAGCTTAAAAGAGATTGGAATAATTATGTTGCTCATATAGTGACCTAATGAGGGCACCGACCCCTTATAACTTACATTTACAGTATGCTTGGTGATTATAATGATGATGATTAATGATTGTTTTGTTTTGTTTGTATTTTTAGCGAGAGAGCTTTGCATTGTATGCTCTTTACAGCAAGAACAAACCACAGTCTGACCGGCTTCTTATCAATCATGGACAGGCTTTCTTCAAGGTAAGACCTAGCACTTGCCCCCCTTTGCTTCTTTTCTCAAAACAATTAATGAATTTCCTTTAATAAGCAGTATAAAGTTGTGTATTAAAACACTAAACAGCAAACAGCCATGCTCGCATCTTCAGGACATGATGAGCAAAACGCTGCGAATGATGTTCACGCAGTAAACAGAAAGGTCAGTAATGTTAGAGGTAATGTTGGGAGGTATTATAAGCCTAAACTTGTATATTAAACAAGTTTCCAAACTCACATGGCAATGCATTTATTAGTTGTTGAGATATTTCAGCTTTAAACATTGTGGACTCACTGATGGAGTGACTTTTCTATGTGTTTGTACTAATAACTTTTGTTTAATGAGCCATCAATGCAACCTCACAGCAGCGCAGCGACCCTCACCGATCTAATTTCCCTTTTCTGCCCTGACAGATATATGCCCAATCCTACTAAATTTACACTTTGCTTTCCTCCTTTTGACATCCCAGCAAAAGCAGCTGAAGCTGGGGGATAAGATGGACTTGTGGTCGTACCTGCTGAAGCCTGTGCAGCGCATCAGTAAGTACAGCCTGCTGCTGCAGGACATGATGAGGGAGTGTGGACCGGGACAAAGCAGAGAGATCGCTGAGATAAAGGCAGCCCTGGAGGTCATCCACTTCCAACTCCGTCATGGCAACAACCTGCTAGCCATGGATGCCATCAACCAATGCGATGTAAGGCTTTAATAGTTGTTTTAACCATAAAAAAAAACTAAAACGTTCATGTCTTTCTATAATGTACAAGTTACAAAGACATACTTATTTATATATGTTAGTAAATATAGAGTACTGTAGAAGACTGATCTTTTTCTTGTTGAGTGGAATGTAAATGGGAGAGAGACAGGTAAAGGTGGGACCATAATATCCTGTGCTATTCAGTTACATGATTGATATATGTGCAAGAATGTTCAACTTATATTTTCTTTGGGCAATGTAAGCATGATTAATGGGATCGAATGTGATAGGAGAGATTAATGGATCACCATCCTTTCTGTGGAATGTTAAAGGGAGGTGCTGTGTGTGGGGGTTGTTGATCTGGAGCACCATTATCTGGTGAGCCGAGACAAAGGGAATGGGGTTGGATGAACATGGATTATGCTGGTTATTGCATCCATTTGATGGTCTCTTTTAAGAGTTTAGTGCACATTATTGTCTGAAAGAACAGTTTTTTGAGAACCTTTGTAAATGAACATCTGTCATGACCGTCCATGTGTGTGCTGCAGGTTAATTTGAAAGAACAGGGGCAGCTGATACGCCAGGAGGAGTTCTTGGTAACATTCAGGAAGAAAAAATGTTTCCGTCACATTTTCCTCTTTCAAGAGCTCATTCTCTTCAGCAAGACCAGAAAGACTGACGTAGGAAATGATACATATATCTACAAACAGTCATTCAAGGTATGTACGTGCAGTCGGCCCACATGCGTTCACACACAAATGTTTACCAGATGTACCTAAATATTGCACACTCAACAAAACAGCTTCCAGAATTGGACAACTTCTTCTTAAGAAGTCGCTCCGATATTACTCCATACAAACCTAGACATGCTGTTACATTCATTCGCTGGAAAGAATTTTCCATTTAGCATCACCTCTTGCGTAATAGTGTCACAAATTTCCATATATCTGCATGCAGGGGAAGAGTGGATGAAAGTCTAATTTCCGTTTAACTTTTGGCCCTGTCACAGTTATGACTAAGTTTAAAACTATAACATTTCCCCGAACATCACTAGCTGCAATCACCTGCTTCCTCATTTAAGGGAAATGACTGCTAACATCTGTTAGCCTCAGCTAACTTGTCTTTGTAGCTTGCTTTAGTTTATTGTGGTTAGCTGCATTTTGAGCTGAAAAAAGGCAGCTAAGGAAAATATCAGTAATTTGATTTGATAAATTTGTTTACTGGGCAGTCAAATATATTTATTTGTTGCTTCTACAACTGCTCAGAGAGATGCAGTTACTCACAAGCAACCGTAGTTTGAACTTCACATGCTGTATACAAAGAAAACCAGTTGCAACTTAGCCTTGAGTAACAATGAGGAAGTGTAAGCATCATCATATTTCAAGATCTTTGCAGTTAATGTTTCCTGCTTCAGTTGGCATTTTACTACACTTCCTAGATGTGCACCTCAACAGAAAGACAATAAGCTCAATGACTACCGTTGTCTTTATTTCTTTGTTTCTGTTGGTGGTTTTTGATATTGAGCTAATGGTCTTAGATAATTTAGATCTTGATTAAGACAAGTTCTTCGTAAACTTCTACCCAGATGTATTTGTCTGGCAGGACCTAGTCGATCGCAACTAAGACATTGCCTGTATTGTCTATTAAACAATGTGAAAGGGCCAATATTTAAGTTATTTTTTGAAAAAGTGTATTGGACTAGATAAGTGTTCAACTTCTTCCAAAACCCTTTTTGAACTTTGAAAGCTTGGATTTTGTTAAAAATTTTGTGGGGGGAAAAAATGGGATTTTGTGAATCCAATATTTATTTATTTATTTTAGTTCTTAATAAATGAATAAATAAATAAATAAATACTGCTAAATGTTTCTCTAACACACTAAAAAACTTCCCAGGACCAGTTGTACCACTCAGTGAATTTTCCCTGTTTTAACTCACAATAACTGCTTCCTGGATTTGAAAGTACATGCCCAGAAGGTCACATTATCTCTTTCTGTGTTTAGACATCTGATATTGGCATGACCCAAAACAGCGGTGACAGTGGTTTGTGCTTTGAGATCTGGTTCAGAAAGAGGAAAAGCCAGGACACATACACACTGCAAGCAGTTAGCCGGGAGGTGAAGGAGGCCTGGACCAAGGACCTAGAGAGGATCCTGTGGGAGCAAGCCATACACAACAGAGGTAAAGTAGCAGCTTTGATTAGAGATGGGTAAGGAAAATGACTCAAGACCAAATCATATATATGAAACCTTTTTTCTTTTTTCTTGCAAAGTATGTGAAATGTCTGTTAACATATACATTTTCAGATTTACAGTATGCATTGAATCTTTTTCCAGTATTTATTGACCATTTCCTACATGTTCTTTATAGAGGTTCGCATGCAGGAAAGAGTGTTTTTGGGTATTGGAAACAAGCCTTTCATGGACATCCAGCCCAGTGAGGCAGCTATTAATGACAGAGCCATCGACTATGTACTGATGGGAAGAGGTGACTATTTGACTTTATTGATACTTTGATCTTTGGCTTTTCCCAATACTTTAAATTTCCTTTTAAAAACCATTTTCACTCCAGAAAACAAGGCGCTGTCCTCTGTTGGATTAAGCAAGTCACAGACCAAGCTTCTAGGGGGGCGACCAAAATCTGTTGGTTCAGGCAGCAGCTCGTCTTCCTCCTCTTCCTCAGGACGGGGTTCCCTGTCCCCTGTAGGATATGTTTGTGGACCAAAGCAGAGGGTGGTTTCAGGAGGCCTTGGAGGATACGCCCCGCCCTCTGGAGCTCTGGATGAGGACGACCTGGACCATGAGAGTGGAAGTCAGACATTATTGTGTGAGTAAATGTTTGGTCAAACTAGAGGAAAGTTTTTAAATGCTCAACCTCTGTCTGGGTTTCATGCTTCACGGCTGAGGTGACTTCTACAAAATTAGGAGTTAAAGTCAAAGTCAGGGTAAATGGGATAGTTGATTAATTCCTCCATATTAATTTATCTAAATATAAATGTAATGCCTGTTCTTAAAAAGTTTTCTTTGTTCCAGTGGACAGCTCCGAGTCCTCAGGAGAGAGTATCAGCGGCTTCAGCAGTTCCAGCCACAGTTACCATTCTGCTGTTGGAGGAGAGGTGGAGGACAATTCTTCAGTCTGCGCCTCCATAATCACTGTCAAGGAGGGAGCAGCTGTTCCCTCAATTGAAGCACAGCCACCAGTTGCACCCAAGCCCAAAACTAAACTGCAACTCCAGAACAAGGATCTGCTCAGAAAGAAGGTGCAGTAGAGAGCTTTTTGAGAGATTGTATATATATTTAATCCTTGAAGCACCTTTAAAAAAAACGTACACTTTTTACCTTTAAGCACCAAGATTGGTACCCCCGATAAAAGTGTCATAAAAATGTCATATATACATTTTTCTCCACTTTTTTCACAGATTTTTTCAACACCTTCAAGACGCAACCGTAGATGTAAAAATACGATTAAAAACTATCATAAGATATGCTGATTTTTTAATAAGAAAAACATAAATACAATTGATAACATATTAGGATTATAGTGTATAAAAAATATGTGTTTATAATCAATGGGAGCAGATCAGTCCTCAGGTAAAGAGTGTTGCCATTATGCTTGTCCTTTTTTCTATAAAAATGTCAATAAAGGAGATTGTGAAATTTTTAAAGATAATAAAAGAAAAAACTGGCCAAGTTTCATAAAATTAGCCTTTAAACTCAAGCAGATATTGAAAAACAAAAAGACAAAATAAGCAGAAAGTATTCGATTGGTTCTCGAAGGTGCTTTGAGGAAATTAGAAAACAAATTTGATACAGATTCTTTCATCTCTCGTTCATCAATATGTCTTTCTTATGCATTATTACTTGTACCTACATTTTTTCCACATGCCAAAAAATGAATAACCTCTTGTGATTAATATAGAGCTAATAATATGTTAATGAATTTCTCAGGGTCAGAGCACCAGTGTTGGAAAGTCCACTGAAGTTTAAACCATGAAATACAATGCAGTATAAGGTAAATATTAAATTTCCACATGACCGCAATTTCTTTAAATAAACCAAAACTTGACCAGTTATTTGACTTTCAAGCTTTGCATACAAATGACGTATGTTTGTGTGTGATTTGAATGTTTCATTTCTTTCAACAGATCTGTCGGCAGCACATGAAGCGTGTCAGCAGTGAAGAAACCAATTCGAGACGTGCAATTATTCCAGCTGTCACTGCAACCCTTTACCGCTCTGTAAATAAAGTTTTTTAGTATCAACAAACAGCAAGAAATTTGTTAATAATTGTATTGCATTGTAAACATAAACAGGGATCATTTAGATTTTCGAAAGGCATCGCTTTACTTACTGTAATTCAGTGTAAATTAGTCCTATAGCTCAAGCTGCAGTATTTGTGTCTGTTATTTGTAACACAGCGTTACAGCTAGTTAAATTGTTCTCAACAAATAATACATAATGCAGTCTTTTTTATGTTATGAATGTATTACCATTTGTACAAAAATGTATTACCTAATATTGCTTAATTACATTGTATGTGTTCCTCTGAAAATAAAACACATTTACTCATCATTTTCTTTTCATTTCCACCTTTGTATAAACTTTTTTCTGGTTTGACAATTGATCCAACTAAGACTTGATGGATTTCTATAAAAAATATAGAAACTTCACAGCGTAGTTGTGTATCTGCTTTTTAGTTTGTCCATTTACAACTTAATCTGAATTTCCTTCAATAAACATAAACAACAGCATTGACATGAGAATGAAAGCTCTAACATTGCAACAGAGTGGATAGTTACAGCTACAATATTAGGCAAAACAAAGCAGGTTAATTGGTATAACACATTTCATGCACAGAGAAACTCTGTATTTATATACAGAGTATTTAAGAAAAGAAAACATTTATTATGAGAATTGAAACAAGCTCAAAAGACTCAAAAGGACATAAATGTGAATTGAAACTCAAATATACTTCAGAAACTGGTTGCAAAGGTCGTATTTAACTGTTTCCACAAAGATCCGATAATTATTTCTTTGGGATTTAATAGCAATAATAGAAAAAAAAAAGCAGAAAACCTACGTTCCAATATACTTCCATTTAAAAGGTTTCAGATATACAGCAAAGAGCACTTAAACTTAAAACAATAGACACTGGTTTATCTGAATTCTCTCTGTTGTTTTGCCTTCTGCAACCCATTGCCCCCCCCCCTCGTTTCACACTCATACATGTATCATTTTATCGGAAATTAATTCCAGATGATTGATGCTGCAGTCTTCCTAGAATTGCAACATTTGCTTTGGCAAAAGTATGTAGTCCCCATCACTGTGTGGATTTTGATCTGAGCTCTGGCTGCAGCTGACTTTCTGTTAACCGCTGAATTGACATTCCTGACATAATACCCAACTTTCAGGCCAAGACTCTTGACCACAGAACAGAGCACAGACTTTTCACAAAGACAAAATTAGATTTTCAACAGCAAATTCAAAAAGTTTTTTTTGTTTTTTTTTGCATACTCTGTGACTTCCTTGTGTATAAATGCTCTATAAATTTTCTGTGTTGCTGAGGTGCCCTTTGTGAGCTTTATGGGACAGACTTGCATTAAACATTAAACTTCTTCTTGATCTTAGTCTCACTGTACCTCTCCCAGACACTATCCTACATTTACACAATCAAATTCTGCAATTAACATGCCAGATAGTGGGGAAAAAGCTGTAAATAGCTACACATCTGGCTGCTGAAGACCACACCATGTTGCACATTTTATTTATTTCTTAACTGTCACATTAATGATCATCATGAAGCATTCTTATGGCATTATTTTGCCTATCGCTTGCATGGGTATGCATCTATCTAGTCTGTTTATATGTTATGAAGACAATATATAAACATCATATATACTATTAGATTTAATGACTATATCAACTTAATTTACAAACAATTGCTGAAAAAATTGTTTGCTTTACTTTTAAGCAAAATAATCAAAGTGACTCCCCTCCCCCTCCAATAATATTTTATTGGACCACATTTAGCTTTGACGACGGCATCATTTGCTGTGGGATTGTTTCTAGAAGCTTCTGCAATGTCACATGATTTATTTCCACCTTGTATTAATTTTTCTCCAAGATCTTGTATTGATGATGGGAGTCCGACCACTGTGTGAAGCCTTCTCATCCCAAAGATTCTCAATGGGGTTCAGTGAAGGACTCTGTGGTGGCCGATCCATGTGTGACAATGATGTCTCGTGCTCCCTGAACCACTCTGTCTCAATGAATCCTGGTATTACTACCTTGGAATATGGCCGTGCCATCAGGGAAGATGGAATAACCAGCTGATTCACTTTATTCAGGTAATTCAGGTATTCACAGCATGATATCATCAATATAGGACAATAGTAGGATGAATAGTAGAGTAATGTAATGGTAATTCCTTCATCTCAAACAATGTATTGAAACAAAAGTTAACAACAATGGTACCACAACATAAAAATGTCAACGTCTCAACAACTTGTCATGTGTTTGGTTTTGTCTTGGTCTGATAAAGTGAGCATACAGTATCTGCATTCAAAGGTTTAGAAAAAGTCTGATTAAGTTAACTAATAAAGGCTTTTACATCTTACAAAAATTGAGTAAAATTAAGATCGATCTATCTATCTATCTATCTATCTATCTATCTATCTATCTATCTATCTATCTATCTATCTATCTATCTATC
>JAOXYM010000003.1:29477578-29490170 GCA_028567055.1 Leptatherina wallacei | reverse complement strand
GATGGTAAGTAATGATTAAATTGTATGATCGGAGCTGCTACAATTTGCTGCCAGCAAGCGGCGCATTCTAGAGTGGTATAGGCTCTTGGAAAATACATTGAGGAGATTAATGACTGGATGAGCCTGAACTTTCTTCCGGTTATTGTCTTTGGAGTCCAAGAGAAATTATTAAAGGTCACCACTGAGCTTCATTCTATGCACCTAAAAACCACCAACCAGGCCAGAAATCTGGGTGTAGTGATGGACTCAGACCTACATTTTGAAAAACACATTAAGGGAATAATAAAGTCTGTCTACTATCACCTTATGAGTATATCAAGGTTAAAAGATCTGATGTTTCAGCAGGACCTGGAAAAACTAGTCCATGTGTTTATTTTTAACAGGCTTGATTATTGTAACAGTGTCTTTACAGGTCTACCATAAAAATCTATTAGGCAACTGCAGTTTATTCACAAGTGTGCTGCTTGAGTCTTCACTGAGACCAAGAAAGTAGACCACATCAGTCCAGTTCTGAGGTCTTTACACTGGCTGCTTGTTAGACTTTAAAGTTCTGTTGCTGGTCTATAAAGCTCTGAATGGTTTAGGACCAAAATACATCAGTTACCCCATCACCCTGTATGAACCTACCAAACCTCTCAGGTCATCTGGATCTGGTCTTTTATCAGAGAAGCTGTATTCAGCTTCTATGCTCCACATGTCTGGAACAAACTCCCAGAAAGTCTCAGATCAGCTGAAAAAATCATTTTATTTAAATCCAGGTTAAAGACCCTCCTGTTCTCTGCTGTATTTACATAGAGTTCTTATTTGAGAGTCCAAATCTGCACCTTTCTTTTTTTTTGGCTTGAATTTTGAAACTTGATCATGTTTCATATTCTGTTTCAATCTAATGTTCTTTCTTCTTCCTTTCTCTTTTGTTTTTGATTTTAATTTATGCTTATTATTTTCTGCCATGACAATGTTTTAATGTCTCTGTAAATCTATTTGAATCACACTGTCATTAAATTGTGCTATACTAATAAACTTGCCTTGTCTTGCCTTGCCAGAACGAAAGGGATACAAGTGTAGCGGTAGCTTAGAAAAGCTCCACAATCCAAAGCACACAACACCATTTTGATTTGCAAAAAATTTGTTAATGGCTTGCAAAAGTCCAAGTAACATCCATGTGAATGTCATGATGCAAGTTTTCCCAACAGAACAAGTTTAGCTGTTTAGTTTACCTTTATTATAAAGGCTTATTGGTGCAAATTGCTCAAAAAGATGCTGGAATTCCTCCAAACTTCCTGATTTACGTTGACCAGTGACTACAAAGTTTAGCTTGAATATAGTGAATGTTGTTGGTGCTTTTTAGTGTGAGCCCTTTCTATCATTGTGATACATCAATTGACTTCATTACAGGAATTTTGCATGAAATATTTTTTTTTACTTTAAGTACTTTATATTCCTGTTCTCTGATATCAACCCGGTTCTTTCCAAAACGTGTATCAGCACGAGTAGTCAAATATTACCCAGTGTGTGTGGGTGTGGGTGTTTTTTTTTTCCTCTTTTCCCTTCTCTTCTGTTTTCTACCACCCAAGGTTATCATTTCTCCCTGATAGGTGCCAACACCTCAGCCTGTCACTGCCTCTTTACGGTCCTCGCCACCACTGGTACCTCCCTGCCTGTGACACACTATCATTTTCCCCTCCAACAGTTTTCAATTTAGATTGTTAAAACCAGCAAGTTCTTTATAGACAGCGGGGGAGTAAATCTTAAAAGCTGCAGTGAAAGCACAGTGACAATGTTTTCTGCAAAGCTTTTCAGTTTGACCCAGTGTCAAAAGCTGGGCTGATCTGATAGAAGTTGACATCCCATTAGTCTTACATAACTTCACTAACACCAAACTTTTTTGATCTTGCTGTCTCTTGCCACATAAGCTCTCAGCTATAAAGTCAGCCTTTTCAAAGAAGACAGAACAAAGTTGGTCTCAAAGAATCCGCATTTATTTTCTGGTTCTTTTTTATGAATGTGGCAGGATGAAAGAGGGCCTGGAAGGGGATTGAACCCACAACTTCTTGGGTGAGAGTTATGTGTGCTGACCAGTCAGCCAAAGGGATACACCTGTTCCCAAGTAGCCAGGGGACATCATCAATCAGAGGCATAGTAACAGGACCCTCACTGTCACATATATTGTAAAACAGAATCAGAAGTTAATAGTTTTTTGGGTCAGTTGTTCAGGATTAAGCCATATTCACTCCTCAAAATCATAAAGAGTCACCAAACTCCTTAATAACAAATCTTCAGTTGAATGTGTTTAGTTTTATGTGTCGGTTCTTTTCTAATTAACTCATGGATAGTTAAAAGATATCTTTGGTAATCTTTGGCTATGTTGGACAAGAAAAACTAGCTGTTATATTAAGCTGAAATAATTGAATAATAGCCCAAAGGGAAATTAGATTATTGCAATAAAATGGTCAATGTGCTTCAAGTAGTAATATTAGAATTTGATCTCTTGGCTTGGTGATGTAAGCTTCATTGATCATTTCTTAGATTAAAACCATCATTCTGTGTATATTTTGATTTTGTAGAGTCTAAATTAATTACCTTCTAATATGAATAATAAAAACACTGTTCTCTCCATCTTTGGTGGAAACCTCATCTATGTTCAACACTGATTGCACAGCCTACTGACTGATAGGGTTTATTCTGCAACATTCAATTCAATTCAGCTTTATTTGTATAGCACCAGTTCATGACAATGTCATCTCAGGGCGCTTCACAGACAATCCGTTTGAGCCAATATGATTGTCATATATTGATTCATACAAGCCAATTCATAACAAATAGCCTAGCTAAGGAAACCAACAGACTGCATCGAATCTTGTCTTCGATCCAATCCCCATCCTGAGCATGCTAGAGGCGACGGTGGGAAGAAAAACCTCCCTTTTAACAAGAAAGAAAAACCTCCAGCAGAACCCGGCTCAGGGAGGGCGGCCATCTGCCTCGACCGGTGGGGTGGAGAGGACAGAAAGAGAGACAACAGACATCACATTTGATATAGGCAGATCTGCTGAGAGAAGAGAAATATGTTAATGATGGCAGTACTGTCATATGTTTATACATGGGAGATAAGGAGAA
Organism: Leptatherina wallacei; assembly: GCA_028567055.1. Lineage (NCBI taxonomy): Eukaryota > Metazoa > Chordata > Actinopteri > Atheriniformes > Atherinidae > Leptatherina > Leptatherina wallacei. The sequence goes on along the minus strand of JAOXYM010000003.1, from coordinate 29,487,056 downwards.
GAGAGATGAGGATGAAAAGACTAGTGTATCATGGGGTGTTCCTCAGCAGTCTAAACCTATGGCAGCATAACTAAGGGGTGGATAACCACCCCTAACTATAGGACTTATCAAACAGGAAGGTTTTAAGTCTGATCTTAAAACTTATTTGTTGCCCAAAAGTGAACTTAAGTAGGTTTTCCACCGAGGTTTTAATGTGACTTTGATGGCTTTGCATTTCATTAAATGCAAATTGACTGTATGAGGTCAGGCTTGGTTCTTTGGTTCTAAGGGGACATACAGGAACACAAAAACATATAATAGGTTAACAAACTGTTGGATTGTTGAAAATCAGCAGTGAGAAAGGTCACTTTGGCTGTGTCCGAATGTGCACCCTATTCCCTACATAGTTCCCTATGGTCACGCCATTTTTTAGCGGTGTCCGAATGTCCCGAAAAAAAAAGTAGTGCACTCAAAATGATCCCACAATGCATATCGAAAAGTACTGAGCATCAATGGTCACTGTGGTCAATATAGACCACAATGCATTGCGGGGAGGAGCTCTATTCACTTCTTGCTAATGCAACAAGTGCCATTCTCCACATCCGTTGTTTTCTTATTTTTATTATTAGTTCAATTCATGTTAGTAAGAAGATGCTAAAGTTTAAAACTGGAACCATTTCTCCAATTGAATATGCCACATCAAATGGCCCGAACATCAAAGCAGGTTCAAATAAACTACCATTAATTTTTTATTGAATAGATATGCAACAAAGAAAGACTAAAATACAATATAAGGAAATAAAATATTTTCACATAAGAGTTTGGATTTGATTTTTTGATCTTCATCATCTTCATGGGCATCAGGATTGCCTTGGTAACAGCTGGTAGTCACGTGATCTGCAGTGTGGAGAAAGTAGTCTGCTTCGTGACCGAATCGCCAACAGAATGAATGCACTATATAGTCTGCACATTTTCCTGTGGTTTGGGGGGTGTTAAAGAGTGCTCGGAAGGCCTTGGAAGGAGAGATCGTAGATAATAAACATGCTTAATATTTGTGACTATAAATCCTATAATGTGTGGGTCGTTCCGAGAGGAGCTGAACGGCAACAAAAACAAACCAAAAAATTGTAACTCCCATCACTGGCAGTGTGCAATGATTTTGGTAGCGTTAGCACTCAGCACACAGCACACAGCCCCTGATCTCCAGACTCCAAGCTATCTGCAATAGTACTTGTGACAATTTTTACTCCCCTCTAATTCGTGCTGCAATCCCACAATCCCACCGTCTTCATGACTTTTTCCATAATCATTTTTCTTTTTTGTGTGTTTTTTCGGAAAGTAAGAAGACAAAAAACAACCATGATTGCTTCTTCCTGTTTGTCCACCATGTTTGTTTGCACTGAAATCTTGTTTGATTAGGCGAGATTTGGAATGTTTAGTGTAGAGAAGCTGATACTCTGCTGAAGAATGCTCTGTAGTTCACACCACACACTATAAGATCAGAAGAGAGAGCTCTTGTGCAATCTGCCTTTTGTTCTCATCAAATGTGTGGTCTCTAAATCTGTGAAGGTTTGAAGAATCCTGTAATGTGTGCAGACCTTGAGTCATGTAATATATAAAAACCATGTTATGGAAATGTTACAAGGTTAAAAGCTTGATTTTTAGCGAAGGAGGAGGCGTAGGATAGATGGGCTTAAAACTACGGCATACTTTTTGTAAAGGGAAAATTGACTGTGACAAGCGAAACTTTCTATTTTGTGTTTGTCAGTGATGTAGTTGTGTATGAGGTGAAATTTCTCCCTCTACTGCTACAAGAAAAGCTCTGATAACCTCCACTATTGGTTACCGATTACCGGATAAGGTCAGTGCTCATTTGTCTCCCTTAAACATCCCGTCAGCTGTTGGCAGGCTGATGAGCAGGGAGGTTGTGCTGCGATGATCAGACACATGGGGGGGATATGAAAGGATCACCATCACTGGGATGTCTTAATGAGTAGTGGGACTGTTGTTATCTGTGCACACCAGGAGAAATCCTCCATCACTGCGACAGGCTGTACTCACCTGGGGCTTGACTGTGACGTGTTTAGTTGGCACACTTAGTAGATCCTGCTTTGCTATTAAGAGTAGTTCTGCAATATTACTAGAATTTATGATTTGAAATAAGATCAAGACACTTAATCAAGACTGTTATATATTAGCTTCAAAATATAACCTTGATACAGATTATCATTTAAGGCGATCTCCATAAAACAACTTATAAACAAAAACAGAAATTACAGTTACTAAAGATGCAGAAGTGCACTCTCTGCACTTGATAGAGATTTTCATGCAATTAGGCTGCAAAATCAAAGACACCAGTCACAATCAGTAAAACTATTGATTTGTCTAATAATGAGTCAATCTAGCCACTTTCCACAGGGCCCCAAGGCCCATCACATCAATACTGCATTTAAAAACTTTCATTACACAAACTTGCATTAGTGAAATTATCGATGGAATCCAATTCTAAACTACTGACACAAAACCTGAAGGCTCAAACATTGTCAGAGTCTGAAGGAAGGGGTGCTTTTGGCTGCTCTAGATTGATCATTTTAAAAATTATTTATTATCCACAAGTTATAAACAATATGCAGGCAAATGAAAGTTAAGTTGTTTGCATATCTTTAATTAATTTATCCAATGGTAGTTTTGTCTAAAAAGTATTTATAAAGTATAAATCAAAGGAGAAAATGGGTATGCTGCTTTCTGTGGGACATGCTGTGAGATAATGAACCTGGTTATGAGGAACAGAACAGCAGGAAGGCCGCTTTGAGTTTATTTGTGTGGAATACGATTGTCTTGCAGGAGAATTGGAGGAGCTCATGAATTCATTTTAATAGACTCTGCGGCTCATCAGCAGATTGTGACATCTGATTGGTTACCCTGTTCTGCGAGTCACTATAAGTCAATCCCAAATAAAAGATCCCTGCAGACTGCGATGGACTGGCGACCTGTCCAGGTGTATCCTGCCACTCGCCTGATAATTGGTGGGATAGGCTTCAGCTACCCTGCGACCCTGAATTGGATTAAGCGGTACAGAAAATGAAAGAATGAAATATCCCTGCAGAGCCGGACAAAATACTCCGACACATTAGGTGGCAGAATTTATCTATATATTTGATGGCTATACCTATTAGTTACCATGATTAAAAATAAGAAAAGAAGGTAATTTCAGCAGTTAAATGGCTTTAACTTCCAAAGTAATCAAAGCCATGGTGAGTACTCAACATTAGCCCCGCCCACCAGGTTTGATGGGTGAGGCTGAAAGGTAAAATTAACTCATGATGCACTGCAGCACCATGAAACAATAAAATAAAATTCTTTTTAAAATTCCTTTTTAAAAAAATATATGTCTAAAAACTGAGATTATATTTTGATTAAATGAATGATATATTAAATAATTTATTGATGTACTAGTTCCCAATTCTAATAAATCAAGAATATATTTAATCTATATTAAATGCCATATTCATGTATTTCATTATGGCACTTTTCTCCCTCCAGAAAAAAAGCTTGGCACTATCTTTGTATGGACTTTATTTACACTTTAACAAATCATTTTAAGATGAAATAACCACAGATCTATGTCATGCATTGCATTAAAGTTCCCAGTACGCAAGTGTTGAAAGGCCAGCAAAGGTGTGGTAACACAGGTGAGTGCAGGTCTTATCTCTACCCTCCAGTTGTGCCCCAGTTACCCATCAGTGCCTCTGGAAACAGGAATTTAGTTCACAGAGTTTAAAATTAGTGTGGGCATCTATCATTTCCCTCTGGCTGGATAGGTTGGTGTAGGCGCCATGGAAAAGGTAATCCGTCTCCACTTCACAGTTTGTCCCACCTCTCGGCACCATCATTCAAATACAGCGCCTTGTCACCGAGGAGAGAACCAGTGGTGGATAAGAGAAATATTGCAGCAGGACACATAAGCAAACACTTAGGTACACCAGAATGGATGTTGTGTTGGAGGTATCAGTAACTGAAAGGGGAAAGCATCGCAGTTTGTATGAAATGAAACGGAACAGAAAGGGCAAGGCTTGTGATTTACTTGTCAGACTTTCAGATGCTCAGAAAATAAAGGAATGCCAAAAATTATCAATAGGAAAAACAAAATGTATCTTTACAAAAATGCTGAAATCTAAATTCAATCCATACTCAAAAAAGAAAGGAAGAATGTTTTAAAGAAAATTGTGTTTTTCCTGAGGCGACGCTGCAATAGGAGTAGGACTTCTGACAGAACAATCAATGTATCCCTATTTAAGAGCTGGAGTGTCTGAATACTGGATACAAGAGCTACAACACATCAGCTGGGAGGCGCCGAGCTCCAACAAAGGAAGCCTGTGTGGGTTAATCTACTGTGACATTACACGCGTAACTCATTCTGTTGTGCCAACAGACAATGAAATAACACACCTGTGCTCCAACATTTGTAAATGAAACTCAAAAGCAATGTTCTGTTAAATCCATCTTTGTTTAAGTGCTGCTTTTTTTTCCCATGTTAGAGCTTCACTTAATTTGAATGTTTAAAATTAATCTTTAGTTCTTTAATATCTGTGAAACATTTCAATCTCTTTTAGCTGCTGTAATTAACTCAGATATTTATTTACTTTTTCTGGGATGCAGAATATTGCAGGAAACTGTCAGTGACTGTAAAGTTCCTCCTATACTAAACATTTCTATTGTCTTTTGATACCAATGAAAGAAATAATTGATCTTTAAGATTCTTTATAGGAAAATCCGTTTGAGTATGCGGTTAAGCTCTGATCAAGTCCAGTCATTGAATATCAGCAAACAAGCTAATTCAGCTTTACATCAACATTATTTTATTGTGAAGGTCATTATGGAGGTGCATGTGCAGGACAATGCAAATAAAACACAACCTACACAAACACATGTGCAAAGCCCTGTTCTTACACCATTCTGGATTTGTTATAATATGTTAATGTTGTGAAGAACAAATAAAGAAACATCTAGAAATCATGAAACCACCTTTGAAAAACTTTGGATGCCTCTCATGTTTCCATCAACTGTTAGGATAAAAGATGTGTTCCGTGTACCTTCTACATACAAGGTGTGCAGGAACTTGATCTTGCAGGACAACATCAGCAAAGTCTACATTAGTTGCGATTACAGGGTTTTTATTGTTTGTTTTTCTTTTGTGACGAGGTTCAGTTAGCCAGCTAGAACCAGACAAAATTAAATCAAGCTGACAGCAGTGTAAAGAGATATCTCAATATGTAAATGCAGAATCTGTAGGTAATGATCAAGAATTTTGGTACTTGAAGCTTTCTGGAGCGTTTCAACAAGATCTTGTGACAAATAGTTACTAAAGGCCATGCGATAGACGGAAAAGCCGTCCAGGGTGTAGCCTGCCTCTCGCCTGCCAATTCCTGGGATGGGCTCCAGCCTCCCCACAAGCCTGAATTGGAATAAGCATTATAAAAAAATGGATGGATGGATGGAAAATGGTTCAATACCAAATGTTTTGCTACCACAGTTCTTTACTGCAGCTCCATGCATAGTACCAGGGATGTTTCTCAGGAGCAATGTCATCACATTGTGAATTGGTTGGAGTGAAGAAGGATGGATGAGTCCTTGATCTGAAAGACGCACTATGTAACTTTCTGATCTTAAAACTCAGTGTTCCTGACTTGTTTGAAGGCACAGTGACATTTATTATGAAAATTCCGAGAAACTGCACTTCACAGCATTTCTTGTGGGGCGCCGCATGATGTTACAGTTGATATTATAGCTGAGTTTCGCTTTGCACACACGTCTCACATTAGCAAACGGATATAAACACGCCAACGTTTTGAAGGTGCACCGTGGCGGATTCGGCAAAGAAACAGAAGACATTATTGGACGAAGAGAAGAAACAAAATAGAGACAGAGCAAAAAATTAAACAACGGTCCAGATAAGACTGTTTTCTACTTCTGCTATTTATCGTTTTATTTCAGTTTCACCCACTAATCTCCATTGTTAGAATTAAGGTTTTAATGGTTGCTACCCAACACAGAACAATTGCCCTGAAAATCTCTCATCTCATGCGAAACTTTGTACAAATCTTTTTTAGAATTAGAATTGGGAACAAGTGCAACAAATCTTTTAGATTTAAAGTTTTCTTGTGAGTCTGTGCTGGAGCATGGCTTTGGTCTCATGCAGGAAAAAAATGTCCATGAAGGAAGCCAAATAGATAGCACAGACCAAAATCTAATCCTGAATCCATCAGCTTTACACAGCCCTAAAATAATGACCATAGTAACAATTACTGAAGCAATAAAACAAGCAAACAGCTGAGGAACATCCACTAAATGTGTTATTTGCCAAAGCCACATAAACATAACATTTTCCCAACCTTAAATGAAGAGTTCATACAAAACTGTAATGATTTACATGACAAGGTCTTCCTCTTTGAGGTCTTCCTCAAAAAAAAGAGAAAAGTCTCCATGATGTGACTGTGCCTGTAGTCCTCACAACATGAGGAAGACAAGCACACACAGATTCACCCATTACCACCTGACAAAGAAACTAAGTGATTCGACCTCAGATGCAGCACTTCCAATTGTGGCTGCTGATATTCATCAGTATTGATTGAGGTGTTGGGGTTTGTGTAGGGTGTAATGTTTATTGATCACGGAGCTCAGCTCAGGTTAAGGGTAAGGTCAATCTCTCAGTCACTCCTGAGAATTTCTTCCAGTGCTGTGAGGGAGTGCTCCTGAATAGGTTGCTCATTAATGGGCATTTTCTCAAATAGTAAGAGCAAAGAAAGCAAAGGTCATTTTCTATGGATGGATCAGCCTGATGAACTTTGCTCCACGATGACTGAGATCACGTGTGTTGTCTGATGACATGAACACGGTGAACAGAGAAGCTGACAAATGTTCTGTAAAGAGGGTGAACTATTTTTTGTCTTTACATTTAATTGGTAAGTTAAAAGAGTTGTGTGTATAAGAAGCTAAAAATATAGAGCATACTGGAAAGGATTGAGTGAAAAGCACATTTACATAAAGTTTTAGCTGAATAAACCTTTTTTAATTGTGCTTTTTTAGGGATTTTATCTAATAAGTGGTTACAAATTTCAAAAACTTCACCAATGAGCATGTTTTGTAGCTGGAATATCAGGAAATTATTGTAATGAATGTTTTAAATAACTTAAATGCATTGCATTAATTCCAGCAAAAGATTGTCCATTTGTTGTTCATCATTAGGGAGGAGTTTTTAATCATTTTTTTTATTAATAGATTTCCTGTACCTCTATGTATTGATTAGAGGTTTCAATCACAAGCCTGCCCCATCAAACCGTGAAATAATCACAGCAACTTTAATATGGCGTCAACAGACAAGATTTTGTTAATGCATGCTACTAGACACAAAAATATCTATGCAGAACACAGCGTCACCAGATGTTGTACAGTAGTTACAAACACTGCACCATATTAAACAATAGAACAACATCCCATATCTAAATCACAAGAACCAGTGATTTCTACCATTTCTTTGCATTTCTGCTAATGTTAAAACATTGCCTGTAATGACATATTGCATCAAAGTATAATTCATAAACGCACAAAATACAAAACAGATCTGACAAACTATTTGTTTTACGGAAATATTTTCAGACTTTAGAACCACATTCATTAATTCATTCATTCATATTGTGGATATTTCAAAACACACATGCGACTGATATAAATACAAAAACAGCCTTTGGACAGATGGGAAGTCTCATCCACTGTGGGAATTAAAAATGTAAATGTCCAGATTGCTATTTTTACATGATGTCCTGCCTCTCGTGCGCTCCACCCAGGAATGTTTTTCACAGTGACAACACATCTCAAAACAGAAGTGCACGTGTAAATGGAAACTGCAGGGAAAGACTGTTCCCATTCCTCCACAAATCTAGACTCTCTCAGGTGTTTATGTGTGAAAATATAAAGTACATAAGCATTTTTTTTACAGTGGTCAAAAAGCCTTCTAATGCCTGTTAACAGCAAGCTTTTGAAAGCAATGCAAAGGTTTTTAATTAGCATTCAGTCTTGCACCAAGTAACTGCGGGAGTCGCAGATTTTTATCAGCTCAGGCATTGATGAGAACACCACATCCAGGTACACATACTAATTTTCACTGAGTTTGCTTTGGTACAGGCTGCAAAAATAGACTGACAGCAACAACTCAAAGTCAAATAGAGATGATTGATCAACTGCCCGTCTTCAGGAATGATGGCAGCTTATTCTTTGTGTTGAGCTGATGTCCACGGTCCAATAAAAAACAGTAAATTAGCCCAATTATCTGAGAGAGCAATGCTAATCAGAAACTGTGGTTCAATTGTGGGAAAGGGATTGATTGGCTTGTTTTACTGGGTTTACTCAAGTTTTGTTGTAAATCTGGCGTTTGGTTTAAAGGAAAACCTTTCAGGGTGGTGCTAAAGTGGTTAGAAGTGAAATGGGCATGAAAGCTGATCAGTTCTGATGAACAAGAGTTACTGATGAGTAAGAACTGAGCCAATGAGGAGGAGGAGACCTCGAGATTCATCATGGTGACGGTTTGTCACTGAAAATAAAACCATAGAATTTACTCAGTAATCAATAAAAAAAAATACTATTGCATTGTTTAAGTAAGAAACCACATCGCTGAATCACCTGTCACACACTTGAGGAATTATCCGACCTAGAATACATCCACTGCCAGTACAAGAAATGCAAAATATATACTACTACCACAATTCAGCTGGATACACCAAACCCAAACAGACAAAGGAAGGCTTCCTTTAACAACGGTGATCTACAGATGACAGAAAAGGTCGGAGTTCAAACTTCCATCAATTATAACCTGGGCAATTAAATAAAATATTTCTGGTCAAGTTTGGAATTTGGACTAAAATACATCAAAAAGCTTGAACAATCCAACAAATCTCTTCAAATTACACAGTGAAAAAAAATCACCTGAAAAAGAAAGCATATAAAAGGGGACAGTATTGGACATTCAAACTCAAAGTAGGTTATAGAACAGTTTCTAGTGTAGCACCCTATCACCATAGCAGGAATAAAATGATACTTAACAAGGCTGATGGGGTGATTGGGTTCATGGTTAGATAGATACCACACAGGTTGACCTATTTTGATGAAAAACTTAAACACGTAAAGTCAATAGGAACAGGAATGACACCAGACAACCTTTTCGGAAAATAGTAGTTTGCTAAACTTTAATGAAATAAAAGTTTGGCCCTAACCAGAAAACAAAAAAAGGTCAGAGATGGAAATTTCTTATATTACATCGTGATGCTGCAGCCAGGGTTCTGATGAGAACCAGCAGGAGAGATCATGTTTTTCCAGTTTTAGCTTCTCTTCATTGGCTCCCTGTTAAATCCAGGATAGAGTTTAAAACTCTTCTCCTCACATATAAAGCTCTCCACAACCAAGCTCCAGTGTATATCAAAGATCTCATAGTTCCTTATGTTCCCAA
>JAOXYM010000003.1:29450308-29465605 GCA_028567055.1 Leptatherina wallacei | reverse complement strand
CACACACACACACACACACACACACACACACACACACACACACACACACACACACACACACACACACAAACACACACGCACACACACACACACACACACACGCACACACACACACACGCTCAAACACACACGCACACACACACACACACACACACACACACACATATACACACAAATGCATTGCCTCACTAAATTATAGTCAGGCATGGGAACACTAGAACATGCTGTAGTCTGACTCCATGACTCATTCTTTGTCAGACGGGCAAGATCATGAAAGTTGTCTCGCCAAATAAAAACTTAGCAACCGAATCACTTGCTGGTGTGAGTGAGAGCGTTCGAAAACACCTGTTTTCTCATGATGTCACATACGTTGTCTGTGTTGCTCAGTGTGTTTCCTGGTTTGGGGTCTGTTTGAATAGTTGTGTCTGTGATGATCAAAGATGAGCAAATGCCTGAAATCTTTGTGTGTGCGTGCAAGTTTGTGTTTGTTTTTCTGTCTTTGTTCTCACCGAATTGTCTCACCAGTTCATTAATGAACTCAATCCCTGTTATGAACAACGCAAGCATCCAGGATGGAAAAGTTGCATAGTGTGGTTTCTCGCACAATAGGTGTCACTGTGCCAACAATGAGTCCAGAACACAGAGTTTTAAGGTCAAAAAGTTAAGGAGTGGGTCATTAAAGGGCCAAATAAAGACATCAGATATAAAAACTTTGACTTTTCTCCCCTTTTTTTTCTTGGAACAGGCTTTAAGGGGTTAAAAGGAAATTAAACTGTCACACATATCTTTTGTGCATTCTATAAATATTAGCATATAGCTGAAAAGACCCACCTGTAACCAAAACCTTACAGACCTGCTAACATGGCTGCAGACAGGGTGTTTAGACTCACCTTTAAAGAAAGATTGAGGGAGCTGGGGGCTCTAAAGAATTAACATAGTAGTGATTAAAAAAACGTTGAAAAAGTCTCTGTTTTCATGCTCAAGGATACTTTCCACTTCTTTTTTATATTAAACAGGAAAGGTGATTTATCCTGTCCTAAAATACTGAGCTGGGTTATGTAATACCCAGAGTAGGGGGAGGATTTACTGGCTACTAATGCAGATATAGAATCCATATTCTATTTATACATAGGTTATCGTATGTCATGCTGAAGTCTACTTCAGTTATTTTGTATCATGTGTGTAACTTCCTATACTGGACTATACTCTGGTTGGTTGCTGGGCAATCCCACTTGTCTAAGCAGGTCTGTCTGTTCTGCCTGCAGTAAAAACATTCCTAGGACACCACCCACCCAAAGGTGCAGCACTATCACCCTCGTTGATTAAGAACAGTACGCTAAAGAAGTCATGACCTGAACTCAGAGTACTCATCAGTCAGAATTTACGGCTACACGCTATTTACATTCCCTAACACAGGCAATGACCGTCAGTTTTACAACTTGCCTTGAGAGAAAAAAAGAAAAAAATATGTTGCTGTTTTATGTAGTTTTTGACATGACGGTGTAACAGATATCACCAGTAAAGTCTGGACGGCTTTGCCCTTTTTTTATTTGTGTTGCTTTCATGTATTAAGTGTAGCAAATGCCTTAAAAAAGCCTCACCATTAAAATTCAAAGTTTGACATGAAAGGTGTGGTAACATAATAGCTGGGTTTGTCAAAACAACCAGTGGTTAAAGCCTCCATAAGGGAGTAAAACTTGTTCATGTTGCAACTGGGTTTCCCGTTCCTAAGATCTGAGAAACAACAGGACTAGTTACCAATTAAAATGGCTTCACAGTGGCATTTGCTTCCAGGTATTTACACTTTAATCTGTCATAGATCAAGATGGCCATTTGCTTTATTTTCCCATTCAAAATCTGGGGGTGAGAAGACGAAATGAGAAACTTTACGGACATCCTAAAACAGGAGTGTCTAAGAAGCTAAAAATGTTGAAACCCCTAGCATGTAATTCCTGTCATGAGAATTCACTCTTTTCACTGTTCTTTTCGGTCATTTCCTGTTATTGTTGTTGGGTTGCCTAGCAACTACTGTCTTGTCTGGATACTCATAATCTCCATAAATCCTTCCCAGTGGTTTGTGGTATCTGTGTATGTGTGCTGTTGAAGATTTCTCTTGTCTTCTGCTAACAAAATCTTCACTTAGAGACAAATAAAAAGAGAAAGAAAAAAACAGAAAACTGGGAAAATGTATCAGCTAAAAGCACAATACTTGGCAAATGCCAGCATACCTGCGTGTTTGAACAGATAAAAGGAAAGTGAGAACGTGTGATTAAATCACCCTACCGTCTTAGTCATACTCTTGTAGTGTGCCAGTTTTGATAGTAGGAAATGATCAACTTATGCTCATAAACCTGACTGTGCCGACAGGATACCAGAGGTTTAATGCTTATCAGCTCTTAAGTCACAATATTGCTCCACTTATTGACTCTTTACCTCTGAATTCGAAATGGTCACAGCAGGCTCTTGTCAAAAGTGAGAACATGTTGCAATTAGCGACCTCTATAGTCTACAGAGAATGAACCAGAAAAGAGAAAATATCCAGTGAGCGGCAGCTGTCTGGTCTAAAATACCATGTTGGTATCGAAGGTCAGAAGAGAATGGACAGACTGGATGGAGATAATAGAAAGCAAAATAGTCATAAATGGATAATCACTGGTTGTAATGAAGATATGCAGAATTCCATCTCTGAACACACAGCATGTCGAACCTTGAAGCAGAAAACCACACCGGCTACCACTCCTGTCAGTTAAGGCCTCGTTTACACGACAACGTTGCTACTGAGTATTATTTCTGATTAGGTCCATCTCTTGCTGGCTATGCTGCACGCATCTTCTGATGGTTGCTCCCACCAGGATAATGACACCATGTCACAAAACTCGAATCATCTCACACTTGTTTCTTGAAAATGACGATGAGTTCACTGTACTCTAATGGCCTCCATGGTTACCAGATCTCAATCCATGAGAGCACCTTTGGGATGTGGTGGAACGGGAGATTGTCATTATTGATGTGAGACTGACAGGTCTGCAGCACCTGGCTCATGCTTTTACTTTCATGTCAATTCAGACCAAAATCTCTCGAAAATGTTTTAAACACCCTGTTGAATGAATGTAAGAGAGAATTGAGGCCATTCTGAAGACAAAAGGGTCTACAAGTGGAAGCTGGTACTAGCAAGGTGTGCCTAATAAAGTAGGCTGGTGACTGTATAAATACCTGAAATGCATTGTTTTGTCTAAGAGTACGATTAGATTACCAATGCATGCACACCCACACACCCCTCTACAGTACACAAACTGCACAGGACGGCCATAGTGAATAGATATTCCTATTGGTGAAGTACATAGGCCAGTGAGTGATAATGAAAAGGTGTTTGAGAGCAGTTCTATATTATTTTTAGGTGCCACCATGCAATATTCCACTATGAAAACAGTCCAAAGAACTCTGCCAACATCAAGCAGGACTATTGAATATTGATACATGAGAACAATTAATTAAAAATAGAAACAATTTTGAGTAATTTTGATTATTTCTATTGATTATTTGATGCATTATACTTATGAGTCAATGCAAGAGAACAATCATAAAGTAGAAAAAAAATGTATTTTAAGTATACGAATAAATCTGGCTTAAGTTGTTTTTACAGTCAAAAGTTATGCAAGAGGAGAAGAATTTGATTTGACACACCCTATGCATTCTTGAGGGTAATGCACAAGAGACAGACCCAGACTACCAGATAAAGTCTGTGCATTTCTATCAGAACAGTATATCTAAAATTAGGACAGCCCCGTGCCTCAGAAATTAGATGACAGATAGCAAAAACTTCGATTGTTTTGGGGATGATGGCATACCTACAGTTTGATAATCCACTTTTATTCCCCAAAATTTGCAGCACAGCAGAAAGAAGGAGAGTTTATAAAGCTGGGAACAGAGTGCTGCTGTCATCGAACCTACAAGTCTGGTAACGTTTACCATTTAGAGCTACAGACCACATCTTAAACAGAAGCAGGGCAGTTTAGTTCTGTCAGATTGTATCTTAGATAACCTACAAGGTTGCAACCAGACTACGGTGAATGACAGGTCGGTCCTGCTGTCAGGTGCCCTGAAGTTATGTAGTATATTGACCAATGCCTCCCTCCCCTTCTGCCTTCCACAGCTGCCCTGCAGGGACAGAATGACTTGTCAATCAGTGTCGGTGGAAAATGACAGATGACAGTGTGGTTCAACCGGCACGTTGCTGTTTATCTTTCAGCATTGTTAAGCTGAAGACATGTCATGTTGGTCAGAAACCAAACATAAAATGCTTGGAATTGCTGAGAAGGGTGCAACACATGATGGGACCTTTGCACCTTCCTTAACGTTGTGTTCCTGTTGCTTACCTATTCCTAAAGGGACAGAAATAACAGAAAAATTCCTTTATTATGATATATTCTGTTGAATTTAGCAACAGTAACTCAGTGGCCACTCGGTGCACCAATGCAATAAATGTAGTTTAACTCAACACAGTTCTACCTCAAAAGTTTAACCTTTTTGTTGATATTGTGAGCAAAGATATACTTTTACTTTTAAGTTTCCACCACTTTAAGGAATATATATATAATTTATTCATAACTGTGACACATAATGTTTTAGAAAATTTATGCAGCATGTTGGATTTTCTCTCTCTTTTCCTTTTATGCTCTTGGATAGCATTTCGAAAAAATGCATGAAAGTGTTCTGCCTTGCATTAAATTAGATCTATTTCTCAAATGCCATATAGTTTGATTTTAATTTAATCCAGTCAGTGTTATGTGTAAAATCCCTTGTGCAACAATTTCCTAAGGCGTGCACAGGGCACTTTTTAATCATTTCAAATGCAATGAGACTCCCTTGGAGCATAACGCCCAAAGAGGCTTAATTCAAACTGCAGTATAAGTTTCAGCTGCAGGTGTTTGAGTCAAAGCAGAAATGACACACCTCCACCTGGCATCTGTAGAAATCTGAATACCCCATAATCATACAAATTTGGATCTTCTGACAGCTGCCTCCAGCCTAACTTGCAGAAGAATCCAGACCAGTTTTTCAGCCTGAGTGACAGACTTTCTTTTTTTTCTAAAGCATAAAAACACTTGTCAGTTTTGCAGGAATCATATCAAGTCCTGACAGACAAAATTCTGAATGAAACTAATCCATGCAAAGATTGACTACACTGGTGCAGTTTTACTGTATTAAAGACTATTAAATCTGACAGTTTACATGACTAGATCACAAAACCCTGGAGCAGCATCGTAAGTCATTATGTATCTTTGCTAGCATTTAAACATCAGTCAGTCAGTGATGTTATATATCAGACGTCGTTATTTTGCGCTGGTAATTCGGTTAAACTGCTTGATAACGATGCCAAAACTATTCCAACGAGAAAAAGTTTTTCTTTGCTGATTCATGCACCTAGTGCTTGCTACAGCTGCTCATTGTTCTCACTTGAGCTGCATGCACAGACTGTATAATTGTATATTGTTGGCTATAATTTAACATGCCATGTAAACATGCAGCCTGGAGTCACAAGCACCAGCAAAATAACTGAATAACAAAAAAAACCATTTTATTTTCAAAAAGTTAATTTTTGATAGAGTGTATTTCCAGTTTAAAGGACATTTATGAGAACATTTTGACCAGATTGCATGGTAATTAGTTATTACACTATAATATATCAAATGGCCATTATGGTCATTTTAGTAATTATTGATGAATCTGTTACATTATATTACAGAAAGCTGTTAACTCTAATTTGAACACTTTGGACTGAATACTTGGAAATAGAGTGCCAATTTTTTTTTGTATTAATCGCATGCAATTGATTAAATTCTCTTAATTAAGTGCAAGAATACAGCACTTGCCTCTAAGCAGTTGATTGAAACAGAGAGAAAGGCGTTGACTTTTCTTTTTCTTTCAGGTGTGAACATATTTTCTCTACAGAGAATTCCAACGTACAGTTGTAGACAGAGGCATATTGTGCAGATTACATAGCATGAAGGTTAAACTGGTACTTGTGACTACATGACAGGCTGTTAAGTCTTGGCTATCAATCAGTTATTGCTTTGTTCTTAGTAATTCTGCCCTATAGCCTCACCCAATTCTTCACATACAGTGGTGATATTTTGTTCGGACATTTTTGGGGCTCTGGACTTGCCACTGTGGAAAAGATTTTATTCCCAGCTCTAAATCTGGATAAAAAATGTTGCAGCAAGCAAGACCTTACGGTGAGCAAGTATCAGGGTCCTGCAGCATAGTCAGTCCTTCTTGTTGCAACATGAACAGTCCACATCAGTTCAGCTGTTGTGCAGCAAGGAGGGGGATGAATGTTGGTTTGGTGTGTCATTTTTTGAGTTTGTTTAATGTGTTTCCATCCCGCCTGTGGGCAGCTCACACAGCTGTTAGTGAATGAACGAATGTTACGATATGTCATTGAATGAACGTATGTCTGAATGTTACATAATAAACCAAGATACTGTATCCAGAAGCTGGTTTGCTGCGAGCAAAGCACCCAGCCAAGACAAAGACAGACTTATAACCACAACAAAACAGCAAACTCTTATTTTTATACTCCTGTTTTATGCAGATAAAACAAACAAAAATTCACTGAGTACTGAACAAGGCCAGCTAGCTCCTTCTTCCCTCCTTACTCACGTTCACCATTTTCTGTGTCTAAAAAGCAATCAAAGCTGCTCAAAATACCCCACTATTCTTCTCATTTTGCTTAAGTTTAAAAAGGGATATGTTTCTTTTATTTCAGGTGCTTCCTTTAAAAATAGAAATACTCCATTTATATTGTCAAATCCAAAGCTAACAGCTTTTCTCATTATATCAGAGTTTTGATTTCTGAGCAGGCATGAAAGCAGTTTTTTAGCTACTGTCATTTCAGGACAACTGTTGCTGTAAGTGTTGTTGAGAACATATTTTGTGTACAGACTGCGTGTCCTCTCTATGTGGTATCATTTTTGTGTAGTTCGCTCATCAGGTTTTCAAACCTGAACATGCTCCAGTCTGTCCCAGTGTGTGTCAGCGGCCCATTAAGGCTGACAAACTGTGGGTGGGATTGTGGGATTTGTGAAGTTTTCAGTTTCTGACTATATGAGAGGTTGTATGGCCTTGGGTGGGGCACCACCACCCATAATTCATGCTCATACCTGTTCCTTCCTGTGCTTGGAAGGCCATTTAGGTGTTTTACTGAAGGAGGTAAAGGTCCTGGACTGTTAATCTTTTATATAATGCTTCTTAAGCATCTTAACTTTTGCATGAGTGGTTGAATGTTTAATCACTCAGTATGTTGGTATGTTTTTTTAAAAGGCTGCATGCAGGCTTATTTTGCTTTGTTTGTACTTAGAGAGAATTTTAAATGTATTCTGTATTACAGTAAAAGATAAAAGGTGTGAACATTTGATAGGAATGCATCATTGCAAGAACCATGACTATCAAAGAGAAAATTGTGCTACCATGTAACCGGAGTGAAGCAGGTTGGGGCTTGTCAGGTGTTACACAAAAAAGGTTGCTTCTCTGCTATGTTCGCATTCCCTGTCAATCTCTGTTGTAAGTAAAACTTGTTTTTGTGTGAGTGAGTATATGAAAAATACACAAATACTAGACAAGAAGTCACTTCAGGATGCTCACAAGTGTTTTACGATTGAATTGTGCAATAAATCACAACTACAGGTAAAAAGAAAAGTTTTGCACATATTTTCTTTTATGTTTGAAGCTGATTTATTGTTGTTTCAACAGAGTTTCAGGTGTTGCCCAAACACAAAAGTCATGAGGAATTCAGTTACTGCTCTTTATCACGTTTGGTAAATGCTTCCTTTCCATTACAGGTTCACATGACAACTTTGCTTTGCAGCAGTGCCACCTGCTGGCAAAATAAGTGTGGTGCAGAATACAGGAGTTTCATCACAGACTCATTTGCATCTTTATGAGATCTCAAGAAGAAGGTTGTTTTTACACCTTTTACTCATCATTCATTTGAGAGAATATTAAAGAAGCATAAAAAGGGATGAAGAGAGAAACATTTTTCTTATTTCCCCAGATTGTTTTTGTTAAACCATTATGAAGGCATCACTCTTCAACCTCGGCCTCAGCTTCCACCTGCTCCTGCTCCTTCTCCTCCACGGTGACAGACTCCTCAGTCGCTTCCTTCTGCTTCTCTTCAGCCTTGATGTCCACAGTTTCGGTCTTGGTCACTGTGGTGGTCTTCACCGTCGCTCCTTCCATTGCAGAAACTGAACCGCTGCTGGACTTGATTGCATCAAAGGAAGAGCTAGCGTAGGATGGGATGCGAGAGCTCTCCAGACTGAACGCACTGTAGTTCATAGCTACATATTGAGAGGAAGATAGATGTGATGAAAGTCAAGCTTTTGCTTCTTATAGAGAAAAGTTGCATCTTGTCTCAAATGTGTGTTTATGTTATTACCAGGAATTCTTTTTCACATCTAATGTATCAGAAATACATTGAAATCACATTGTAGTTATAGAGGTTTTTAACATAACCTGGCAAAAATCAACAAAAATATTGAATTATCTAAGTTTAAGTCAAATATTGACTTACAAGTCTGCTTAGTCACATTGGTCTTGATTCCTGTTGCTAGCCTGCAGAGGCAGAAGAAACATATTTCTGTATGGGATGTAGTTGTTATTGCTGCCACATGGAGGCACCCAACTCTAGAATAAAACTTTACCTGCTCTCCTCTCCTTCAAGCAGTTTCTTATAAGTAGCTATTTCAATGTCCAGAGCCAACTTCACGTTCATCAGTTCCTGGTACTGGCGGACTTGCAGGGCCATATCCTGCTTGGCTCTCTGAAGAGCTTCCTCCAGATCTCTGATGCGGAGCCTTGCATCTTTCACTGCCAGCTCGCCCCGCTCCTCAGCTTCTGCAATCTGAGCTTCCAGACTGTTTCGCTAAGAGTGGAGGAACACATGAAGAGTGAGGTGTGGTACGAAAGCTTTCATAGTCCTTGTGAGACAGCATGAACAAGGTTCTACAGAATATAATAAAATATATGATAAATGAAAGCCCAGAATCATATTGCAGTAAAACTTTTCAGAGTATAGAGCTTAAATTTGATCCCTCACCTGAGCTTTAACCATGTCAATCTCAGATTGGAGCCTCATGATCTTGCGGTTCATGTCAGCGATTTCAGCCCTGGTTGACTTCAGGTTGTCGCCATATCTTCCTGCAGACTGTTGCATCTCTGCATACTACGACAATCAGAGAGAAGCCAAGATGATGAAATAAAATATCTTTTTAACTTGTTATTCCAGGGGTTGCTTAAGCTTGGTCTGCACCACATTTTTGCATATTCTTTCATTTTATCTATTTATTCTTAATCTATTATCCATTTATGCAAATTTCAGGTGTTTTAAGTTTTCTTAAACTAATGCAAATGAACCCTTCCATAAAGTGAGCATGAAATATTCTCCACAGCTCTTGAAAGAATCTATAGATGTATGCTTGCTTACATTACAGCATAGTCACTACCATTTTCCAAAATGGAGAATCACTGGACAGCAGCTACTTGGTTGAAGCGTAATGGTGTGTAGTACTAGAAACATCAGGGGAAAGAGGCTGAAGGCAATAAATGGGGCTAACTATCATATTGTAATTAACATTTATAAAATTCAGTAAACAGTTAAAATATTGTGATTGGTACTAACATGAGGATTAAGACTGCGTCTCTCCATCTGAATAAGCTGTTTTAATAAAACTTTTTAATAACTATTTTGTTTTTATGTTATTACTTTTATTGTGTATGCTCTTATGAATGTTTTAATGTTGTTTATCTTTTGCTTCTGTTGATGTTAAGCACTTTGGCGAACCTCAGTTGTTTTTAATCACAATTGTATTTCTCATTCATTTCATAAAATTGCAAATGTCTTAGTACGTCTCGATTTCTCTGTACTACTTTGCAAATGATTAAGTACAGTTAGCCTACCGTTACATTTAGCACAATTTCCAAGTGATTAGATCTTTCTGATCTAAACTGATCAGTCTAATGGTTGTTCTCTCCAAAACATGTCAGCATCGTTTCATTCTATTGGTCATTACATGCACAACAGTCTGTTCAATTGTCAATATTAATCAAGAACATGATACCATGAATACCATATATACATTTCTTAGAACATTACAGCATTTGATATAAGTGATATATATATATATATATATATATATATATATATATATATATATATATATATGCAATGTGTGGGATTTCCAATCCTTTGAGGCTTTTCTTACTGTAAAATCCTTTTTATTTTTAATCTTTTTTCAGTTTTACAGTTATACAAACAATTTTATTCTGTTAGCTTGACACTGACTATTTGTATGAGAAAGAAATTTCATTTTGACACATGAATGAACTGTTTTGGGAGAGATATGAACTGTTGCAAGTGAGCCATGATGTTGTTGCTGAACATCCAGGTTATTTTGGTAAAAGTGCTAATAGTGTTGAGAACGTTCCATCTGTTTCAAGAAACGAGACAAAGTAACTGAGAAAGATCTTTCCATTTTGGTGACACTGATGATTTACATGGGAAAGGAACTTAGTTCTGAAGCATGAGTGAACAGTTTTGGGAGAGTGATGAGCTTTTGCAAGTGAGCCATGATGTCGTGCTGAACTGTAAGACTGTTTTGCCAAATGATCTTAGAGTTTTGAGAATGTAATTTCTGTTTCAAGAAATGAGCCAAACCAACAGAGAAAAACTGTAATAGGCTACATTAAATGAAAGGTTTTAGGTAAGTAATTAGCTTTTGAAGCTTAGCAAACTTACACTTTGCCATGAAGGTTTCACAAAAAGAGCCAAAGTGCTTCAGAGATACCATAATAAGAATTGAAGCTGACTTTAACTAAAACAATATGTGATCCCACCTTGGTTTGGTACCACGACTCGGCCTCTGCTCTGCTCCTGTTGGCAATCTCTTCATACTGAGCACGCACTTCAGCAATAATAGCATCCATGTCAAGGTTACGGCTGTTGTCCATCTCAACCACAACAGACGTGTCCTTGATTTGGCTCTGCAGCTCACTGATTTCCTGCACAACATCATAAATGAGTACAGACATGACACAATGCACACAAAAGAAGCTCCAGTAATTCATTTATGGAATATCTTTGGTTAATATCAATATGGAACTGTGAAGTAAAATAAGGTTATTACTGCATCATAGATCTGCCTCAGGAACTCAATCTCATCAGAGAGCGCGTCCAGTTTGGCTTCCAGCTCCACTTTGACCATGTAAGCTGCATCTGTGTCCTGCAGCGAGAAAAAAACAACATCCAGAACATTTGTTGTTGAATTTAGCCCTGAAGATAAAAATAGGCTGTTGTGGGAACTCATTGTGGGGAAAAAATCTGAGTTAAGATCAAGCATTAGGAATCCAATCTGCACAAACCTTCTTCATGACAACAAAGTTGTTCTCACACTCGTTGCGCTTGTTGATCTCATCCTCATACCTGAGACAAAGAAAGAGACGTCAGTATGACATCTAAATCATGTTTTGGCCCATTATTTTATTTCGAGCTAAAGGATATCTGGTATGGGGCCAAATTTTTGGCTTCATCAGTCGTGAGGGTAACTTCTTAAAATCTTGAATCAATATAACTTGCATTAAACAGTTTGCTCCACATCAGCTTTTTCAACACTTCCCAGAATCCACATGGTGCTTAGAGCTGCTCGAAGGCACAAACCAACAAGATATTTTCTTATTCTATACAGTAAAGAATACGTCAGCTTTATTTCACTTAATAATTTCCACATAAAGAAAGTTTGGATGCACAAACACCAGCTGAATGAGGCTGTGATGGCTTGGTGGAAGCGAACTAATACATTATTTGGTTAAAAAAAAAAGACAATCCACTCAACTAACATGCCTTCAATACTTTTACTACTTCTACTACTACTATGTGTAACAGACAGTTATAACTATCCTTTCTCTCTCTTTTTTCCTCCCTTTTTTATTTCTATAGTCTTTTTATTATTTATTTGTCTTTCTCTTCCCCCTCTTGAATAATAGCTATGCATAATTATGTACCAACCTTATGTTTGTTTTTGTCACATCTGTGTCCTACTGTCTGTCTGTGTAGATTTTCCACATTTTGTCTCCTGTTGATGTTCACGTCACCACAATAAGAAATAAATGAATAAACGAAGCCACTATCAGCTAGTCCACTCACTTGTTTTTGAAGTCCTCCACCAGACCCGTCATGTTATGAAGGTCGGACTCCAGTTTGACTTTTTCATGACCCAAGTTGTCCAGCTGCTTGCGGAGGTTTGCGATGTAAGCCTCGAACATGCCGTCAATGTTGGAGCGAGACACAGTTTGTTCCTGCAGCAGCTTCCACTTCGTCTCAAGCATTTTGTTTTGCTGTTCCAGGAAACGTACCTGGAGACAGAGCAGATCAAGCTTCACTGTTTTGTTTGTTTGGTTTTTTCTTTAAAAAAAAAAAAAGAGGGATAAATGCATTTTTTTGTACATTTACTTTATAAGTGTTCATTCTCCTGTTTTTGTGACACACAAGGAACACAGGATGCTGTGCTGGATGGATAAAGAAAGAATGTAAAGAGTGGGAGTGGGTATGTTTGTTAGCAGAACAGAAAAAGAGAATATCAGCTGAAAAAAAAAAGACTAATTGAACTTGTTCCTCCTCCAGCAGCCTTGAAATGTCACATCAATTCCTCCTTTATTGACTTTAACCCATAATGCTGCACTTCAACACAATGTGGCACTGTGTCCCAGTTGCCCCTTCACAACTTTTCCTTTCAGCATCCTGACCCTGGGTGGGGTTCTGCTACCGCTCAGCACACACACCGTGAGATACACACAGATCGGTGTGTGTTTGCGATAATCACAATGGCATGAGGAGCAGTGGGAGTCTGAGCTTTGTTTTACAATCTGAAGATTGATTTACAAGTTAACTTCTTTTCTGCACGACTTGTGTGTGCTTCCTTAAACAAAAGAGCACTTTTATGAGTCATAGAAGCAGATAAGTGAAGAATCTCATCAGTCTGGGAAAAGAAAGTAAGATGTTTTTTCATGCTGACATCTCACTAATCATGTTTGGTGAACGGTATTTAACAATAATCTATTCTTCTTTCAGGTAAATGGCTTTGTTGACTGTAACATGGCCTCAAAAGATAATTGTTTCTAATAAGCTCATGTCATGCAATCTTTTATTAAACCATTTCAGTTCTTTTAGTTTGTTTGTGCAGGCTCAGCTGAACATATCCAGGCAATAAGCTTTGTAAGTTGAACATCGGATTAGATTTTTCTTTGCAAAAAAAAACAAAAACAAGAAGACACCTGAAGTTTTCTCTGCTTTCGTTGCTCACTTTTACAGGAAATTGTTGGATGTACCACTTTGAGCACAAAAAAAAAGTTCTGCTCTTCATCTCAGTCCTGGATCCAGGGTGATCCTCCTTTCTGAGCTCTACCATCTTGGTTTAGAGTGGGAACTTTTGAGGGATATCCCCCACAGATTTACTTCCCGGCCCGGGTGGAACATTGTTATAAACAGGATTGCTTTATTTGGAATTTTCTCCAGGATGATCTCATTCATGAAACCCGGACTCTTTTCTCTATCCCTGTTTTGGCTTACAGTGCGTTCATTTCCTCTGCAGATTCTTTTATTATTATTATCTCTACAGTCATGTCAGTAGAATCAACATGGGCTGTTCACTACTGCTCTACTTGCAGGTTATAGGTCCTCTGCAGCAGCATATATGTCAATCACAAAAGTTCCTGCTCTGACAATAAGTTTTGAACCTTGAGTGGACTGACCTTGTCAATGAAAGAAGCGAAGCGGTTGTTCAGAGTCTTGATCTGTTCCTTCTCCTGGGTGCGGATCACCTGGATGTTGGGGTCAATCTCCAGGTTCAAGGGAGCCAGTAGGCTCTTGTTCACAGTCACCGCTGTGATGGGGGCCACCACTTCATTGGCCATGCCACCTCCCATGCCGCCACCATATCCCATATAGCCAAACTCCATTCCACCTCCTCTTTGTACTGATCCCCTAGCAGCAAACCCACCAACCACCTGAAATCCCCCAGCAGTCACAGCAGCACCACTGCTGCCCACACCCCCATAAGAGCTGCGCACAGCGTAGCTCTGCCTGGCACTCCCCACACCTCGGCCTCCGTAGCCAGAGAACGAGCGGCTGCTGTAGCCCTGGGTGGGACCCCTGGAGGACGACACGGTGGAGAGGGTGGTGGTCTTCATGGCTCTGACGGACATGGTCACAGACGGTGTCTGCAGCACTGAGGTGGTGTGAGAGGAGAAGAGACTCTGCTGAGGGAAGGAGAGTCAGGCAGATAGACCCTCCCTGGTTCTCTGTGGTATTTATCAGAGCAGGGGTGGGACCCTGCTGAGGTGCCATTGGCTGGAGTCCTCAGTAGGGGGAGTAGGGGATGAGGAGGGAGAGGGGGAGAAATGAGGCAATGAGTAGAAAATTGCATCATGTTACACATTTACAGCACATTAAAAGCACAAAACTATTCAGTGTGCTGTTTCTATAAAACTGCTGCAGAAGCACAGGGAAACTCAAACGTTTGTTCACCTTCAGACACACAGAATGTTGTACTCTCTGCGTGTTCACAGTGGCAACTCCACCTACTTTACCATTACAAATGTTGATTCAAATGCACAAGGCATGCAGGAAGTTGCAGTTTCCACACACAAAAAGTCAAACCTTGGGTATAATGAACAACCGTATAATTTTACGACCCTCTACTTTACTTTATATTTCTCATGGACGTGGCATGTGGCAAGGTAAATTGTGGTTGTCCAGTGTGATGTTCTTTATTTATTAGTGGGCAGTGACTATATTAGATGTACCTTTATAATCATGCTTTTGAGGATTTATGTAGCCAAAAAAGGCTTTAAATCAAACATTTATTCAGAAAAAATGCAGAAACTATTTTTTATTTTTGCATCCAGACGTCCAACGAAGAAGGCCTGTTTAAAAGTGAGCAGAATGCATAATTATAGGGTTTAGTTAGCGGCATATTTTCATTTTCATTCTCAGCAGCAGTCGATTAACCAATTAACCAAACTGAACTTTGCAGACACACGCAGTAATGGAATTCCTTTCATATCACACAGGTGAAGAGCAAATAGTCTTGCCTTCTTTCTTATCTCCATACCCCACCTCACTATAAAACAGCTGCACCCTTCCATAGAAAGACTGATAAATTCCTGACTGCATGCCATAGATAGATAGATAGATAGATAGATAGATAGATAGATAGATAGATAGATAGATAGATAGATAGATAG
>JAOXYM010000003.1:29439316-29450208 GCA_028567055.1 Leptatherina wallacei | reverse complement strand
GATAGATAGATAGATAGATAGATAGATAGATAGATAGATAGATAGATAGATAGATAGATAGATAGATAGATAGACGAGCCATATGTCGTCTCACTCTTTGGAAATCGTGATTCATTTGTCACCTGACAGATTTATGACTCAAGATCTTTTCTAAGCAGTTCATCTGCTGTTGTGGAATCAACAAAACATTTCTAGCACTCCTCCATTCTTAGTTTTTTTTCCTCATTAAAACTTCAGTTATCTAACAGCAAATGACAAGAGCCAAATCACATTACCTCAAAATGTGAACATGCAGATGGGGCACATTTAGTGGAAAATTAAACAACCTGAAAGACACTTTCAGGCTTTAAAGAAAACAAAAAAAGAGCATGTTTTGCTTGGCCAGTTGCAAACAGTGACGTGATGCTTCACAATGGAGTTCTTGTGCTATACTTGGAGGCAACCATATATGTACAAGTTTGCCAGTTTTTGCTGTTTCACTTAGCTCTGCCTCACAAACAAGGACCAGCTGTTAACTAAAGCTGCAGCTACGTGATATTTTGGTGGATGAAGTGAGATTGAAGACGCTTCTCTCATTTCCAAAGATCACTCTGCATTTTATGTGCATGAGGAAAGCAAAAGGGTCATTTAAAAAAGCTTACCCCCTCACCCTTGGGTCTCCTGAGAGGCCAAGGATGTTCGTTTGTGTGAAGCTGCTAAATGACACATTGAGGCAGGAATGTGCTGAGAGAGACACATACATGCGACAAGTCAGAGAGGAGGCATGGTGAGAAGAGGAGCAAGATGGGTATATGAGAAGACAATTAGCAAAGATAAGAAACAAATCTGTCGCACGCCCATTGACTGAGTCACTGGGATGTCCAGTACGGACTGGGTGGGATGAATGAAAATGCACAGTAATGTTAACCAGCAACACTTCTTCAGACTGACAGCTATATGGGTAGCCACACTGTCTCCAGCACTTATTAATAGGCCTATTATAAACTTGATTACATTGTTGAATACACTGCAAAACGCCAACTATGAGAAAAACTGAATAGGAATAGAAAAGAACATTGTAATGCAGAAAACTACTTTATAAACTTGTCTATGCAAAAAAAAACAATCAAGAAAGGATGGTTATGGTTCGTCTTTGATTTGGACTTTTATGAGCCAAGCCTTCAGAGCTATCAGAGCTTTATGCTATAAAATGTCATATCCTGCTTCCCCCTGTAACGTCTGTTCAAACAAAAAAAAACCTTCACAGCAGATATGGATGAAATCTCTACAAGGCATTTACCTTAGAGTTGAGGACACTCAGCATATCTAAATGCTGCGTAAGGAGCAAATGCATGCAGCTTCCACTTACCCTCCCACAACACAGTCTTTTAAATTTGAGACTCATGCCCTCTAGTGACAGGATCATGTAGTTGAACAAAGCAAGCTGAACTTGAGGAATGCCATGTGACTAACAGAGCTTTTCCCTGACCACTAGCTAATCATGAAACTTGATCTGGACCAAGAATTCAAACTTGTAGCCGTGTCAGCCGCAGGGATTACAGCGTCCATCCGTCAGACTTACAAATCTTAACAACTACAGGATGGATAGCCATGTTTCCTGATACAAAGATTCTCAGTGACCAAAAGATTAAATCAGTTGATTTAGTTAAGCTTCTGATTTTTATTTAAGTGCAGCACTAAGGTTCATGGTTTTGTTATAAGTGGATTTAAAACTTTTGAAGAGATAATTAATGATTTTGATCATCTTTTGGCTTTCATGTTCTCTCCATCATGAATATTTTGTTTAAATTTCTACGTTGAATTTTAGCTTTCTAACAATTCAGTTCAGTTCAGCTTTATTCATACAGCACCATTTCCCAACAAAGTCATCTCAAGGCGCTTTTACACACAGTCCAATTTAATACATTTACTGTAGTCCAATTATTATCTAGTTGAAAAAAATCCATTACATGATCCACATTAGTCAAATCTATAATAACTGTGTTCATAAAAGCCAATTCATAATCTAAAATGAATAAATAAATGTCTAGTTATAGAAACCAACGGATTGCATTGAATCTTTTAGGCAAATTTTCCATATTTTTTTTAATAATCCTGTTCAAAAACAGGGAAACAAACAAACCAAAGCAATCACTTAATGTCCTTGTCAGCGTTGTCTGAGGTGGTAAGTTTCAAATGGATCTACAGTTAGCATTTTCATCATTAGCATGTTAGCACGTCACATTTAATATCATTTAAGAGGGTGGGAAAGACTTTATCAGGGGGGACATATAAAGGAAATGATCGTGTTCCATTCTAACACACACTCTCACGTACATTACACTGCTATGATAACCGTGGTCACTTTATTAGAAATAAATAATCTTTACATTAATTGTCTGTATTACGAAGTGGAAATATCTGGAACAAGTTCAAATAGGTCCAAAAAAAGGTTAGTTGATTGTGTCGAGGTGCAGTATGCATCAGTGTCTTCTCCGCCTAGCAGTTCTGGTTTACTGTCTTGAGGTGGTGGTAGACCGGATCCCTGTGTGACTAGCTACACGCTGGGAGCTGTTGGGGCTGCTGTCTTTGAGGATGGGGTCTGTCTCAGCCTGACCTGTCTTTCCTCTTTGCAAAAAGTCAGAAATATGTCCCTTTCTCTTCTTTCTATCTTCTTATACAAAATGAAACTGTTTATAGGGGTTTTTCTATTCCCACTTTCATGCTATAGCTACTTTAGAATCAACTATAGCCTTGCTAGCCTCCAGTTCAAATTAAATTTAAATCAAACTGGATCATGTCTTTGAGCTTCTTTGTAGTTTATTTTCAGCTCCAAAATAAAAACCTTGATTAACTGCCTTGGTGTGTAGTCCCTAAATACACTCACTGAAAAGTATATATAACATAGTTTCCCCACATTGTCCTAAAACTAATCTAGTGCTACCATATACCTAGATTAGCACTGCAATGTAGCTTCATGCTAACATTAGGTTAATAGCCTTACAAAAC
The DNA here is from genome assembly GCA_028567055.1 of Leptatherina wallacei. NCBI lineage: Eukaryota > Metazoa > Chordata > Actinopteri > Atheriniformes > Atherinidae > Leptatherina > Leptatherina wallacei. Next base: position 29,447,220 of record JAOXYM010000003.1, on the reverse strand, counting down.
GTTACTTGTACTTGCATCGGGACAGAATTTCTTCTAGAAATATGCAGCTAAATGTCAATATTTCAAAAGGATGACTAATAGAAAATTGTTTTAAAATTTACTTCAAACTAGTGTAGTGACACTGGTGATCCATGCATGTCTTTAATGTTGTTAAGTGTCCTTGGGAGTCTTGAAAGGCGCTGTTAAATAAAATGTATTATTATTAATATCACTGTTATGTCTGGAAAGACATTGCTGTCCTCTTCCTTGGGGTGTCCAATCAGATTTCAGAGGTGGCCATTGCCACCCATGCCACCCCTCTAGCTCCAGCCCTGTTCCAAACCAACTTCACCAGTTTATGACCAAATCATATAAAAAAGAAAAAAGTAAGCTATTGTAAGGACTTTCTAAATACTTACAGAACAAAATAAGCACAATTAAATGAAAAAAAAAGGAAAATATTTCAAGTTTAAAGTTTTACCAACAAAACAAATGTTGGTAAAACTTTAAAAATGTTTTACTGATAGTACATTTGGGCTGTAGTATTTGATTTTGCAGCATCTGTGAACGGTGAGGGTTAATGTTTGTGTTTAGCTTCAAAAGATCTTAAATAAAAAGTAACATTTTTAAATGCCTTTCCTCTTCCATGTGACCATGTTAGTTTACTCTAAACAATATATATATTTACTACAGGTATTTCCAAGTCTATTTGTCTAGCAAAGTCTCTCCATTAATAAAATTTTTCCCTTTCAAACTGGTTATTCATCTTAATTCAGAACATGTAAGTTACTCCCCAAGAGTATCCATTCCTTTTATGTCCTTCTGTGAAATGTCTTTGAGCTAGAAATGGACATGACATCCCACAGAGAAAATGTCTTGTAGCCGACACATTTCACTAACCTCTGATGTGTGACCCTAACACCCTGCCAATGGTCCAGACTATAAAACTAGAATAGTTGTGCTTACATATAGATACCCTAAATCTGTATCAATATGGATTCATATGGAGATAAAAACTGTTTTCTTTGGTGTTTTTTGTATTAATTTCTTGGGTCAGCAAGTGAGGAAGTGAGAAAAGAAGGATTGAGAAAAGAAGGGAGGACAAAAGGAAGTGAATGAGTGAGTAAGAATGTGTCACACTCATGTACGTGTTAGCATTCCTTCATGTATAAGTATGCATATGCAAACATGCAAATGTGGGTTTAGACTGTTTATATAAGTGTGTGAAAGCACTCCTTCTGCACCAAAGCTGTTTGGAAGGAAGAATAGATGGAAGTGAAATTCATTCAAGGCCACACCAGGCTGAGAACAGTAATAATATGGCAGTTGTCCAAAACTTGCGAAGCGTTTATACTCCTTTAGTAGTAATTTCCAGATTCCTGCTGTGTGTCACCATGATTCATGAGCTCAAGCTTGTCCAGTTTTCTTCTTTTTTTTTTCTTTAATCCTCTGTCTTATCTTTTTAAAATATTGTACAGTTTATAAACTCCCTGTTCCTGGTGTCAAAAAAAGAGAGCAAGAAATCAATAAAAGATAAAAGAAAGGTGTATATGCAATTTCGACATGTTTATTGCAGCTGTTGGGCAAGTTTCTTTTGATACTTGTCCCTTTTTTCTTTAACAACTGGTTTGCTTGGGTGTCTGCGGTGAGACAAGCGTTGCCAACACACATGCAAACAAATAAGACTGTAAGACAGTTGTGACACTGTCATGAGGTATGAGTCATGCTGATTGAATTTGTCTTTCCTGTAACCTGCATGTGGTTATTTTTTCCCTTAACTTTTTTATGGTTTGAGCTGTTTTGTCTACTTCTGTATATGTTAAAAGAAATGACTAACAAATAGTTATGGGCTGGGAGGAGGTGGTGAGAGCCTTGTGATACAGTGAAAGCTGATCAACCATGAAGGTGAATTTAGATCTAAAAAGAAAAGAACATGGCTGCATGGGAGCTCAGAAGGGTGTTACAAAGTCTTTGGAGTTTCCCCACTGTGGGAGGATCATGTGGCTTTATCCCTCTGAGATTTAGTGCAAAACTCCTCTCTAGCCACAACTTTAGGCTCACTTAAACCTTACCAAGGTGATGCTGAAACAATGCTAAGTACAGGGAAATGATCAGGTTTCATCTCATTTCTCTTTTTTGGTTACAAGTTGCCCTAATGACCATTATGACCAGAGCGAGATGCTTTTTTTGCAATTCCCAAAAAGGATCACTTTTCCACTTTTCATACTGCGTCAAAGGCAGAACTCCTGACAGGTACCTCAGATAAAGCATCAAAGATAATTGCTCAAAATCCTCAATGACTGATTTGTGAAGATAGTTGCCTATAGTGTGACTGATGAATGAGGGCAGCTTTTGTTTCATCTAGCAATTGTATTCTGAACAAAGTATCCGCTAACCTTTCCTGGTTCTTGTCCCTTATGGAGCCTTTTCATTTTCCTGAAGATTGAGTTTCATTTTGTTGTCTTTTAAACATGTCAGGTTTCATTCTTCTGTTCATCCTTTTTACAGTATATATATCGGATCCAGATTATAGGTGTGTTTAAGAGTAAACCACTTTGCCCTCATTTCTAAAATCTGCTCCGGGTCAACCTTCAGTGTTCAGTTTAGGTTAGATAGGAAAGCTGGCAGTCTGTTTATTTTGGGGCCTTGGTGACCACAAACTTAGAAACTATGCAGCAACTGGTACATTATGCCTTTTATGGGAAAGCCACAAGGATTTTGCGGCATTCTTTCTTAGTGAAACTCACTATGTTCCAAATCTTCGACCATTTAGTTTTAATTCTACTTAAGTTCTTGTGACTGAAGCAGTGAATTTTTTCTGAGAGCAAATAGTTTGCTTCTTTCTTTCATTTGCTTTGAGCTGTGGTTTATGCCTAGTTCGGTCTGCTCTCACTCCTCTAAAGTGTTTACACAACTAAATATGTTTCACACATCTCCTTGGAGACAGAAAAGACATTGTAGGGTTTTTTTCAGAAAAAAAGGGAACACTGATAGAACCAGAGAGCGGTGAGAGGGAACAGGAAACTGACACTGGGCGATGCTGAAGTGGGCAGGGTCTGAGAGACCAGCTGTTATTGGGGGAGAGAGGCAGGAGTATAAGTTCTCCACTTCCCACTGCCAGCGTCACTTTCTAAGCCGGCCTGCAGCGAGCGTCTACATCTCATTTTTCACGTCATTTTCAGCCCAGCCTAACCTTGTCCAAGATGAGCTACAGAACCTCCAACATCCAGCAGATACCTTCTGCAAGGATCTCCATGACCCGCTCTGCACCTCAGTACCGTGCTGCCAGCATTTACGGTGGTGCTGGTGGACAAGGTGCCCGCATCTCCTCCACCTCTGTATCCTCCCTGCGCTCTGGTGCTCCAATTGCATCTTCCTCAAGTGCCTTCAGGCTGAGCAGCGGCATGGGTGGTGGCATGGGCGCAGGCTTTGGTGGTGCCGGCATGGGCTCTGCAACTAGTGCCACTGCCGGTTCTGGGATCCTGGGCAACGAGAAGGGGGCCATGCAGAACCTGAATGACCGCCTGGCCAGTTACCTGGAGACAGTGAGGAACCTGGAACAAGCCAACATGGAGCTGGAGGCTAAAATCAGGGAGGCCTTGGAGAAAGGAGGTCCTGACATGAGAGACTACAGCAAATATGAGCCCATCATAGATGATCTACGCAAACAGGTAAGAATTATACACTAATGATACAGACAATGAAAAAGTAAAGATGTAATTAGAATGCTTGAGAAGATGTATATGGCATTTAATATCAGTATTAGTTTAATGACACGTGTCTTACCTGGTTGCAAATGAAGACCTATTTCAGCATCTGTATATTAGATCTTTACATAATTCACCCAAAAAGTTGAGAACGGGCTGTATTTCCTTTCTAAGTTATCAAATTTCTTGCGAGAGAATAAAGGGTGTGGTTGTTAAGCTCTAACCCTCCCCCCTATAAAACTTTTCAGTGTCAGAATTTCCTCTGATGAATCACAAACACGAGGATCACGAGAGACTAACTGAGACTAAGTGAAAAGCCCTCAGACAACCAACAAACAAAAGCATTTCCAAATGGTTCAGCTTGTTAGATGATGATTGTACAAGCATGTGCTCGTGTAGGAGGGCTTAAATGTGAAACAGATGTGTGGTAATGATGCACACACATACACACATAAAGGATCACACGCTACCAGAGTGAGCACACAGATGCATGCAGAGCTGTGGTTGTATAACAATCAGCTCCAGTCTGAGGAGTCGAATGTCACATTCCTCTGCAAAGACCAGTACTTCAATATCATATAATGACACACTGATGGTGCCACTTGGTGCTTCATGGCACATTAAGGAACAAGTATTTCCCTTTTCCTCTGTGACAGGACATCATGGTCGCATAAATTGCTCAACACAGTCAAGCATTAAGAATTTCCACATATCTGCACACTAAAAAAAAAACAGCGACTTTCTTCTAAAACAATGATGGACAGCAACAGGGCAGCTGGCTGGAAAGTGGAGAGAAGAAAAACCGCTTTTCAGGCAGGAAATCCATTTCTACAGCAACAATAATGCAAACCAGATGGAGTTTGGAACAGGAACATCCTCTCTTCCTGTTCTTTACTTTATGATTCCTCTTTTATTACAAACTGTTACCATGGATTTCACTCTGTTGTGAATCTGTTGTACTGCTTGACTTTGGGGGATCTGATTCCAGTCATGAGGTGAGAAAAAACAATCACATCTCAAAGAGGCTTTAGACTAAATAACGTTAAAGGATGTTAACTTTTATAATAAATGCTCTCATCAAGGACTTTTTTTTTTATCCAGATCTTTGATAAGATTTCGGAGAACGCTCGCTACGTGCTGCAGATTGACAATGCCCGTCTCGCTGCCGATGACTTCAAAGTGAAGTATGTGATTTAACTTTCCTCCTCGTGTATGTCTGTAACTTCCAACCCCGCTCATCTCTGTAAGGATGTGAGAGAATGGCATCTGTAACAGAGTTTGTGTTCGCGAACTTGTACAGGTTTGACAATGAGATGGCGATTCGTCAGTCTGTGGAGGCCGACATTGGCGGGCTGAAGAAAGTCATAGATGAAACCAACATGACCAGGATGAACATCGAGAGTGAGATTGAAGCCGTGAAGGAGGAGCTCCTCTTCTTGAAGAAGAACCATGAGAATGTGAGTTTATTGTAGATGCAAACTGATTTTATAGCTTGAGCATTTTTCAGAATGAGTTTTCTGTTGCTACCATGATGCTTGAAATTTTGTGACTCCTTTGATATTTTCCACATGCTTGTAGGATAATGATGAAAAATATCATTCCTAAAACACAAACACTGACAAATTTAGGACATCTGATCATTTATCTAAGGAGGATTTGACATAAAAAATTTATGAGATGATTTCAATGTCTTGCCCTGCGATAATTAAAACTAAACATTTACAGTAACTGTAACTTAACTAAGAGATATTTTAGCCCCACTTCTTTGTAGAAAACAGCTTCCACTTCACAGTGGACTGCTCTAATTTGGTCATTTGGCTTCTCATGCTGGAATGCAGTGTTTTCCTCTCTCCAAAACACAACACCTCTTATTCCAAACAAAATGTCCTCTGTCTTCAGGTCTTTTCCACGTGATTTTTTTTTTTTTTTTTTTTTTTAACAAATTACACATGGACAATGATGTTATTTTTGGAAAGTAATAACTTTCTCTTTGCAGTTCTGCCATGCAAACCATTGTTGTTCAGCGTTTTCATGTTGCTCGTTTGCTGATCAACACCAGCCGAGGAGAGAGGATTTTAGTTATTTGGAAGTTTCATGCACTGGTATCATGAGTCTTGAATTTCTTCCAGCAGTCTTGAGTAACTATGGAGATGGTAAGATGGTTTTATGAACCCTTTTCCACCTTGAAGAAACTCTAGCTCATTTTCTGAGATCTTGAATTCCAAATCCACTCTCCTACTTACAATTTTCACACATTTATGTTACGAACATCACATTCTTTAATTAAATAAAGCACACAAACTCAGAGCGGATTGTCGTCCCACTGATTAAAAACATCTGACTTCAGCTTCACCTTCATATTGACTCCTAATTCTAGGGCTTTCAAATTATATTAATGTATTATATTAAAGAACCCTAACCCTAACCCAAGAATAAAGTTTATAAATCCCATCTCCCCCTCACGTCTCCCAGTAAGGGCAAAATCAAGTGACCTGCTCGCATGAGAATGCTTCTTTTTTTTTTTTTTTTTTTATCTGCCTGTAAAGTCAACAAAATGTTCCCAACTGTGAACTTATCTTTCTCTCAAAAATCTTTTTTCATGGATGCATATGTTCGAATAGGACGATAAGGGCTTCTCAGGGACAGGAGAATATTTAGACTCACTAAAGGTCAGGCTAACCTAACAAGCTAGATTGCAAAGAAGAAAATGTAAAAACAAAATGATCTGCATTGAAATAATGTTTAGCTCATTTCTGTTCCTTCAATCAAAACAGGAGGTCATGGAGCTGAGGAATCAGATCTCCCAGTCAGGCGTGCAGGTGGATGTAGACGCTCCCAAAGGTCATGACCTGTCCCAGATCATGGAGGACGTCAGAGCCAACTATGAGAAGGTCGCTATGAAGAATGCAGATGACCTAAAACGCTGGCATGAAAATCAGGTAATGCAGGGATGAAAGATTGTGCAATCATGAGAATTTATGTTGGTGTCTTGTATCTTGTTTGATCAACGTGTTTTTGTTTGTTTTCTGTTAGATTTCAGAAGTGCAGGTGCAGGTATCACATAACACGGAAGCGCTTCAGGGGGCCCAGATGGAGAAGAGTGATCTATCCAGACAGATTCAGACCCTGGAAATTGAACTTGCATCTCAACAGAGTCTTGTAAGCTTTTTTTATTTTGTCCACAAAGATAAAACTGCCAAACCTCCCATTGGAGTCTAGTGTCATTGCAGCTGATATTCAGTCCATCCTAAAATCTTTCCTGGAAAATAAGATACATTTTAAATACCTTGACAATTACATAACACCTATAAACATTTTAGACATTTCCAGCAACTGACACTGAAGATTTCCATTATTCTCCTCAGTTTGAACTTGTTAACATTTTTAATGACAAGTTTTCCTTTCTTTTTATCCTTCCTTTATCAGAAAGCCTCTTTAGAAGACACTCTACGCAACACAGAGCTACGTAACAACATTGAAATGGAGAAGCACAACAGCATCATTGTCCACCTGGAAGAAGAGCTGACCAACCTGCGCGCAAACATCCAGCATCAGACCCAGGAGTACGAGGCGCTGCTCAACATGAAGATGAAACTTGAGGCGGAGATCGACGCTTACAAAGGTCTGCTGGATGGAGGAGACTTCCGGTAAGTGAATGAGAGAGGATAAAAAAAGTTTAAGATGAAATGATGGTGGTGGTTTGAATAATTAAATATAACGGCAATTTAAACTTAAAAAGTCAAAATGATTCATTTATGTTTTGAACAGGCTCCAGGATGCACTGGATGAGCTAGCGGCCAAAAGCTAATTTGGAACAAAGAACCCATCCATCCCATCCAGCTGGTCCAACCAACAAAGTCATTTTCACTCCAGGATCACAAGCCATGGAAACCAAAATGGATTCAAAATACTGAATAAAGGCAAACATCACAATGGAAGCAAACTTTTTCAAAAACACCTGCTGCCTGACAAAGATAAATAAATGTTGGCACATTCATGGTGTTTGTGTTGTAATTATTTCTTAATAACACACATCATGGTTAATGGGCAAGGGCACTTCTTTAAAAGACCAAAACTGAAAGTGTTACACAATTTAGTTACATTTTGATTGGATAATTTATATTTAATAAAAAAAATTGTGTTTTTTGATTGATTGATTGATTGATTGATTGATTGATTGATTGATTGATTGATTGATTGATTGATTGATTGATTGAT
>JAOXYM010000003.1:29427166-29439216 GCA_028567055.1 Leptatherina wallacei | reverse complement strand
GATTGATTGATTGATTGATTGATTGATTGATTGATTGATTGATTGATTGATTGATTGATTGATTGATTGATTGAACAGCCCAAATGGGCTTACAAGACACTATACAACATATATTTAAGCAATCCAAAGAAAAGGGGAAAAAGGCAAAGACAGGAAAAATCTTCTGTATCCGTCACTTATAAAACAAAAAGGTCAAAGTATACAGACACAGCTTCCAACATATACAAAACAATAGAAAATTGTACACTTATGTGGGGTACAATGTTTTCTGTCTTAATGTTCAGGTTTTTTCAATAAACCTGGTTAAAACATTAACCTCCTCCTTGAAGGAGCAACTCAACTAATCATACTCAGACATACTCAGATTCTTCCTCAGTCCATTATACAACAAGCATCACATAAAGCACACACCTTTATACCTGCCCACGTCAATCGCTACGGGCAACGTACCAGATCTTAATTGTGCACACAGCTTTTGTTTAACAGCATCTATCTTACTCTGCAGATTGTTGCTGAAAAATAAAATACAAATCAGAAGAATAGAATACTGCAGAAACATCTGTGGACCAGGGGAAATTATGGGCTTGGTCCCATTTAAAGATCTTTTTGGGCAGCCTTTCATCTGGTAACCGAACAAGTTGATCCCAGAGCCGAAACCATTTCACAACTTTGCTTTACAAGACAGGATTCCCATCCTGTGTCCCCATCTACAACACCCTTTGCAGTGAATTTGTGAACTCCAAGATAACACCTCAGGGCTCGACTCTGGATGGCATTACTTTTAGGGGAGTCCCTAAAACTCCATATTATATTATATTCCAGCAGCATAAAATAAAACTGAACCAACCTTTGAATCTGAAAGCTTAGAAAATGTTAAATGATTTTAGAATTAGAGCTTGTGTTGATAAAACCAGGGTCATTGTGAATATGAAGTAGAAGCATCAGTCCTTCATGCACACCCTTAGCTTAAACCTGAAACACCATGCAGGACTTTTTCATTCTTTGTATTTGTTTTCTGTAAAGGAAGAATCTCAGTAAAGCCATCAACATCCAGGGACGTTAAATCTGTTCCCACTGGTCAGCTCTAATTACTTGAACAAGCATCCACCATTCTGGATCAGTGGTAACGACCCAGGATAGACATTTATTTAAAAAAAAAATCCAAATCAGCAGATGTTTTTAAAGTCTGGGCAAGTGTGTGGTTCAGTGAATGGACGTGAGGAAATATCACATTAGTTATCAATAGATTAACTGAAATGTTTGCAACATAGTTCAACAGCTTACAAACTAATAAATACTATATTTAAGGGCTTTAAGTTTTTTGTGTAGTCTGGATATTTTATATCGCAATATGTTAAGATATAAGTTGAAAAACAATAAACAGCAACATGTTGAATTTTATTTCATTTGGTGCATCTACTGATGTTTGACCACTAGGGGGCAGATGAACTCTAAAATAATGTTGTATGGTGTTATCATTCTGCAGGGACAAGGTCTGAAAGTTACTAAATAGGTAAGTAAAGTTTTAGACATGCACATCTTTCCACAAATATAATGTTAACTGAAATATCTATAATACACAGTTTACAGGGGCCTGAAGATTACAGACACTCATCTTTTTTCCAGCCTCTGTGTACAGAAAACTCTCTAAATTCCCTCAATCATTTAACAATATTATTTATGATGATACTTTACTATGCTACAATGAGAAACATGACAAAAATGATTAATTACTTTCCGACCATGTTTTACACAGTGGCTCTCTCTTTCACTGTTGTTCAAATGTGAATGTTAAAATACCCTATATCGGGGGGTCTTTAATGTTTCTCAGGCCAAGGAACCCGAAACGTATGCAGAGAAGGAGCAGGGACCATCATACAGCTGAATGGCATGTGCATTGCCAGCTTGCATTTATGTCAGAGAAAATATCTGTAAGATAAGATCAATCCAAACTTAAGATAATCGTCTGTTTTTTCAGGTCTTCTCTTGTTTGTGTTTACTCTTATCGCTTATCCTGATACACCAGCAGCAGGTGCCCCCTTCACAACTTGCATTTTCACCTGGGGTTTCTTGTGCTCGTGGAGTTTTTAAAGTCAAAGTTTAAAAGAATTTTCAATTTTTTCTCATAACAATTCCATATAATTACAGGGATCCTAGCGGACTTATGTAAGAGCCGGTAGCCGTGTGATTGGCACAGAAGCAACAGTGACGATGGGGTCCTGATCCTTGTATCCAGGAGACTTGAAGAGACAAGTTAAGCTAGTCTCCTGCTGTTAGTGGAGTGGTGCCCAGCTTATGAGACAGCTCCTATGTGTCCTTAAATGTGTGCATGTCTGACTGTAAGACAACATCTTCTGCCTTTCATTTATCCATCCACTACAATATGTTGGATTCCAGTTAATATATATTTATATATGTGAGGAAACATATTAAAAAATTGTCTAATCAACCAAAAAATTCTGGACCCCTGTTGAAGACCTCTGCCCCTTTACCTTAATAGAATAATAAGGTGTTAGCATATTCATAGATCATTTAGATTGTGGCATCAAGGCAAGTATTAGGTGGTTTAGTCAAAATTTTGCAAACTACACACAATACCTAGACTTATGCATACCAGTGAGACGTGAAAAATATAAGGCCTTCTTACACTTTATCTTGGGGTTGTTGTTTTTTAAAGTTCATGGATATAAAATTCCCACGAAAGAGAAACAACAAACTCTTCGTAGTGAGAGTTGTAGCTAGTTCACATGCAGGCAAACAGAAATACAACACAAAGGAAACAAAAGGAAACATCATTCATTGAGTCTGAGCAGATATGGGTCAGTAAACAAGGGAGGAGGCCCGTGAACGGGGATGCGCGCTCCCGATCATAAACCTCTGACGCCTTCATCCGGGTACTACAACGAACTCGCTCTCCAACATGGCGGCGTCAGGTGAGGTTTATGTGGGTGAACGATCCGGGTCGGTTCGTGGGATATTCAGAGAGTTATATCTCCAGACAGTTTAACATTTTAAGTGTGAGGGTGGCTATTTAATCGGGTTTTCGTCTCGCGTCGTTGTCTCGTGTCTATAAAAACATTTGTTGGTAGTTTTAGCCCGCTAAAGACCTAGCTGCTTGGGGTAGGCGAATGAACGAGGCAACGACTTCTTCATGTCTGAACATTTTAACCTACAAATTACTTCTAAGCTTTTCCTGCAGTTAATGCCACGCCGCATTTGGTTTACCGACTTTTGAGTTCACTTGAAATCAAACGGATGAGATAGTGGGGGGGACAATGCTATGAAATGTTCCTAACTGCGTGCAGAGCTGGCACATTGTATGTCAGTGGAGGAGCTCGCCGTGGCGCTCAGGGCAAACAAGCGCCGGGCGCAAGCGCGATTTGTGGAGGAGGGGTTGGGCCGAGGAGTCCGGGCCGCCTGAAGAGTCTCCCCACGTGTGTCGCGTTGCTCCCTGGTATCTGTGTTTGACGAAACTGGGCAGCTGGGCCCGTCGGGTCGCATCCTGAACACTTCGCTGTCAGCTCCGCAACTTTGTCTTCCCCAGCCCGCCGAGTCTTGCACGGTTGATGGCGCACTTGGATCCTGGCGCTGCGACGTGCGCTAGGCCCTAAAACCTAGCCAGCTAAGCAGGGATACTTCCCCCCGTCAGCAGTCCTATGCTGACTAAGCTCACTTGGTCATGAAGACAAAAGAGATCAGCCTAAATAGCGAGCCAACAACCTGTGTCCGTGCAATTAACAGTAACTACGCAGTTATACCCATTTAGCTTTAGCAGAAGAAGACAACTTTGTCACATTTCTGCGGAGCTATGAGAAAACAGCTGAAAGTGAATGAATCGTGTACAAGGAGTTAAGGCAATTAGACATGTTAATTTTAGTTCTGGGAAAGAGAAGTAAACAGTGTTGTATGTGTGTAGATTTAGTAACTTTGTGTGTGAAGAATGTCCTGACAGCTGGGATTTTTTTTTTACAATAAAGCTCCCAGTCAGCTTTGTCTCCCCTTTTTCTACCACAGACCAAAACAAATCAAACCTGCTCTGTGAACTGTGTGAAGCCCCCCCCGGGCCAACTGGTGGTGTTTAGACACCATGGGGAATGTTCCATAAAGGGCTAGGGCTGTCACACTCAACCATTAAGTTACAATCAGTTGTAATGCAAATAATTGCAATTAATGATGTCCTTTCCATTATGTAATGGCATGACTATGGCATAAGCTTCATAATGATTTGATAATGCCCTCGCCACATGTACTGTGTGCAGGGATTGGTTCATATATGTGCTTACAGATTAGTGGTATTGAAGTGTTTTACAACATCTTTTGTTGCAACTCCCAACAAATTGCTTCTTTCAAACATTTTCTTCATAATGATGCTGCAGTGGATTTCTTTTGCAACTAAATCCACAAAGAAGTAGAGCACATTAAGATGACTGGTCGGTTTCACAGCTTTTTTGCCTCAACTACCACTGAACCAAAGGAGAAGTAGAGGGTACAATGAGATGACATAAAACGTATCAGTCATGATGATGGGAAATTTCTTTCGGCTTAATTCAGTATTTTATATCATGAAAAGGATATTCTAAGACATATAAACCATTTTTTAACCTCTGTGTTATAATGACTGTGGTCTAAATGTGTAAATGGTTTGTACATTTAGACTCAAGATATGAAGGAACATGCTACTCTGAGCTGAACATGTTATTTTCTAGCCTGGAGCCGGGCGACAGTTGGACACACAAACCACTCCCTGTGTGTCCTTTCCAACAGGAAAATACGTGTTTTTATCACACATACTGTGGTCACCTTATCTGGTTGAGCTGGACAGCTTCTCACTTCTCAGCTGTTGAGTTTTTGGGGTTTTTCTCTCTTTTTTTGCCTTTTCAGAAAAACGTGCGCATGAGAAAAAAAATCCAGACTATGTAGGAGCGTTAAGACAATGCTATAACATTTCATTGTGAATTGTTAAACAGCAGGACTGTTTCTGACAGTGTAATTTGGAAATGTCTACATCTACAGTTATTCCCTAGTTCACCACATTAGTGCTACATTGTTCCTTTTTAAGACATTTATATGCACAGCTAACCTGTGGCTTAGCCGATCCCTTCCTGAGTTAACTGTGTACATCTTTCTTCTAGCTAAAAAGAAGAATAAGAAGGGGAAGACCCTGACTCTGACTGACTTCCTGGCAGAGGACAGTGGAGGTAGCCCTGCACCCCCCAGCTACCCGGCCAAGTCCACAAGCTGGGCCGATGAGACTGATGATCTGGATGGAGATGGTAAGTGCACACAAAAAAAACCATTTTTAGCCCTATTAATGAATTATTATTATTTTATATATGAAGTAAAGGTTTTAGAAAATAGTGTGATTTAAACTGTAAGACTTCAATAAGGATGTGATGATGCTGTTGGAGATAATCGCATCATCAGGAATCGCTAAAACTTGAATAGCAATCCTACTGGTACTACTTTAACCGCATCGTTACCAGTTTTCCCCAGTAGTTAAAAATGGGGGAAAAAGTCAGACTTTTGCCAAAATGCATCTTTAATACCAGGATCTGGCACCTGTCTCTACTTGCTATGCTGAATTGTTCATGTTTAACACAGTTTAACTTGGCTCTTTATAATAATATCTACTTTATTATTTCCAATTGTGAAATTACCCACTACAGTACTACTCCCCCCAATGCAAATAGAGCAAACACAACAGCAGACACACCAAATAATAAGCAAACTTCATTGTCGTTTGTGTGGACCATTTGCATTTAAAGGTCAGGCTCCTGGTGTGTGATTCCAAAGAAGCATTTACAGGGTTTCCTCCAGGATTCTCCCCCCCTTCAGGAAACTGTAGGGGGGGAGTCTTGCCCTAAAAATTGTATTAAACTATTTATTCAATAACAACATATTGTAGCTGTCTAATGGCACAGTTTGATGCCAAACTGAGGCTTCTGACTCTGCACCCCACAGAAATTCTCATTTTTTATTCTACCTTCAGTTAAAGTCTGTAGTGATGAATATATCTTGGTGGCATTTTGTGCAGCCTACATTAATGTTTGGCCAAGACAGTTTCTAAATGAGACCTGAGAACCACAGACCACCTGGCTGTGGCCGACTTTCCGTACTGCCACTCTGGAGTGAACCGCAGTACAACCGGACAGGAAATCCAGACTCCAGTGTTTGTTTTTCAAAATAAATTATCATAATTCCGAAGGTTTTTATTTAGCCGAGGCGGTGCGCCACGATCATTTACATGTAGCAGAAACCCTGGTTTATTCAAGTTTTCTCTTTGGTCAGTGACCCTTTTCATGCAGTTCACTTCAAGATGGGACCAATGTTCCTTTCTTGCTGCTTATGTCCTGTGCAGGAGAACAGGGGCGGACGCTTAACTCACACTACAAGGTTTTAGGCCTGATTTTCAGATCTGCATCAAATCTACAGATTTATAGCAGCTCAACCGTCACCATGTGGAAATGTTTCAAAGATGGGATTTGAGAGGCAAGCAGAGACATCCCAATCCCTGATCGACTATCCAACATTGATATTTTCATGCAGTTGGAGGAAGAGGAAGAGTGAGTCATCAGTGAGGAGAAACAGCCAATCCGAGCACAATAGATATCAGGGGATATGACTGGTTGAAACCATGAGAAATAAAGTAACATAAAGTTAACACAACAGACTGCATTGTAAAAAAAAAAAAAAAGGTACAATTTTGCGAATACCAATGTATGTTATCTTAGGGGTTGTGGCTCAAAAAGTTTGATAACCCCTGATCTATTGCAGGGTTACAAGGGCTGCAGTTCTGCAGGTTTTCAATGTATCCCTGCTCCATCACGCCTGACTCAAAGTAATGAGTCATTGTGCAGAACATCATAGGCTGTTGGATTGATTTAATTTGAGACCTGCTGGACTGCAGGTGTAACTTTAATGATTAGATTAAGTAAGACTGGAGCTGCATAAAAGATTAATTTAGAGTTCCGTTTAGCAAAGATTTTTCTCCATGTGAACCCCTGTTGGTCGGCTACGTTGTATGAACAAGTCTCAAACAAGATGATTCCCATCTGACTCTTGTGTTGTTTTGTTGTCGGAGAAAATAATTTCTTGAGATGCAGAATTTGAGCCTTGTAGTGAAGTCATCCATCACTCAGGCTGTCTTTTAAGATGAGTTTGGAGGGATGAAAATGTGATAAAGAATGTGGTCAGACTGGTATTGCTGTGCATGTGTGAGGTCAAATTCATGACTGAATGTAAAAGGAGCAACTGGTTGAAGTTGTAAGTGTTAGACAAATTATGTGGGGATGAAATGGTTCTGGCCTTTTCTGTTTCCTTTTCATAAAAAAGTGTATGAAACGGTATAATCAGCCTTATATTAGTGATGGCCTAAAATCTAGTTGTCCTGTAACATGAAGTTGATGCTCGTCTTTTTCAATGTTCTCTACTTTGTGAATTGACTTTTTAAAATGCTGTAGACGGCAGTAAAATAAATACTGTATGATGTAGACACCGGGTGGCATGGAAAGGGTTCTGTTTTGCTATGTCATCTGGATTTGTTAGATCCAGTCAGGAGGAGAACATGGACGTCTGCCATCCTCGTTTCTGCTGCGTCGCCTGAAACATAGGTCCAAGTCAAAATGGTTCGGTAGCTTTTCAAAAAGTCTCCGCTTTAATAAAGGATTGACAGACTGTAAAAACATGTGATAGCATTATAAACTTGTTCCCTTACTGAAGTTTTTTGTCATTTTTTCTTTAAGCCTCGGGTATGATCTCACGATCATAAATCAGAAGTCAAGAAATGGGAATCCATGATACTAGGTGGCAGATATTTTTTATCACAGATGCATTTTCAGTTTCTACGTAGTCACACTTCTAGACACTTGTGTTATGAGATGCTGCAGCATTTTGTATAAAACTATTTCCTAAAGGATTTTTTTTTTTTTTGAATAAGGATTTAAACTCTCATTAGTCTCAACTTTAAAGCAAAGCTGCTGTAAATACTTTGCACTTGATGACATAAAATTTCCTCTGTATTGTATTTGTTTTTTGCACAAATGCTTTATGTGAAGTTAAAAGATTATGACCTTGTAAAGGCTGGCTTTCCCTCCCTATTGGAGGTAGCCCAGGCTACTGTGGTTCAGTTTTAGTAACAAACTCTTTTACCTTATTATATAAAGAGGAAAATACATTTAAATTGTCAATAAAAGTCCATTTTTTTGCAACCTCATCAATCATCCATGCTGAAACTGTGCTGCAGAAGAACTGCTGCCCCCCATTAAACTGTTCAGCCTGAGCTGTCATCTTTTTCCAGTTTAGATTTTGAATCCATCCAATTTCATTCGTCAGTGTGTTATATGCCATTTTCATTGATACTCTTCCCTCTTCTGTTTTTTTTTCTTCCTTTGTCATGTCCACATGCTTTTTTCTTTATTAACTCGCTTGTATTGAACATTAGTCTATTATTCCTGCAAACGCTTTCTGCACATTTATAGCCACTCGTCCAGGTGGTTGTCTCTTGTGTATCCTGAATGTTTGTGATTATACTTTTTACATTAATATCAACTGCTATCAACTTATGATCAATGAGAAATTTCCTCTGCTTATTCCTTTAGTCTCCACATCGTGGCACACTGAGGAGGATTCGTACAGGGCGCCACCCATTGACCGCTCCATCCTGCCTACAGCCCCCCGCTCGGCCCGTGAGCCCAACATCGACAGGTCCAAACTCCCCCGCAGCCCGCCATACACGGCCTTCCTGGGCAACCTGCCCTACGATGTTACTGAGGAATCGATAAAAGACTTCTTCCGCGGCTTGGCAGTAGGTGTAACAAACACGGGGCATAAACATAAAAAACTACAGACATCACAGACTTGTTCTGCAAAGCAACACCCACAGTGAACTTCAGGCAAAGTTCAGCTATATGTGTGATCTTACATTGCCCATAAAAAAAAAAAAAAGGTTCAGAGTTCAGGATTGTCATGTGCCCCAAAAATGAGCTCAGCTGACTTTCTGAATATACTGAATGAGCAGGTTTTTCCATCACTAGATTTTTTTTCTAAATCAAAAACTTTGACATTTTTCTGATTCATAACAAATGATTTATTTCTTTATTATTGCAGAAGAAATCAGATCTTTAAAGGCTTCTACTGAGATTGTATAAAATGTATATGCAGCTAAAGCTGGGAAGATACCTTAGCACTAATTGCCCACTGTAGGGTTCATGATAGTCCTGATCTCAATAAATGCTGCAAGGCTCTTAACTGGAGCTAACAGGACAGCTCTCACTACTCCGATTTGATCTGCTCTTCATTGGCTGTCAGTGATTTTTAGAATTTGTTTTAAAGTCTTGGTGCTTACTTGTTCTGCTGTGCTTGGACAAGCTCCACATGACATGAAAAACATGTTAAAAGCCGTTCTCTTCGTCCCGAGCCCTCAGGACATCTAGCTGGAAACTAGCAGTAGATGCCACACCTGAAATAAACACTCCTTCTCAATAAGAAGCGCCATCAGACAAGCCTTTACTTTATGGAGTAATGTTAACACACTTTTATGTGTTTTGTTGTTACTTTTTACCAATTCAGTGTTTTTCTGCTTGTATTTGAAGCTCTCTGAGAGCATTTCTGAATGAATAAACTCATACACTGGCAACGCGTTGGGAATAAATTAGCAGACGTTTTTATCATTTACATGTTTGATAGGGTCATATCAGGGATACTGAGCTGGCATTTCCTCCATCCAAAGTCCATATATGCTTTTATATCTGTTTTGTTGAACTCCAGTTTCTGTGGTTGGAGCTTTAATGTCCGAATTTTCTATTTCATTCGTACCCGTCACCTCTCTCGTCGTTGTTTTCAGATCAGTGCAGTACGTCTGCCTCGCGAGCCCAATAACCCAGAGAGACTGAAGGGCTTTGGCTATGCTGAGTTTGATGATGTGGAGTCCCTCCTGCGGGCACTCAGCCTCAGTGAAGAGGTGAGATTCACATGCGCAATTGCATGAAGTTAATGTGTATGTATTATGGATTAGTCAAGTATTTTTCATGTTATTTCATCAGTTATTATTGTGATGTCTAAAATGAAGTTAGATTAAAAGGTTTCTTTCCATGAAATAACATGAGAGCTGTTGTCCCTTCCTCTTGTCTGTCTCTAACAGAATCTGGGGAACCGAAGGATCCGTGTTGATATTGCAGACCAGTCTAATGATAAAGGTACATTTCTAAAAGTTTTGGTTTTCTACACATTTTGAGACACTCTGCCTTTAGAGTTACTTAATATTTCAACTTTAAGCCAACACACTCCATTAATTGTAATGAAACATTTCTGACCTCTCAGAAAGAGACGGTGGAATGATGGGTGGCAGAGACAGGGGTGGTCGGATGGCAGACATGGGTCCCGACAAGACGGACAGTGACTGGAGAGCTCGGCCCAGTGCAGACGCTGATGACGGACCTCCGAAGAGGGATGATGCTTTTGGAGAAAGTGAGTCCAAACTTTGGTTTTTTTAGTCATACCTATATACACTGTAGAAGATTTTAGGCCGATACAGAAGTCATCTTGTAGGATTTCTATGCAGTGGAAGTGTGTGTGTGACAGGATGTGACATCATGAAGCAAGGACCAGACAGTAAAAAAAAACACCCTGTTCTAGTAGGCTGGACTTTACTTCTTGCTCAGCTTTCCGACTGCAAAGAACCAGTGCCTGACTGGGCATTTCTGTATTATAAGAAATTCTTCAACTTAGTATGGATCTGCATCAGTTGTTTATTATCCACTGCCTGATTATCGCAGCTCAGGACAATCTGACGATGTCCAGCATGGAGGAGAAAATTGCTTATTGATGCTAAAATAGTGAGCACAAAACCTTCTCGTACCATAGCCGTCTGTAAACATCTCTACCAACGAAACCCTCCGAAAATATTAGAAAAATGTTTGAAATAATCTATTTTGACTGTTTCTTACACATTGGAACTATTAGCTGGGTTATTTATGAATACTGACTGATAACAGATTGGCTCAAACTGATTGTCTGTGACGTGCCTTGAGATTATATTGTCATGAATTAGCACTATACAAATAAAGCTGAATTAAATTCATTAAAACAAAATATCATGAAAAAGTTGCCACAGTTGTTTTGTTTGGTTTCTTTAAAGGGAAATTCTGCTCAAATATAGCTTTCTGCTATAAAATGTCCTTTTCCCTCTCAAATGTTGACTTGAGCCTTGTTATCTTGTTACAGCTAAAAGCATTTTGCTTCAGATGTTCTTTTAAATGTGCTAAAGAAATAATTCTGACATTGATTTAATGAACTCCGTAAGATAAACTTTAGCTAGACGTCCTCAGCTGGATTGTTGCTTTCCTGTTACAGGATCACGTGACCGTTACGAGTCAGACCGTTACAGAGACGGGCCACGGCGTGACAACGACCGTTACGATGGAGGAAGAGACCGCTACCGGGATCGCTATGACGACAGGGATCGCAGAGACTATGATAGAGGAGGTGAGTTGTTGAACTTTCGCAAAACTCTTTTTGATGTGTAACAGCTTTCCAACCTTTAAAATAAACGTTTGACATTCCCATCTAGGGATGGCACGATGACTTGATTTAACAAGTGAAACCAGAATTAAACAGCACAATTGATTCATCGTAAAGATCCTTCAATATCGTCGCTTTCTGTTAAAGATTTTGTCTGAACCATAAGGACAGATCAGCACGAACTGCGCATGGAACGAAAACAAAGCAACACATCTGCATGTTGCCACTTACGTTGCTTTTTCATCTGTACGAGTTGCAGAGGAGTCGTCATGCTGCGTTCCATTTACCTCGGAACTGGGAAATTACGTCACACCCGAGTTAAAGCGTTCCAGTTTACAACTCGGGGGGAAAAACATGACAGCATCCACATTAAAGCCATTCCTCAGAGTCCATTGTCGTTTTAACGCCAGCAAAGCAACGGAAACAGAAGGCAAATGTTGTTTCTAAGCGGCAACGGCTGTTTTACAACAACGGCAGACGTTGAAAAAAAGGAAACGGCCGTTTTGAAACGATAAAGTGCCGTTGAGAAAAGC
>JAOXYM010000003.1:29415433-29427066 GCA_028567055.1 Leptatherina wallacei | reverse complement strand
CAGGGGGCCGTTCCAGTTGAAACTTCCTACTCGGAAGTCGGAAATTCCGAGTTCCGAGTTCAAATAGAACGCAGCATCACTCCTACCAAAACAAACAGATTAAGTCATCCTTGTCAGATTTCGTGTCATTGTGTTAGACGGCTCGCCAGCTTGGAAAGCATGACATGAAAAAGGTGAAAGGAGGAAAAACATCCAGTTTGTTTCACCAGCTGATGGATGTAAACGACCAAAAAAACTCCCAAACTTTTCGATGGATGGTTTTGTTGTTCGAGCATGATTGACTCGGTGTGAGTGCCATGCCTTTTTCTTTTTTCTTCTTTTTTTTTTGCGATTGCTGTGTGAAGAAACTAATTAGTTTCACTGTTCCAGTATTATTTATGTTTCAAACAGCAGCTACTCCGCTGAAAGGCAGCTGGATGTCAAAAGCTAGCTCGGTGTGTTTCCCTGTGTTTCTACACTCACACACACGTTTCTACACATACTCACATTTCCAGTGCTTTGTCTTTTAGGTTTTGACTCCCGAGGTGGTGGTGGAGGAGGTCGTCGTGCCTTTGGTAGTGGCTTCCGGCGAGATTATGACGATAGTCGTGGTAGCAGTGACCGTTACAGTGAGCGTGATCGATACGGCGACCGGGATGACAAGTTTGAGAGACGAGATGAAAGGCGCGAGGAGAGAGGTGAGAGCTCATCTTCAAGCTAATATTGAAGCTTTTTAGATCTAGAAGAATCATGCTCATTTCATTATCACACCCATTTTTAAAAAAATCTTCTTCTTTATCTGTGTCCATCCTCCAGCTCCTCAGCAACGACCCAAGTTAAACCTGAAGCCCCGCAGCGTACCAAAGGAGGAGGAAGGTACCAGCGGCAGTGGCGGTACTTCCCCAGCGGCCGCTCCCACCTCCGCCAGCAGGGCCTCGTCCATCTTCGGTGCAGCTAAACCAGTTGACACTGCAGCCAAGGAGAGGGAAGTCGAGGAGAGGCTGAAGAAGGAGGAAGAGAGACTGCAAAGGCAGCTGGAGGAGGACAAAGGCCGAGGACCTGACAGAAAGATAAGAGACAGGTCAGGGGCTGTTTCATTTGCATCCAACCTTTACACAAAGTAAAAACAAACTTTATTTAGAGGTAACAACACTGTTGCTCTTTCATTTATTTTTCCTAACCTCAAAATAAGATCCAACAGTTGAGGAATGTGCAAACGCTTTGGCATCCTAAGGGTTTTTCCACTAACTTCACAGTTTGCTGAAGTTTATTGTTGACGGCTCAAAGCCTTGTTGTTGATAAAGAAACCTTTCTAAACTCCACCCGGACGATGACTTGCAGTTAGATGATTCAAGCACGTTTAAGATCTACCCACTCAGTTTCAGGTTGTGATTCTCTACGTAGATCTTCCTGGACTGGATCACAGGCCTGTTGTTTGTGCCACTCTGCTTCTAAGTTTAGTTTCCTGACAGACTGCAGGATATCTGCTTACAGAATTTGCAGATTTTCAAGTTGTAAAAGCCTGTAAAGCCACTCAGGATTTGACACAGTTGTTGCATCCACAGTTTCACATTTTTCACCTTTTTCTGTTTAAGCAGTAATGAAATAACACACTTTATATTTCTACTCGTTCCTTTTCTACACAAGTCAGTTTAATGAAGTTGCAGCATTTTCTATGTAAAAAACTGGTTCACAAATGTGTTTTTTGTAGTGCTAAAAATAGTTTTTTTTTACTGTAATATTTTGGTAAATAAACAGTGTATGTATTGTCTTGTTCTCAGGGATCCAAGCTGGCGCAATGAGGAACCTCAAACTGAGAGATCCCGTACAGGAAGTGAGTCTTCCCAGCCAGGAAGCACCTCTGGAAAAGGTGAGATACTTCTGATCCTTATTCTGAAAATCCAAGTGTTTCTGCTCAAGCATTTTTTTTTCTTTCTTTGTACATAAACATTTTGATTAATGCGCCGTTTTCAAGAACAACCTCTACTCTCCAAGTCTGTGGTTGCTCTTTTTCCCCCTCTCACATACAACCTTTTGGAGACAGGTGAAGCATTTCCAGTGTTTTTATTCATAAATCTTCTCACTCACCAGGGTCAAAGTGTCGAGAAAGTGAGCGCTCTGGGGAGAATGAGGTTTTCTCTGGGAGAGAAGGAAACACTTCCCCTGTGCCCACACCACGGCCTCCCTCCACCAGCTCCTCCAAAGAGCCGCTGAAAGTGATGCCTGCTCCTCCTCCTAAGGAGAACGCATGGGCCAAAAGAAGTGCAGTGAATACAGGCTCTAGTGACGGCGAAGGACGAGCTCCAGCCTCTCCAGTCTCCCCAAGCGATTCAACTCCTCCCAAGTTCAGGTGGGAACACATCTGGGAAATCAGCCGGGAGGCTCTTCAGGCACTCAGAATTAGCCACACGGGCTTGTAGGACATGTTCTAATGTACTTTTATCTGTCTGTTCCTCCTTTCTCTGTAGTTCCTCAAGTTCTGCAGATGAAAGAGGATCTGGAAAGGGTAAGTCCTGCTAGTGCTGAACACAAACCCTACTGTAGACTGCAAGCAAAACATCCGTCTACAACTAGCTGGATTGATAACAAGGAGTCAAAGTCTGAAGCTAAACATTTATAACCATACACACAAAATGGTGGACTGATGGGAAAAACAATGTTGTGAAACATGATCTATCCTTAGATTTATGTTGTCGCCCTCATCAATACAGTGGCTGTTTTAGTGCAAATTGTTCTTATCATGCTCTGCTTTGCTTTATCAAGATTTGAACTGCTCAAGATTTCATAATTGTGCTGTTCTTCATATGTCTGAGTTGTACCTGCTCATTTGTTCTGCATTAAACTTCCACTGGTTTGATCCCCATCTCCTCTAAGTGTCTTTTTCCTAATGCCAAAATGACTAAAACATTGTACTGTGATGTAAATGCAAATGTGATGACTATCAGAGCCTGGATTATTCACTGTAAATCGGCCTGTGCTGCATTTAGAGATTGGATTGTAGGATTGAAGTGGTTTCCATCACAGCTCGCCCTCCTCCATGATGAGTTGAAGTCCAGCTGTGTGATTAAAATAACTACCGGGCAAACATTTCTGACCTATCTTTTATCTCAAAATGTATGTTTTGTATGTCGTGAAAGATTCTCAGGTTGAGCGATCTGCCAAGATGTAATTCAGACCCTTCTTCCAACAAATTTGTAAGATGGTGGTTCTAATATATGAGCTCAGCTGGTCATTTAGCTTCACTAATTAACACACTGTTTACGTTTTGATACTGCAGTGTGTCGCATAGTCTTTAGTAAAAAGTTATTCCCTTTACTCAAATGTCTTGCTTTTCCTTAAAGATGAGAACAAGGCTGATGGTGTGCGTCGGGACCGGGGCGCCCCACGAGCACGAGGGGGGCTTGCAGGCCCTGCAGCTGGGCGGGGCCGAGGAGAGGTGCCCAACAAAGACCGAAAAAAGGAGGCAGACAGGTCAGCCATCCAAAGCTAGCAACTCCAGAAATGAAGGGCAGGCGGGGATGTTTTCTGGGCCCCTGTAACGAGTGGCTCTACTCTCAGCTACACAACTGATGATGGATCTCAGTTTTACTGGTGTGGACACCAGGAGCAGATTCAACTGGTGTGCATGTTAATACTTACCCTTTGTATGTACAAAATCATGACAGCCCCCCACCCCCCTCCTGATTTAGCCAAAAATTGTAGCTAAAGCATAATCTATCTCTTTTGGTGTCTTCTATTCAGACAAGTTAGTAGCTAGATGTCACATACCTAAAGCATAATCTGTAGTGTAAGGTTGAAGTTTTAAGGTGTGTTTGTCTTTTCGTAGCGAGGACTGAGCACAGTGTCAACAGTTTTTTTGATCTATCCATTTGAAGGATTCAGAGCGAGGGTTTACCTTCCACCATTATGCATTTTGTAACCTCTCTGTTAATTCTGGTTGTAGAAAGGACAACAAAAGAGACCGAGACTCCAAACCACCCCCAGAGCCAAAGAAATATGAAGAAACCCCAACCCCTGTAAGTTTTCCACTGGGTAACCTGGGTCCACTCCCAATTCTCCCCCATGGCCTTACCTCTCTGTAAGGGAGAAGTAGGCTGCCCATTGCCCACTCTATTCTTTTGCCTCCAGTTGTAGTTGTTTTCCAGCCCTAAAACATGTTTTGGATGGCTAGATATCGACTACTTCTTGACCCACTCCCAAAAGAAAATGTCTATTTTACCTTTTCTATAATAGGGTTTGGGCCAAACTGTTTTCATAAAGCTTCTACTTAATGTTCATCCTGTACATTGAAGAAAACATCTATTTTATGGTGGAATAACCCATCAGTTCACTTCCCTCAAGTTATTTCATGATCCTTGACAGTTTATTGGTACTTTATTGATTACTTTGTCATTTTTATTTCTGCTTTCCTCAGAACTTCAGCTCAGCCAGCAAGTACGCGGCACTAATGGATGGAGATCAAGGAGACACCGCAGAGGAAGTTGAATAGAGAAATGATGAAACGAGGCCTGAGAGAGCTCCCAAAAATGAAAAAGGAAAAAAAAAAGTAATTTCACATAGCTTATTAAAAAAAACAAAAATCTCCTCACACGGAAGTGGCTCCGGGGGGACGCCACTTCCTTCCCTCCTGCAAACCTTTATGTCCTTTACCTTCAAACCACCCATCCATACCTCCTCCCCTACTCCACCTTCAGGACTTTTCAGGTTCTAAAGAATAGTCTCATACTGGACTTGTTTTAAATGGGAAAAAAAGCAGAAAAGCTGACATGGAAAAGTTATGGATAACATTGAATTAATTGTAATAAATAAACGGAAAAAGTGGGGAATAATGAATTTGTATATTTGTGGATTACAGATGTGGTGAGGTGGGGTCTAATGACACAAGATGTAGCTTACTAAGTGGAGTCTTTATTTGATTATCACTATTTGACTTATTCACAGGAAAAAAATGCACAAGTTTCTTACAAGCCCTTTTTATCCTCTAGTAAATGATTTGGTATTATAAAAATCCATCTCGATAAATGTATTGATAAACCTCGTCTTCCAGTATTAACTCATGAATGTTGAGATTCGGCTAATAATTCAAAAACCCGATCATGTTTTCACCATTTAGCATATTCCTGATGTGAATTGGGCTGACTAAGTATTGTAAGTAAGGACAGATACGTAGACTGTCGAAAAAGCAGCCGACACACGATTCTCACCGAAAACCCATCAAGTGCCATTACGGTTATCCTCATCACTGTACAGATGTCCCTCCATTTCTACACTTCCCGATGAAACGTTCACATGAATCAAAGGCTCATAATAGTAATGTCCGAATCATTTCTTCTTCTTGCATACCTCCACACTCATATTGGGAAAGTCTAGACTTTCCTGTAATAGTTTGCAGATTTCCATGAAATTACATGAACTTGTCTTCCAGTTTGCAATAAATTGGGGTGATTATGTACATTCAAATAGTATGTGGTCATTGTTTATGTAGGTGACAATGGTGTGATTCAGACCAGCGATTCTCAAGACTTCCAGCAGATCTTGTGCTTATTGCTTAACAGCTATACCGACAGGCAGAGCGGCTCTTTGATGCCTGAATGAATGTGAGTTGGCAGAGCTCACAACTCTGGAAGCTGCTGCGAGCTGCATCAGGAGATTTTCATTTGAACCAAAACAGTATTTTTATTTTATTCTGCCAACTGTTCTCCCGGTGTGGTCCGAGAGGCATGCAGTCTCCTCCGTGTTTCTTCAGTCTCAGCCCCCTGCTGAGGACCAGACTCCTGGTGGGCAGCTGGTGATCCTGCTGAGATTTACATCCCCAAAGCGCACACACACACACACACACACACACACAGTATATGCATTCAGTATGAAATGGCATTTCTCCACAGTTTGAAAGCAAGCCATTCAGTAGTGGTGATGTGGATTTAGGAACCTTTAATGCATCATGTAACAAACTTTTCATGTTTAGAAATGTGTAGAAGCTGGTAACCAGAGCCATTAAAAGTTTAAGAAAAATAGATTTGGTCCCATTTGGCCACCGGAGCAAAAAGTGTCGAAGATAAATACAAATTACAAGAAAAAAGACAATTAGCTGACAAATATCAAATACCTGCATAGACAAAAAAATGTGAAACTCGTCTAATATATGATTTTAATAAGACACTCGAGTTAAAGTTGGTCCTCTGCTGCTTTGTTTGCACATTTGTGCTTTAAAAAATCAGTCCAATAAAAAGACTAGATTAGTTGAATGTCATTTTGCTCATACAGCAGAGAGAAAAATGTCAAGTTAGTGCTATAAGTTAGAAAAAGTTTCACCTACTTAGACTTTGCTTTAGTGTGGAAATATATTTATATTTAACACTGAGCATCCTGAACATTGAAGCCACTGAAGGGTACAGGAAGCAGCAGCAGCGATCATCTTACAGTGCAGCGCTCTGCTGGGAAAATGTGCATCCTGGCATTCACATGGATGTTAGTTTGACACTTACCCAGCTACCTAAATATTTTTTCAGAACAGCCACACACCCCCAAAATGTCAACAGCACTTCTACAGCAGCAGCATCTCCCAGCAGGACAGCAGCGGATTCTGCAAAAGGAACCCAACCAGGAGCTGAAGACCTGCTCGGATACAAATCTGATGGCATATCTAGGAAGAAAACCCAATCTATAAAGACTCGACACCTTTAGGTCTGAAGGATTTATAATGACCTGGAGCAAAAACCCTCCAGGAAATCTTTGGGGTGGTCTTTGTCCTGGTTGGTCTTAGCTGTTTTGGTTGCACAAAAAAGATCAATGGATGGGCATAATATGGTTTATTAACAGAAATGTATATCAAAAGCAATCGCTTTTTATTATATTGATTCCATAAGTTAGGGGTTTGATTTAAGGAATTAAGTTTACTGAAGGGGGGGGGGGTATAACCCACATGCAGCATATGAAACACTAAATTACTCCTGTTATTAAAGCTTTCTCCTCTACCAGCTACAATGTGATGGCACTGCTTACTGCCTGATTTTGACAGTCCATTATCCTATCATCCTACCATGAGATGCAGGCCTTTGTTTATGCTGAATACTTTAAAACAGGGACTTTCATTGTTGCATCTCAGAGGTTCAGTCTTTATGCACTCAAACAACCCATCACCAGCCCCCAGCCCTGCTGTGATGTGTTGCAGCAGCTGATCCACGCAGGGAGGGTCCGTCTTTTCACCCACTTTAAACTCAAAGATGTTCAATAGATTCTCACTTCTAATATAAAGAATATACATCTGACACGTTTCAGCTGACATCTACATTCGAACTGAAACAGAAGGATCTCATTGGTGGAGATCTTCACTAACCCATGTTGATGGTTTGTGGCTTAATATAGCCCTCAGTCATGGATTTGTCTCAGCTTTCAACCAAAGACTGCTTTGTATAGTCTGACTAGGGGCTAAAAACATGGTTGTAGAAAGAGCTTATTGTTGGAGAGTTTCCCCTCACGGCCCTAAAACCTCCAGCTTACAGCAGTATTTTGTCTGGGGAACCCACTTTGAGGAAATAGTCATGTATGAGCTGCAGAAAAGGAGCGCTACAGTCTGAAGGAATTCATCGAGCGGTGGAAGCAGAGATCTCAGATTTAAGTACAGAGCCTATCATTGTTTTCATTTCTGTAGGGAGAGAACAGAGCGGGAGTAAAGGGTATTAATGTTGAGGTCATGTGCCCTATCAAACAGGATAGTGGAGCCAATTCCATTGAGATTTCCTGCAACCAAGGCAGATGCGAAGATATCAAAATGTTAATTCATGTCGATCGCTCAAATCCCGGCCGAGCTGTTGAAAGTATCTTTGTCTGAGAGGAGGAAGAAGTGGGATCAGTGATATCAAGCCTGCTGCATGTTCTCTTGTGCAAAGTT
Source organism: Leptatherina wallacei (assembly GCA_028567055.1). Classification (NCBI taxonomy): domain Eukaryota; kingdom Metazoa; phylum Chordata; class Actinopteri; order Atheriniformes; family Atherinidae; genus Leptatherina; species Leptatherina wallacei. The sequence goes on along the minus strand of JAOXYM010000003.1, from coordinate 29,419,196 downwards.
ACAGAGGCTGGTGGGGTGACGTTCATGAGTAAGAGTCCTATCTAATCACTCCCCCATGAGGAAGAAGAGTGTGAGAGGGTCTGAAGCGAAGCCAAAAGGAAAGGGGAAGGGCCTGACATCAACAAGCCAAAACAGCTGCCCCCTTCTCCCCCGTGGAGAGACAGAGAGAGGAGGCTGATGAAACGAGATAGAGAGGGGAGGACTGGAGGGTCTGTCAGTGTGGAGCAGGAGAGCGTTTGAGGGTCTGTAGCGGTTGAGAAGAAGAGAAGGAGGTACTGGCAAGTGAAGTGTGGGGGGGAGGGAAGTGTGAGGTGGTGAGTGCCTGCTTTCAGAGTGAGGATAGCCAGAGAGCAAGGGACAGGGGAGAGTGTAAGAAGAGGAGGAGGAGGTAGAGTGGAGGGTCAACTTCTTGTGACGCTTCTTGGAGGGGAGAAAGAGAGGTTGTAGGAAGAAGAAGGGGGGGGGGGTGAAAGTCATCTGGGGTGGATTTCAAGGCAGGACAAGCTGTCAGAGTGAAGGGCAGAGGTGTGAGGAGTCATTGTGAGGGGAGAATGAAAATGTTGGAGCAGAGGAAGACGTAACGAGGCACAAAACATGAAGCGCTGAGGGGAAGACGGGAAGAGGGACCACCTGGAGAGAAGCTCGGATCTGGAAGGAGCGGATCAGGGTTGAGGAAATTTAAGGCACAGGGGGGAAAGAGGTGTGTGCTGGAAGTATGGGGTGCATTCACAGCACTCACAGGATCAAGAGGCATGGACCTGGTACAGACACTGGAGGAATCCTCATGAAGGCACACCCTGAAGTGCATCCTGAAATCCTTCAGCTTGCTCAGGTTAGTTTCTAATCACTCCTCAGGGAACCGTTAACACAGCAGAAGTGTTGCTCCTCAATCAAATAAGTCCATAAGAACTTTGAGGACAGTTTTAAATCAGCTGTTTGGCTGTCGGTCGATTAAACTTTATGGCCGAGTCCTTGCTTTGGTGTGCATGATCATTTCAATGTTAGTCATTTGATTCAGCAGAAGTCAGCTGAACATTTATCACACACCACACAGGTCATGAAGAACAAGCAGAGAGATCCAAAAAATTGCCACTATGTCTCCAAATTAGATGATGGCTGGACTTCAAAGCACCTCAGCCTCTCAGAGGAAACAATTATTAAACTTGTTCTGCAGGTCCCTTTTTAGATCGGACACTATTTCTACTAATCCATATTATTGAGTTATAGGCAATAAACAAGGGGGGGTGGGTTTAAAAAAAAAAAGGCGCATGCAGCAACTGACCACTTGATCAACTTTTAATGATGTCCCTGGGGTGTAAAGGATCAGGAGGAAGTGGTGTAAGTTACTGTCTGATTTTGACCCACCGCCTTCCTGTCTGCTGGTTTTATTTAGGAGCATTTAGGTGCAAGCCACACTTCTACATGGAAAAAAAAAATGTCTCTGGAGGACTTTTATAGAATCCAAAATAAATGGTGCCTGTTGATTTTTACCACCAAGGCTACACACCAGTATGTGTGTGTTCTCACATGTCAGAGTGAATCACAGTGTGGCACGCTGCAGGTCAGTCTGACAGAACAAAGAGAAACTGGACTCAGGTGTATCCTGCTGCTGTGTTTGGTCACATGCAGAACATTTAGTTTGTACATAGCAACACCTAAATATTAGTGTAGCGAATAACACTAGAATAAGAATATTAGTCCCTGGCCCTGATTTTGTGTGTATGTGAGTGTCTGACCATGCCAAATTATGATAGCATAGTCCCCGCTGAATGGGTGGACTCCAATGCAGTGCAGAGGAATGAAATGTCTCATACGTGCAAGGAGGTCTTTATGTTGTTTGTAGTTGTAGTTTCATTCCCCTTCTTTCTCACGCACACACAACACAGCACGCTCGTTCACGCACCTATTTTCAGCATTTTCATGGCTGTTTAGAGGTGACGGCCCCGACTCATGCAGGTTATAAATACCCAACCAGAACTGGAGCGGACCCCTGGCTCACCACCTGCTCCCGTCCCTTCCTGAGCGGATTGCGTGTGTACTTATATGTGTGTGTGTGAGTGTGTGTGAGGTTGTGACTCCCCGTCTCCAGCATGTCATCACATGAGAGGTGAGGTGCCACTGAAAAAGGCAATGAGGCATTTTTTTGCCAAAGGGGTGTGTGTGTTACTGTACATATATGCTTTTACAGTAGGTGTGTTTTCAGTGGCACGTTGAATATTTGAAAATAAAATAAAAAATGTATTTGACTCTCCGCCGTATATTAGACTACGATTGCAGGATTGTTATAATTTTAATGTGACTTTAGATCACTTTTCTGTTATATCAATTTCAATATAAATGAAGGATTTTAGAACATTAAAATGTTTCTACTGCTGCCCCCACCCTCGCAGCTAATAAAAAGCTCTTGGAGTCATAAAGAAATCCTTTCTGCTGCTGCTGGTGGCTGACAACCCCCCCCCCCCTTCATGTACATGTTAGATGTGGAAGTGCTTCAGGGTCTCGACAGTGGTCAGAGATGTTTGGAGGATGACATAGGACTTTGGCTGCCAAAAAACAAGCAGGGTGGGGTTCTATTATTCTGCAATGCAACGCTGCAACAATTCTTCATTCTCATAGAGACTGCTCGTCCACTCAACCAGAGATCCTACAGTTGCTACTAAGAGCTAATACACATGTCTAATGAGGAGTGTGTTCAGTCCAACTAACACACAAAAAAATAAGAATCTGAATTTGAGATGATGGAACAAATGATATCATCTTTAGAGTTGAAGTTTCCCAATAACGGCACTGGTTTGCAGCTGTTTCATTGGCTTGCTGAACATTTTTAAAAGTTGTGTCCATTCTTAGAGTTGCTTTCTCTTTTCTACCCAAATGCTTTTATATGAGGAAGTAAAGGAAAACAACACTCACTAGGCCAAAACATAGACACTCATTACCAACAAATCTGCTTTATAGCTGAAGTGACATCTCACCCATCTATCTAGTGATGTCTTGCAAAGAGGCTTATGCGGCTTTTCATTTCTAAGTATCCTTTTAAGCCAAGAGTGTCGATTGGCAGCTTTTCATCGCATTTAATATTCGAACCAGACTTCTCTAAGTCTTTCCAATCACCTTTTTGATTTACACTCAAACTGTCCATTTTCTCAAATACTTATAGATTCATTAGCCGAGGTCTTAACCAGCTAATTAAAGGCAGGACTTAGCCTGTAATTTAATGGACATCAAGGTGAGGGATTTATACGTCTTGCTGTTGTTTGAACTGCACTACAGCAATTTGTCCACTGGGTGGCACCCTTGACTCATACTGAATTTTGAGTCCAACCAGCTCACCAGCTCAAGAGATGACAACAAGGTGTCAGTATGACACTGATGAAATGCTGCTTTTCTTAAAGTCAAACACACTCAGTAAGGTGTGTTACCTCCAAGCTGAGAAGCTATCGCATGTTTTTGTAAATGCCAAATCTGAGGTTGAGGTTTTCTTATTGAACTGTGCACCTTGGCAGAGATGTGCAATTACAAAATCCATATAAAAACATTTGTTGTTCTGTTGACTCGTAGCCAACAAAAGAGTCGAAAATCGATACATGTTGTTTAGTCACACGCCATTAAACTTTGACCTCATACCTACTGATGGCAACGTAATATTTATGACCCTTAGGTGCCAGTGTGTCTCTCGCTCTGTACATTTAGTGCAGGGATCCTCAATCCTGGTCCTCGAGGGCCGGTGTCCTGCAGGTTTTTGTTGTGTCCCTGCTGCAACACA
>JAOXYM010000003.1:29376645-29409879 GCA_028567055.1 Leptatherina wallacei | reverse complement strand
TTTTATCCTACTGATGTTTCTGAGATGGTAAAAAGCTTCTTAGTGACAGCTTTGATGTGGTTGTTGAAAGTCAGATCAGGTTACGAACCTGGTCGGTGGTTTTAAGAGACCTAGTCTCCAGGTGTTTATCGATGCTGACCCTCTTCTCTTTGTTACCAAACAGAATAATCTCAGTTTTATCTTCATTAAGTTGTAGAAAATTAATGAAAGGATAGAGGATAGAGGGGGAAAGAAAAGGGTAGAGGAGATTAAAAGAGATGATGAGGAGGCAAGGAGAGGATAGAGGAGGAGATGAGAGTAGAGATGAGGAGATTAGATGGTAGAGGAGGAGAGTAGAGAGGAAGAGATGAAAGGAGAGATGATGCGAGGAGAGGATAATGGAGGAGAAGAGAGAGGAGGAGATGAGAATACATGAAGAGAAGAGGACAAAGAAAGGAGAAGGGTCTGTCTTCTTCTGTGTTCATTTGTCATTATATTTCATTATATGCAATTTCAATAAAAGCATTTAGTTTATCTTTTGTAACATTAATGTTTAGAAATAAATTGGTTAATTAATCAGAAATACAAACAACTCCGTCAGCTGTTTTTTAAGTGTCAGATTTATGTTTTGTTCATTTTTTTTATAAAATGTTTTTGCTTTTTCTTGAGTTTGTGTTGTTATTCCATGGAATTGTTTTTAACATAAAAATTAAAAACAGAATTTAGAAATGAAAATATTGTGAGATCGAAACATTATTTTGCATACTGTATTTTAACATATATCAGAATAAAAAACCCCTATTTCAACACACTGCAGAACTTTAAGCTCTTGTTCAGTTATAAAAAAAAAACGTAGTTATCTTTAAGTGTGTCTGACGGAGTTGACAAATCAGGTTCAAACAGGAAAAAGGTTTATTTTTTAAAAACACATTAATATTTGGAACCTGTTCCTTTACATGGTTAAGTAAGGCTTTTCCCTCAATGAAAAATAACCCAAATGAAGACAGTCACAATTTTTTAAATTGATTTTTAAAAACCTCCTTTGTCTTCTTAAGAATGAGTGACAGCTGACATGTAGCTATTTGTACAGATATGCCAGATACACTTAGAAAAATCTACAGAGAAGTCTAATAGTTTGAATATAGGAACCTTGGGTTTTCAACCAGGATTGGGCTTTTTCATTTAAAGATGACATGTTTCCACCTACGAGACAAGCAAGTCTCTCCGTCCAGAGTTTATGTCAAAACATGGGCAGCGGTCGTCTCTACCCTCATGTGACAGCAACTCAGACTCACACACCACTGAGTTCACGACCGCACTGTAACTGGGCCGTTGTTCTTCACTGTTCAGCTGCACAAACCACACACACACACACAGACCTTAATACTTTCATGTCAAATCTCTTTCAGTCCTTAAATTGTGCGGCAGCTTTCTTTCCTGTCCCATCTTCCTCGACACACACACACAAACATAAGCTTGCCCAGCAACCACAGTAAGGATATTCCATTGACTTCCATTCATATTTGGCATAAGAACTACATTACTACATCATACCTAATTATAATTTCATTTCTGTCTCCATAAGGACAACACATCCCTACAATAGTAGTAGTACCTGCACCCCACACACACATACACACTGTTATAGTGTAATACTGGGCACCACCAGCTGTTGTGCCTTAGCAGCATGTATTAAAAAAAGGATTATTATTTTGGTCATCCCATCCCCCTGGTCACCCCAGCAATAGCCAAAAACATTTCTCTGAGTGTGCAGCAGGGCTGGTGCCACGGATGAGAGAAGACATCATCACACAAGACGATGATCAGTCTGGATAGGAAAAGTCTGAGCGGGTAAATTTAGAAAATAACCAGAGTGCCATAGATGCCTGCCAGTGAGTGATCGCGGGGGTACGCAAATAAGTAAGCAGCTGGGGAGACAGGCTGTGTGTGTGTGTGTGTGTGTGTAATCAGTCCCGGATTGGGGGTATTCATAAATAAAAAGGAACATTAGGTCAAGGCTGCAGACTCATGTCTGCTTCATGTCACGCCAACTCTCAGATTTATGTGTCTTCAGTCTGTCTTCCTCATAACACATTGCTTTCCTTTATCATTTACACCTCATTGTCTTTTTTCCCCTTTCATGTTTTTTGTGTGGATGTTTTGACTGCATTAATGACTGTTCTGTGACCCTTTTTTTCCCATTTAAAAGGCTTAATGCTTTCATCAGTGTGATATGCCAGTCCCCTGTGCATCATCTTGTTTCTGTCTCATTAGCATCAACAATCTACTAATACTTACCCTCCTGCCACTTCTACTCAGCCTCCTGTTATCTCTCTGCCTCAGCCTCAGGCTGCTGGAGAGGTCAGCAGACATCATCCCCCCATGCAGCGCTGCTCGCTGTCTGCATGTGGCGTATTGACATATGCGTGAGTGCACGTGCGAGGGGGAAAGTGCTTGCACGGTTGATGCGTTTCACTGCACGTATGACACAGACAGAGTGAGAGGGGTAATGCTATGTTGCATGCTGCTGGCACACTAGTGAGTGTGTGTTATTGTGCGAGAGGGAGGGAGTTGTAGTGAGTTGGTGAGCGAGAGTGAGCAGAGAGTTTGTGTGTGAGAGGAGAGGAGAGGAGAGGAGAGGAGAGGAAGAGGTAGTGTGTCACACTCCACACACAGGATTGCTCAGAGGCAGAGGGAAAGACTGAAGCTGCTTATTGAGAGGTAAAAACACATTGCGCTGCATTTTCTGAGAGAATTTTTGGTTTTAGTTAGCCTTACTGACCACATCAGTTTGAAGATTGCTTTTTCTACCCTCTACTAAGTAACAATCTAACCTCTTTAAAGCCTTTCTGCAGTGTTTGCACTGCTAATGCAGCATGAGATTGTGCAAATTATTGCATTAAACTGTAGCTTGCTTTTCTCAGAAAGTGGATTTCGTTCATGGGATTACCACAAGTGCAGAAATTGAAGCAGAAACTCCAGCTTTGACCTATAAAAATACATAAATGTAAATGATTCATACCCTGGAATTGACTCATAAGGTTTACTTTTTAATGAGACAGTTGTTATGAAGTGAATTGGGTCTGAAACCTATTATATATGCTACTATAAAAGCATGCATGTGTTTGTGTTCATGGGCATGTCTCTGTCACCAACTTTCTAATATGTAACTTCCTGTTGTTACAATGTATTTTTCCCTGTTTACTGTATCTGACTATGTCAACACTGTGTATATGGTTGCATTATTTGTTTCAAAAGACACATGACAGAGACATTTCACTGTGTCCCAGACCCAGTCAACTGTCCTAACATCAGCTGATAGATCCTAATGTTGCATAGTGAAATACAGATGGTTGCAGTGTCCTTTCATACACACCAGCTGCTCTCCTAATGTTTCACCTTGATTTATGAATTCATATAGCAGTTGTGCTTCCGTAATACATTATGGTGCTGCATGATAGTGGCCTTCATTTGTTCTTGTCGCTCCCCAGTAGGGAAAGAAAAGGTGTTTTGCACTTATTTAGTTCAGTTTTCAACACTTTAAACCCAGGTTCACTTTTTCGAGGCAGATGCCAATTATCAGTCTAGCTCTGGTCCAGATGTCGTCGGTTTCTTTCACTCCCTCCTTTCCGGTGTCTTGAGCCGCATTTTCCAACCTTTGCAGCCTTTCATGTGCCACCACAGGGGGACTTGGTGAACATGCTGGCGTGTAGTAGCAGAAAGTGTCACTGCACATCAGTAGGAAAGTAGAAAAACAGCCGAGTGGATGGAGACTGCTGAAGTGGATGCTGCAGAGTAGAATATCCTGTCAGATGAATATCTTTGGAAACTGATTACAGTCGTGGCTTATCACTGCAACTTTGTCGTTGCTATTTATAACCCACACTGGCATGATGTGCTGTCGACAGATAATTATTACGGTTAATTTCATTTTACTGCTTTCCTTGTCTTAGTAACATTCAAGTGTCACAGGACACATGCGCAGATGCGTGCTCATTGTGTTTTTATTGACCCTCTGCTTTTAATTTCCTGAGATAGGTGCACAGCAAGCTTTGTTTAATGTTCCTGGAATTATGCTGTCCCTATTTCTGTCAGGGTCGTAGCAGTGTCTTTAAAAACACTCTGAGCTTAAAAAACATCATTTGCAACACATTTATTTTAACACTGGACAGACAGACTTTGCTTTGATAAATGAATAATATATTAATGCGTCATTGGGTGATAATTATTGCATGACACAGAGGCATAACTCCAGCTGATGATTCATGTTAGTTTACTGTAGCCTGTCACATGACACACAGCCTAGTACAACTGCAGCAGGGAAGGCGAGTGGATTTGTTAGATGACTGACATACAAATAGACAAAATGAGCCTTTAAGTGTTCTGAGGGACACACTGTGTAGTCTAAAATAAGGAGCTCAATCAAAATAGCTCTGTGAAATCTCTCTGCCCTGTGAGAGTGGTCAGGAGGCATGTTCAGCTGTTAACATCTCTCTGCCTTTCAGCTCTCATTTTCTGTCTCTATTTGCCTCCCCCTTTTCCTCTTCCTGTCTCTTTTCTCCCCCCCTCTAAGCTCTGCCTATGTTTCTACTCCCCGGACGGTTTGCTTTTGCTTTGAGCTCTCGTTCCCGCCTCCTCAGGGTCACTTTGATTGTGACATGCCCTAGCAATGCGTGCTGATGCTTATTGAGCTGCTTTCTGTTATCTAATGTTGTTCGTTAAGGGGGAGTGCATGCTTATATCTCATGGTAAGGATGCTCGTCGTTGCTGTGCCTGAAGCTCTGTAAGCAGCACAGCAGATTGTAAGACAGTGGGAAGAGGGGGAATTAAAGGGATGATTGGTTGGAAAGTGGAGGAAACAGAGAAATGGGAGATGAGAGAAAAAGGATGAAATGCAGAGGTAATGAGACAGGAAGCAGTGGGGATGCTGCATCGCTTCCAGAAATACTCCAGCCACTCTTATATTGTCCTTTCTATACCCTGAGTGAAAACTCAACAATATGCCGTTGAAAGAAATGTTTCATTTTTTTGCTTTCTGAGGCTATGGAACTCAGAATAACTCATGTTCATCAAGCTTTTTCTGCTTTTGGGCAGGAAGACTTACTCACTTCTCCCTGTCCAGACTGTGAGGTCAGCTCAGAGCTGACTGGCAGAGTGAAATTCACTCCTTCGGAAAACCGATGCCTGTGTCTCAAACACTTATGTTTATCCCCTGCTTCCACTGCTCTGGTCCATGTGTTGGATTCCCATCTCCCTGGAAAGATTATTCGAGGCGTGTCAGTAAGCATACTCTGATCCAGAGGGTATTAGTTGTCAGGATACTCTAAAAGGTTTAATGTTTGAGTGTGATCTGCACAAAGTTGATCAGATCAGGTTTCAAATATCAGAAAATGTTGAAAAATGTCCTTGACATTTTCCCATAATTGTGAAGTAATGTCTTAAAGGAATAGTTCAGCATATTGTGTAAGAGGCTAAAAGCAGAAAGCACCAGTTCTGGCGCTGGCAGATGACAGCTAAAATATGACAACTTGAAACAGAGAAATAGCTGTACACTAGGATTCATCTGAAAGAAACAAAATAGGGTTGCAAGCTTCTCTGAAAGTGATCCAGATCTTTGTTTTAAACCTCCAGGCATAGCCAGAGTACCTATTTTCTGATTTGCTGTCTATGTGATAAACCAATCAGCCCCTGAAAGTAACTTACTACTTATCTTTTAGACATAACAGTGAATTCCTCAAACTTTTATATCAAAGTTTTTCTTGTCATCACTTTTTCTGTCCAGAAGTGACAGAAATTTTAAAAAGCTGAAATAAAGATAACAAAGAAAAACAGCAAACTAAAGAACATTTAACATTTCTCCTAAACAGATGCATGATCTCTTTGATCATGGGTGGGGTGGTTATTGATGTGGATGGACCCATATGTTATCCTTTCCTCACCTGGTTCATCGGTGCAAACACATTTGTCCTTATACTTTGTCCTTATACTTTTATTTTTCTCAGTTAGGGACAAATGTTTTAGTGTTGGGTTCCAGGGGTGGGGGCGGGGCTATATGTCCATTTATTTTGTGTGTGTGTGTGTATGAGAGAGAGTATGATTAGGGGTGTGTGTGTGTGCTTTGATTGGTTTTGTGATGAACCTGGGTGTGTGATTCCTTGTGTTTTTTTAGATGCAAAAACTGTCTTTTTATTATGTGAAGCACTTTGTGCTGCTGTTATGCATGAAAAGTGCTATATAAATAAAGTTTGATTAGATTTCACAACTTTTCCTTGATGAACAGGAAAATTTGAATGATGGACGAGATCATTCATCAGTCAGTCCGTCCGTCCCTGAGGGTGGGATTGAGTGCTGTCACTGGCACCTTAGTAAAATGCTAACTGATGAGCAAGACAAACTGAACCAGATGGCCCCACTCCCAGTCACTCCAGCCTGCATTAATGAAGACCCTGAGGCTGGCAGAGCTACCAAGCACACATCTATGCTCTGTGTGTGTGTTTGTACGTGCAAACTTCTGCCGGCCAGTACTGACATCCTGTTCCAAATTGCTTCCTGTTGACTTTGGTGTCTTTCTCCTCTGCCTTAATTTTGCATTTCTATGGTTTCTGCCTCTAGGATCTCCTTTTGTCTGCACGTGTTTGTGTGTGCATGTTTGTGTTTTAGATGGGTACATGTGTGTATTGTGTCTGTCTCCTACTGTTCCTTCCTGGACCTGACCACTTTATCCCATTAACCACCATTATTAAACCTGTTAAGCTCTCCCCTATGGCTGAATCTCTGTGTTCTTTCATTTCCTATTGTAGGTTTTATAACATGAGTGTGATCAGGCTTTCTGCACTTTGACACTGTCAAGCACGTTATGTATGTTGTTTAATATATAGGATCCAATCTTCATATATAAAAAAAAAAAAAGTCAATATATGCAGCAGAAAAACAAAAAACTAAACAAAACAACAAGAAAGAAGTATGATGGTCATCCGTTGATGTGAGACCCGCATGACAATAAATACATTAGCATGTCTGGACTCTGTCTGGACAGCATATTTTCCTCTTTACTCGCTACTATTAGTACCATTACCATTTTACCCATTACTCCTTGTATCAGGTGCCTGTTTCTGTTTATTATTTTTTCCTGTCACTTTTTCTGATCTTTTTCATTGTTGTTTCCTTTTTATGTGTAAGTGCCACAAGATAAGAAAAACACTTGAGCTCTTAAGACATTTGGTCTGGCTTTGAATAAAAACATCAGGCCCAGGTGATGTTGAATGATGAACAATAACTCCTTACATCATAAATTAAGATGAATTATCAGCTAAATAAGTAAATAATAAAAAATTATTGACAACTGGAAAGGGTCCAGAGAATGTCATTAGCTAATTCTCTATAAGTCAATTTTAAAGAAAGTGATGCAGTTTGACTTGAATGTATTGAGTTCTCCAACCTTTAAATTTTTTTGTTTTTTCTCATTAATTTTTTAATTGCCAAAGAAAAAAGTGACAAACACAGCATACCTTCCCATGAGCACATGACTAATGTGCAGGACATAATAAACCATTAACATGGAGCATGTGGGGGTCTCATGGTTGGGACACCAGGCTACTGAGGTCAGTAGTTCCACATTTTGTCTCCAGCAATTTGTGCTGATGCCGGTTTTTATGGACGGCTGGTAGCGTAGCAAATTTGCTTGTATACCTCCATTTATACATATATACATATAAAAAAGAAAACATTTCAGTTTCCTTTTATTACAATTTTCTGTAAATATTTTGCTTCCCAAAATATTTATTTAGTTACTATGTAAGTTTGCACTAGATGTGTGGAATATGTTCTAGATAAAGCACCAGTAGCCTACTGTCTCTGTGTGGAAGAGCTAAAAGAGTCCATGCCTTGGCAGGTTTGTCCTCTTTTAGTGACACACAAATTATCTGCAACATATTAGTCAGGTGATAATGTTTTGGCTGATCAGTGTATCATTATCACTGTTATTAATACCTCTTTTAGAAGTTAAATATGGACCATGATGGAGCAGGTGACAACCTTTCATGGTGGTAAAATTAATTTGGATTCATTTGATCATTAGTAATGGCAATATCATGTTGTTGCGTGTAAGATTATAACAGGATAAATGTTTTAAAAAGACATGCAGAAATAATACAGCTACTAAAAAAAAAATCCAGCGTCACCTGCCAGTGATAATGAACCTCCTTTAGCAACACCTCTAAAGCTGTCAAACACTTGTAGATGGCATTAGGTGCCTTGATATTCATTAAAGTTTAAGTGGAGATAAAATCAGTTTCACATTAAAACTGGAGGATGTATTTCACTGTGGTCGTCGTCCTTTTTCCCCCACATTATTTTAGCTGTAGATGGTTGTAATTGTCAGGTATTTGACTTGCTAACGTGTGCCCTGACACCTGTCAGTACTGGAAAGCACTCAACCGCAGTGGGTGGCTCAGCTGTCAATCAATCACATATGAGAGTTCAGAGGTAAAAAGCTGACATGAAGTCAAGCATCAGAACAAATAGACATACTGGAACACATCTAAGTGTGCAAGTCCATCTAAATGCATACATTTACTCATATATCCAATCCAATACATTTAATTTATAAAGCACAGTTTAAAAACAGAACATGTCTCCAAAGTGCTGCATATAAAAAAATCATTAATATCAATTAATTAAATAAAAGCATGAATAAAATAAAATAAATAAAAATACACAGAGGACCTCACAACTCAGTGTTAAAAGCCAGATAATCAAATCGGGTCTTTAAATGAGACCTAAAGCACTCTAATGTGGGGGCAGTTCGGACATGGAGGGGCAGAGCGTTCCAGAGTCAGGGGCCGACTACAGAGAAGGCCCTGTCCCCCTCTAGTTTTGAGTCTTGTCTTAGGCACCACGAGCTGGGACTGGCCCTCGGATCTCAGAAGCGTGTGCTGGAGTGGACTTTTTCATCCTTTCATGTGACTTACATTGTAAATAATCTGTCTTGGAATATCTCTTTTTTGTCCCCTCAGTGTTGAGAGCTAAATAATACAGAATAGAAGAAGCTGCACAAGCTGTACTGGTGGCTGTACCATGTATGGGTGACCTCGGTTTCCCTCTGCCTCTTTGTGTATGTGTGTCTGTGGTTGGAGCAAGTTACTGTTGGCAGCAGACTGCAGGGACTGCACGCCACATGTTGAGTCTTCCTCCACTAAATCATGTCTGTCTCTATCCTCTCCTTTTTTTATGAGGCCAAAAAAAATCTCAATCAATCTCTTGACATTATGAGCAGTACTTTTCCTTATTTGACCAAATAACCAGCACATTAAACAGTAAATAGCAACAAAGAACAGAAACCAATCTAAATATTTAATGTCATTGTTTATCCGTGCGGACCAGCTTTTCTTTTAATTTGTGCATTTTTCTGACATCATGTGTCACAAGTCTATCATGTGGAACTACAAAATCCATGCTGACAGATGTTTCTTGAAACCAGCTGCTGGAGATGACAGAGAGAGTGAGAATAAATTTGACTCCCTCTCTCCATCAGCTCCCCTCCTTTTCCTTCCTCCCCATCCCACAGCCTTCCATCCCTTCATCTGTGCTGCTGGAGCAGGACCAGGAGCGTTAAATCTAACACATGACTTGACATGTGCTGGTTTATTCCCAGTGTGTGGGAGCGAGTGCATATATAACAGCTGCAAAATCTAACCAAATGCTTCTCTCCCCTCAGGTGACTGCAACCTGCACACCAGTTCCTGACCTGGTATGTTTGTACGTGTTTTTGTCAGAAAGAAGTGTCATATCTTCAGCTGCATTGCGTCATCGCAGCATTGCGTTACTCGTTTCTGTTTGTTTCTCAGCACAGTTCCACTAAATCAACATCACAGAAGAAAAGAGGCTCCATACCAAGGTATCAAAAATCCAGAGTTAAACACACGCAGACAAAAAGGAAAATGGCATTTTTATGTGAAAACCGTAAAAATGATAGTAAAAGTAAAGCTGAAATCAAAGAGTAGGATTGAGGACATGAATTGTCTTCTGAGTGTTTTTTTGGCTGCACTAAAAGAATGTTTTTTTTTATAATGTCCAGAAGTAAGAGCGTGGAACAAGTGATGGAGCATGTGATGGAGTGCCACTACGACTTTGACCTTACCTACATCACAGAGAGAATCATCTCCGTCTTCTTCCTGCCAGACCTGGAGGAGCAGCGGTACCGCAGAAACCTGCAGGAAGTGGCCTCCATGCTCAAATCTAAACACCAAGATAAGTTTCTGGTGAGTTTGAAAAACTAAAATGATTACACCTACACCCGACAATGGACTGAATATCATTCATAAAGATGTTTGCTGTGATAGATACTACACTAGCAATGTTTATAATACTGTAAATTTGTCATCTATGTGTTCCTGCCTTTTCCAGCTTTTGAATTTATCAGAGAAGAGACATGACATCACCAGACTTAACCCAAAGGTACACGTATTTACACCTAATCAGGAGGGGAGCAGTGCCATGCTTAACCTACAAAGATACCAATGACATGCACAAACAATAAATGTGATGCATTCTGCTTTATGAACTTTTAAAAGAAAGATTCAATTAAGTTAAAAGCCGCCTGAATTTTAAACCTAAATCTTTTCCTGTGATCCAGGTGCAGGACTATGGCTGGCCCGATCTTCACGCCCCTCCTCTGGACAGGATTTGTGCCATTTGTAAAGCCATGGAGACCTGGCTGACCTCTGACCCCAATAACGTTGTGGTCCTCCACTGCAAAGTCAGTGTAACCAGAACTCACATCTACTTGTTTAGCTGTGAAAAACTGAAACGGTGGTTCACGGTCACTTTGATCTGTGCTCCGACAGGGAAACAAAGGAAAGACGGGGGTCATTGTGGCAGCATACATGCACTACAGCAAGATATCAGCTGGGTAATGTGCATCTTTTCAAGTAAAAAAACACTCGGCATGATCCATTAAAGCTTTATTTCATGAAAGAAATAAGCAAAGTGCTTCTAAGTATTTCACACAAAACAAAAAAAGATAATTATCTTCAAATTACACATGTTAAAATGCAGTGTTTCTATAATATACCCCTGCTTGTGTCCACAGAGCGGACCAGGCTCTCACCACGTTGGCCATGAGGAAGTTCTGTGAGGACAAAGTCTCCTCTTCCCTGCAGCCGTCTCAGAACAGGTCCAACGCACTCATGCATCAGTGCACCCACCCCTCTGCCATATATCATAACCTGCAAGGGTGCTGTTAGTACCTTGGTCTCTCTCTCTCTCTCTCTCTCATCTCATCACATACACCATTTCCTCATGTCCTTTCCACAGATACATCTACTACTTTAGTGGTTTGCTTTCCGGTACCATCAAAATGAACAGCGGTCCTCTGTTCCTCCATCAGATCCTTGTTCCCTCATTACCAAACTTCCAGACAGGAGGAGGTCAGTCTTTTCACACAAACTCATGCTGGTTTTATAGCTTCTGCACGCCCATCACCCATTAAAAGCTATTTCTCTCCTAAACTTCTTTCTTTATCTGCAGGATTTTATCCTTTCCTGAAAATCTACCAGTCTCTACAACTTGTCTACACATCAGGAGTCTAGTAAGTATCCAGTCACTGGACCACTTCAATCCTTCTTTTTTTTGTGGGCAGATGCCTTTCCTGCCCACTGTCTGTGTTTAAGTGTAGCCTGCTCTGTGTTTACATAAAAATGAATGTTGTTAGTGTTTTTCACCCAACCGAGACGTGTTTTTACTTATTCTATATATGTTTTAAGCTGGTTCGCCCTCTTTTGTATTCTCTGTGTGTGTCTAGTGATCCCCAGAGCTCCAGGGCGAGAAAGCTGTGTGTGACAATGGAGCCAGCGCTACTATTAAAGGGGGACATCATGGTGAGACAAGCACATCCATGCTTCTTTTTTTTTCATATATATTTCTTTTGCTTTTTAAAGGTGTTTTTTTTTTTTTCATTTTCAAGCCCTTTGATAAATTATGTTGCATTTGTTTACATTTAGTTTTTGTGACACTGCACGAGAAGTTAGCCATAGAATTGCATTGCATTATCTCACCCGCCTCTGTCTGCAGGTGAAGTGCTACCACCGGCGGAGCAGAGTCACAGAGAGGGAGGTGGTGTTTAGAGTCCAGTTCCACACATGCACCGTTCATGGAGCCCAGCTGTGGTTTGGCAAGACAGAGCTAGACTTGGCCTGCTCAGGTATGAAAAACAGAAAGGTTAGAAAAACGCTTCATTACAGAAGTAGTGGGAATAGTATTTAAAACTAAAGTACTTCATTATATCAGTGCACTAGGATGTGGAGATACTGTAAATGTATGAAAGTGAACGTTTACAGCATCTATTGTTGTTTATTTCTGTTGCTAACCTTGCTGTGGGAAATCAGGAACTCACTTTTTTTCCTCAGACCTTTGTGGTGTTAGTGTGTATTTTGAGAAGAATAGCAAATGACAGTGTCAGGTTAGATGAAACAAAAGTGTTTTCACATGGCCCACGAACCAGCTGCTGTAAGTGCTACATGCTTGCACATTCCTAATGCAGGATTTATAGATAATATTAGCCACGCCAATGCATGAATTTCAAAAGAAAGCTCCTTTTAGATTTTTTTACATGTTCTATTTTCTTTACTAAAGCCATTTTATTCTTTTTGGGCCTTTTTATTTCTGTACAGTCATATTCATTTGTTCAATGTGGTTTTCCTACATCAAAAGATCACACCTTCAAGAGGATGTTTTTCTCGCTCTCTACAGTTACACTCCGGATATTTTAGTCACTGCCTTTATGCTCATCTTTCTGTAGATGACAGATTCCCTCCAGATGCTACAGTGGAGTTCATCTTCTCCAATGGACCAGAAAAAATTAAAGGTGAGTATTATTATCAGTGACTGACTTTCTGTCGCTCGCTGCAAACCTTGAAGTATTTCATGCACCCTATCTCTTTTTAAAAAAGATATTTTCATATCTGCTTTCAAAGGTCGAGAATACCGCAAAAACGACACCTCCATCAAGGTAGACTACAACACCTCAGACCCTGTAGTCAGATGGGATTCCTATGAGAACTTCAATGTCCACCACGAGGACAGCTTGGAGAGTAAGTACATACTCAAGGGTGTGAAAATTAAAAGGGTGAAATCAGACATAACATTACATTTCCTTTACCTTTCCACCAGATATCTCTCACACCAGAGGCCCTCTAGACGGCAGCTTGTATGCCCAAGTGAGGAAGCGACGTGGACCGGGCACAACTGCCTCAGCGGCTTCCCTTAATGGATGTCTCACTAGCAGCCCAACAGTGAAACCCCAGTCTCCCACCCATCCTCAATCTCTTAGCTACACTTCTAACTCCAGCTGCTCCTCAGTCCCCTCTGAACACCTCGGAGAAGCCATCAACTGTCCTGATGGACAAAAGAGTGAGTGTTTATCAAAGAGAGGAGATGTGGAAGACAGAGCAAAAGAGAAAGAAAAGGACAGAGAAACTGCTATTTTAGATGATGGAGACCCGTCAAGTCCAGGAGGTTTAAGGCGAGAACGTTCCTGTTGCAGTCGGGCAAGTACAAAATGTAGCGATGCGGGATGGGAAAGGGACAAAGAGCTCTGTCTGTCCAGTGGTCATTATCACGGACGTTGTAACAACATTAAAAGCCATCCAAAAAGCCAAACTCTGCCAGCTTTACCATCCAAATCCATGTCCCCTCCTCCTCATTTAACTCACATGGAGTTCTGCCATCGCCATAGTTCCCACCCTTTACCTGAGTTACCATTGGAACGTCCTCTCCCTCCCCCATCCCTCCCCTGCCTACACAGGCCATGCTACCCTTATCCATCCCCTGAACATGCCCACGCTCACAGCCACACCCTGCCAACCTCGAACAGACTCTGTCCTGGTGAAGAGTGCCACTTCTTCCACTACTCCAGCCACGGACCAGGATCTCACCTCTCCCACCCACCACAGCCCACAAGCCCTTACAGAGAAATGTTTTTCAGTACACCTGTATCATCCTCTTGCTGCCCATGTCAGGACTGTTCCAGCAGGCGAGAGCACCAATCAGCCTCAGTTAGAGCGTTCCACCAACTGCACCCTGACCAAGCAGAAAACCCACACTGGTCCCAAGGAGCTGGGGTACAACGGACAAGAGAGGCACCTCCACTATGGGAAACTGAAAATCCATGGGAGTTGGCTAGAGAGGCAGAATTCTGGCAGTGCAAATCATCCGTGCCAGCATATCACCTCTGCCCCTCCACTTTGGACCAGGTTCCAAGCCCGGAGCAACCTAGATTTGCCATCGCACCTCACCAGAATTACTCCACTCCCCAGTCGCTGATGGATGTGCGGGATGGAGCGAGCAGCGGGTATCACACTCCTCTACAGCCCCGCCACTCCTGCCCCTGCTCTCCGTATCAGTCATCCCCATCTGAAAGCCGCGAGAGCCGGGGTTATGCCTCGGGGTATCACTCCGGATCAACCTCGCCTGTGCCTGCAAGTAGCCCATCTCCTGGGAGAGGAAGGCTACCTGATATCCCCTCAGGACCTGGAGACCAGCCATACACTGCACACAACAAAGGTGAATGAGAAAATATTGGAGATTGTTTTCCATGACCATGCATGCTTTAGTGCTTCTTGTTCACTCTTTTCTTTGTTGTGCCTTAAATCATCCCTTTTAATCTCTCCTGTCAAAGTGGAAAAGGCCAAGACGGATGCAGACGATGGCATATCTCAAGGTTCAGAAAGTAAATCTGACTCTCATGGTCAGTTGAGCACCCCAGGTCTGGACTCTGATCATGATTACACACTTATCGGTAGTAACAGCCCAACTCACACAGAAGACAGGTGGGTGAAACTTTATTTTAGACTTTAACTAGTGCTAAGAATACAGTTCCATTTGTTTAGATGCAGAAAAATGTCTTATTTTTCTCTAAACTTTGACTTTTCATTAGTGTAACAGCTGACAGTCCCATTCAAAGCCAAGGAAATGCCACACATCTGGAGTCCAACACAGATAACAACATATCTGTCACACCAGTGCCAACAGAGACACAAACTCAAAGTTCACCTATACCTGCAGACACCACACAACCATCAGTTGAGTCTTCTCTGAGTTCTGATGAGAAGATCGGAGCAGGCCAGGTCACAGGAAGTACAGATGGATGCAAGCAATCACATGCTTCAAGCTATGCTGCTGTCATCATCAGCCCAGTCCAAGTGCAACTCAATGGGTCTGCCCTTCCTAGTAATAGCACTTCCAATTGCAGCAGAGGAGTAGCCACAAATCCCTCTATAAGCCTGAGTTCTAGTCCTTCCAACACCTCCCCAAATTCTCCCATTGGGTCCCCAGAGCTGCAATCCTCTCCTCAGCACTCCATATCAGCTTCAGACACAACAGGACAAAGACTGACCCCAGACAGAGACAGCTCAGCCGACACCAAACCTCCGTCACCTGTGCCAGACGGATATCACACACCCACCTTCCCTATGGCATCCTACTACTATTCATTACTAAATGTGCCACATGTCCCTTACACTGGGTACACTGCAGTCACCATCCCTGCCATTCAGCCACCGCTCCCAGAGAAGAAGCGGCATTCCTCCACAGCAGCATCCTTGAACGGACACAACGCTCTTCTCCGGGTCTCCTCAGCTCCTTCCCCTTCACACCATGTTACGTTCTCCCCTGCTGTGGGAGAGCAAAGAAGAGGGCCGGCGCAGCAGAGCTGTAGGGAAGACGCAGACATCAGGGTGAATGCTAAGTTTGTCCAGGACAGCTCAAAGTACTGGTACAAACCAGGTATCTCCAGAGATCAAGGTGAGTTTTCTACAGGGATAAACCAACTGACACAAATTAAAAGGTAAAGTCAACGTGACTCAGATGTAACTGACAGCTATGTGTGATCTGAATCTCAGCCATAGCTGTGTTAAAGGACAAGGAGCCAGGAACGTTCCTGATCAGAGACAGTAACTCCTTCCAGGGTGCCTATGGCCTGGCCCTCAAGGTGGCCACCCCTCCTCCTAACGCCAACATCACTGGGAACAAAGGTGCTCTTTTAATCTTTTCAGGAGTTACGCAGTTTTGATCATGGGATGTACTTCTCAGCTTGCTGTTTACTGTTTCTCCAGAGGGATTCACTTGGGATAGAACTCTACAAATTTTTAATGGAAAGCCTAAATTACAAACTGGAGCATAAACTTTGAGAGACAGACTTTGCAAAAAAAAAGGAGGTACAGTGATGAAAAGGGGGATAAAAAGCTGAAACGTCATGAAAAGCATTACGTAAGCATCAGCCAGGTTTCAAGTGGATCTACTGACTGGTGCAGAACAGACAGAAAGATTCCTCGATTTATTAGAGACAGCATGACAGCCTGCCTTGTCTTTCATCCTGAATCCCCTCCCTTCTCATTTTCCTCTCCTTTTTCCCCAGGGGATCCTCTGGAACAGCTGGTGAGACACTTCCTCATCGAGACTGGGCCACGGGGAGTGAAGATCAAGGGCTGTCAGAACGAGTCCTACTTCGGTCAGTTATGTGGCAGACACAACTCCTGAAATGTGTTTCACAGATTTAGATACTGGAGCTGATCATCTAAACCCATAAACTTTGAGATTTTTGTTACTTTACACCCAATATTCAAATTCTTTTAATCCCTTTTAATTAATTTCAGTTATAATTTGCTTTGTCTCTTCTCTTTCTGCCCTTACCTCAGGAAGCTTATCTGCCATGGTGTACCAACATTCAATCACTCCCATATCTCTGCCATGTGCACTGCACATTCCAGAAAAGGGTAATATTTTTTACCATTAGTTTTAAAATGTCCTATGTGTAGCAGGTTCTTGCAGAAGTTGCATGCCTCTGACGTTATGGCAGCATTGTTTACTAACTCAAGTTCATGACTTTTCAGATCTGGTTGGGGAGCTTCAGGAGATGCAGAGTGCAACAAATACAAGCACAGCAGCTGACCTCCTCAAACAAGGAGCAGGTAGCACTCAGGCTCATTCAGTCACTGTAGTTAGTTGCAAGTCATAACACTGACCTATAAGAGCACATGTTAATGTGAATCCACATCTTTTTCATCTCTATAATGACCCAGCATGCAACGTGCTCTACCTAAACTCAGTGGAAACCGAATCGTTAACGGGCCCAGAGGCTGTTTCCAAGGCAACCAAGTGTACTTTGGCTCTGAGTCCACGCCCGGTGGCAACGATGGTCCACTTCAAAGTGTCCTCTCAAGGTATCACGCTAACCGACAGCAAAAGAAGGTACTTCTTACTTCTTCAAATATGTAGTTGTTCATTTTCTGATGCGTGATGATGAAATATACACATTAGTTAGATTTAAAAAGAAAATATTTAAATTCTATCACGTATACTCAAAGCTTGATGCCAGTTATCGTATTGTTTATGTCTGCACAGGTTATTCTTTAGGCGGCACTACCCAATCAACAGCGTCACTTTCAGCAGTCTTGACCCCCAAGATCGGAGGTGAGTCAAAATATGAGGAAATGACTTTAAATGCTGTTAATAAAACTGCTTCTGCTTGCACATATCACTGCTAGTTATCTTCAGTCATGATAAATGTGCTCTTGCTGCTGCCGTATTGATCTTTGCTATATATAGACTTCAATTTCTTTAAAATTTTCTTTGTGCATTGCTTGTCCGCTTACGTACGTTGAGAAGTGAATGCAAAGTTGGATTGCAACTGAGTGCCTCACCGTATGAAGCATTTTCCATATCCTTGATATTCATGTATTCCTACGTTTTGTCTCCGTGTCTTCATGTGCCCGTGCTTCAGGTGGACTAATTCTGATAGCACGTCAAGCAAGTAAGTGCTTGTGTCAATGTGTGTTTTTCCACCTGAGTCTCATAACCGACCAGTGCAACGTGCCCCATGCATGTGGATTTGAAGCTGATATCTGGAGACAAAATCTGGTGTCTGTCAGTGTGGAAATATTATCTGCTCTCCAGTCTTCTGACCTGTCATGTCTCCTCTCTGGAGCAGGATGTTTGGCTTTGTGGCGAGACGGACGGGCACTACTACTGAGAACGTTTGTCACCTGTTTGCTGAGATGGACCCCGAGCAGCCAGCTGTGGCAATTGTCAACTTTGTTAACAAAGTCATGCTGGGACCACAGCTACGAAGATGAGGATCCAGGCCAATGAAAACGAATGGACAAATTTTGACATATTGAAGTGTTTATATACTGCAAAAACTTTTCTTTTCTTTTTTTGCATTTATGCGGACGGCATCTCTGTGCTATATAAAACTGTTTTTAGAAGAGGATCCGCTTCAGATAAATCGCTGTTCTGCAGGGCAACATATTGTACAGTTGTCATTTTACAGAGCAAAGAGTTAAAGAAGAACAGTTTGAAAAGCCAAAGAGTGACCTAACATTGCCAAATGAGATTGTAGCAAGAGTTTCATTTGTTTTCTGGGTTTATTTGTTTGATTTCATTTTTGGGATTATTTTTCTTTTAGTTCACACAATGCACAACTTGATGCTGCATCAAGGAAAACCTTCTTCTATACATTAGTATTAAAAACTAAAGGAAAAGAGGTGAAGATGGTCTTAATGTGGTTGAAGCATGAGTAATGTTTAAAAGTATAATGTGATTTAATTACATCTGTGTGGCATAAGGAAAAGGAAAGTAAGTGATATAATGAAAGATGATCTATGAAAAAAGTGCCTTTAGTTACATTCAAATCAGTGGTTATGTATTCAAAAGGCATGTATTGTAGTAAAAGCGTTTTTCATTTATAGGGGTAATCTGGGCTGGCTATAAACACATTATTTTTCCAATTCAACCAACTATCTTTTAAATGATTCAATGCTAATGTATCCTTTATATCCAATCTTTTCATATACACATTCTCCTGTGGATGTACAAAGCTTGATCTCTTTTTGTCACTGAAACACTGACAATACAGGTCAAACTGATCTGATTTCTGATCGTATGCCTGCACCAGAACTGGATAAATTCTGGGAATAAGTGGTGAACACGCAGTCCTGATTTGCAATAATAAGACACCTAGGTTTGTCATGCAAAAAAGGTGTAAAAGAATAAAAATACTTTTTTTTTTAATTCCTTATCATTGGTGAGAATAGCACCTGCTTTAGATCTGGACAAATGTCCATGAAAATGCTGTGCTTCAAAAGAGAAAAGTGACTTCAAGCCAAAGATTCATTGTGTAAAAATAAGGATTTCTTTTCTTCATTTTTCTTTTTCTTTTCTCTCTTTTTTAATATGACTATCTGTTTGATAAATGTGTGTTTTCTATAAACTAGGACAGTAGGTTATTTCAGCACAATTATTTTTATTAAAGGATTTTTTTTCTTGGTAAAAGAAGTAATATATTTAAGGCCTTTGAAGTGTTGGGGAAAAAAAGGTGTATGTCATAATTGACAAGAAAATTAAACCAAGAACTCAAAACCACATTCATTTATGTTTCCTCATTTCACGGTCTCATGTATAGTCTGCTTAACTGTTGTTGCCTTTGCCAGAGCGAGTGAAGACACAGCAGCCAAACAGTGAAACGTGGTACATCATGTATAAAGCTGTTTGTTTCTTTTCTTTGTAATTCACCCTGAAAGAGTAACTGTAAACTTAAGCCGCGCTGTTTTGTTCAAAAGAACGAGGTCCCACCGAGATTTGAACTCGGATCGCTGGATTCAAAGTCCAGAGTGCTAACCATTACACCATGGGACCAGCCGACATACGTCGCCACTAACACGCTTATTTGACCAAAGGAAGATATACGGGTGCGTTTTTTGTTGGTTATGATCACTGAACCTCTTTTACATCTTATTACACAATATGCGTCACTAAAAACCAGTTAGCTAGTTGGCTAACCGGGCTAACTGTAAGCAGAAGCTTGCTGTGAGAACGAGGCGTCAGAGTACGAAATTTTAACTTGTTAACTCCAAGATACACTTTCATGTAATGTTTATCGATAACGTTTTTCTGGAGGGCCATTTTTTTGATAATTAATTCAAAGCGAAGAGTTTTATATCAACAGAATTCTGGGGTTACCTGTTTTTCTGCTTCCGTCAGTGATGTGTCGGTGCCGAGGCTCGACCAAAACATTTTCATTTATTTCAAACGACTGCACTTCGAAATTCCGAAATTCATAAGAATTTATATTCTTCTCAAAGCTCTGGGAAATTACACGTAAAGTAATCTAAACATGGAACTTAATATCAAAGGTTTCCGCCACTCCTAATATTTGGTTTGTGCTTTATCCTCTGAAAACAGTTATTATCATTAATGGGGTTAGAAGGTTTCTGTCTCATACAAATAAACCTATTTTAATGAGCTGTTCCACAGCATGAGTAAGGTTTAAAGGTATAAAGTGAAATATAAATAATGAATTATTGAATATATTATTAATTAATAAAATATTTCATTTTATGTAAAAACTATTTACCGATAATTTTTTCATTATCTAAATGATTATTTCAATGTTCCTTTGTATGGAGGGAAATAATTGATTAAATATTTCAGAAAATGATAGGTGTTTTTTCTTTTTTTTCCATAAAATTATATATTTTAATTGTTGACATTTAATTATTTATTCCTGTATTTGTTTCCGAATTTAATTAACCAAAGTCGCATTTAATGAATTATTTATTGCTATGTTCATGTATTTCACTGTGGCACTTCTGTTCTTATTTCCAATATTATTTAATTAATGACACATTTAAGTAATTATTGACAAGTTTATTCATCTATTCAATGTGTCATTCCCAATTTGAATAGATAAATCACACGTTTAATTAATTATTTAATGCTCTATTTAAGTATTTGATATGTTGTGTATATGTGTATATGTAATGAGTTAGATACATAAAAAGTATAATTGTAGACCTTGCATAAAACTTGTATAAAAACATTTTATTGACAGGCAGCCAGGAATTTCACATTTATTTATGAAGGGCTTTTCATGCAGAACTAACACAAAGTGTTTTGCATTGTAAAAACAATAAAAAAAAAAAGAAAGACTCTAGATGACTCTTTAGCTCTGCAATTTTGAAGTGATCATGACCACAGCAATGGTCAATGAGTGATCATGTCGTTCCTAATCCACCCAGAAGAGGGAGCTAGAGGAATTACTAAAGGCTGCACTGGTCTAATAAGATCTTCATATTGCAGCAACTGGTCAACCTCTGGAGAAAAACAAAAGAGCCATGGTCCAAGATTTCTCTCTCTGGGAATTAAAGTTAATTCTCTCACTTAATTGTTACATTTGCAACAACTGAAATACCTCTTTTTATTTAATTTTTTTTTACTTTTTTAACCTTATCTTAGTGTTTTACAAAGTCTAAGATGTACAGGAGACCTGGAACAGCTTCCAACCCCTTTTGGCTATCTCCTGAGGAATTCAAGAAAAATAACCTTTGGTCTTCTAAGTATAGACCTAAAGAAGACAGAAGAATCCCAGTAATGCTTAAGCATGAGAGAATGAATGAGAAGAACTTAAGCAATTCCTGTAGGGAAACGGATGTCACAACTACTCAAGCAGATTTGAGTTGAGCTGCTTTTGAAGGCAGGAAAAAAAAAAAACCTTTTGAAGTGAACCTCATGACCTAATAGTCTTAAAACTGTGTCACATAAAAACAACTTAATCCATCTATCCATTTTCTATACTGCTTATTCCAGTGGTCATGGTCCAGGGCTAGACACTATCCCAGCTGCTATCAGGTGAGAGGCAGGGTACATTCTGGACAGGTTGTCAAGACATCTTAGAGCTTGTAACAATGTGTACTGTTTCATTTAATTATAGGAGGAAAATGTGTTCAAAATAATAAATAATATGATCTAGAAGACAGGATGGGAACAAGTGATATAATAGCTCACTGGCAAGAAAAACACTGCTCTTCCGAACCTTCTGGAAATGATATCTTTGTAATGTTTTCCAAGGTTTCTCAGACTGCCAAGCTTGCGGTTGGGATGAGTTTGGTCCTGCATGTTTTGAAGGGTGTCCTTCCATCTTTCATGGCGAGTGTTTCTGGTGGGTTGGTTGTCTGTAGCCTGTGAGAAACTGTGCTGTTTACATCACCTGCTCTCCCGCAGAAGGATGCAGCTGCTGCATCCTTGTTCCAGCACATGTAAAGGATTTCTGAGGATGTTTAGAATTACGTTTGAATTTCCATCTTTACATAACCCAGTAATATCGATCCAAAAAGGGACCTAAAACTGCTGACTCTCTTCACCTCGGGTATATTGATCAGCATGTTTCCTCCTCGACCTTGTTATTTCCTGAGCCCCGCTGTCATTCCTTTCACCTTATCCTGTTATTATATTTTACATAATGAAAACAGCATAATAGAGGAGAGACACTGCCATTTTATATGGTTAGAAAATTAGTTTTATCTGGATTTTTTAAGCAAGTGTGATTACTGAAATAGCGAAATAATCTGTTTTTCTCTCTTCTCCAGCATCCAGACAACTGTGGTGTCATCTTTTGATAAAATTGGCAGCAGTCATGAGCAATCGGCGAGAAGTGACAGGTTTTATTTTCAAGTGTTGTTTGCAGTGTTGACAACATCAAGAGAGGAGGAAATGCCCATCTTCCTCACTGGTGGCCTGCCTGTCAGCAAGTCCAGGGATTCAGTTGCAGAAATTGGTGCTCACATATTCTGTAAAGACTGAAGGGATTTACAACGCTTGCTGTCAAAATCAGCAATATTCTCAGCTGTTACAGTGTACACTTTTTTTTTTTTTAAACAGGGCTTGTAGGGTTACGGTGATGGCACATCTCAGAGGATCTAACATTTACCACAAAGCGCAGACCGCCTGCATTGCCTTGCGGAAGTGAGTCTATGTGGGTCTTGACCAGCCCCCTGAGGCATCTAATGATGACAGATGTAAGTGGAACAGGGTGGCAGTCCCTCAGGCAGGATATCCTGAGTTTCAGAGGCATAGCATGGGTTCATGTAGTAAAGCACTAAAATATCACCAAAATAGAGCAGACAAAGGTTGAGTTGTGTCCATTAGGAAATCTACTGGATGATCTGGACATGTTATCTTGAATGTGGCTTAAGATGCTCTCAGGTACTTTAAGTGGGTCGGTGCAACCTGAGGGCTTTGGCCTCTTTAGTAGAGAATGCTCTCAGAAGCATTGATTCTTTTTTTTTGTCATTCTCAAAAGTTGTCTGAAACACGTTCAGTTTGTTTTGCAGAGAGGTGGACACATGGGACGCCCAGCTGGGCTTCCCAAGGCGGCGAACTGTCCTCAGACTGCCAGAGCTTTCATTCAGCTATTGCCTTTTTTTTTTTTTTGTGTGTGTCTTTTATGTTAAATGTCACAATTCATTGGTGGTGCAACATGGTTTTCCTCTATCAGACATGTTTTATTTCATTTTATTATGATGAAAATGACATGTTACCACATTTATACCTCATTTAAATATGAAGCCAGATTATAGCTGGTTACAGGCGTCCCAACATGTCTTGTGATTTTGCAATACAAAGTGGGTTTAAGTCAAATGCCTCTCCTTTAGTTTTATTCCATCTTGAGCTTTGTTACTATGCCAGTTATTTATGTCTCTGCACCAGTGCCACAGATTCTGGCTCTCATAGATTTAGTGGGTCAAGTGTTGCTGATTTATAGTTTCCACTCTCCCGGTCTCCAAACAGCAAGACCAGCTTACTGTGAAGAACTGGAGTATCCGAGGACACAAAATGGCTGGGCCAGGATGCGTGTCTGACATGGGTGCTGCGGAGCCAAATAAATCCCTGTTAGCAGAACGGCTTGATCCGGTGCTGGTGCCGGAGCTGGAAACCAGCCAAACCACAGGACAAGGCTCAACTCTCCATGAACATGAACCTAACACCCACCCACTTTACTACCAGTTACTGCACATGAATCAACAGTTAATAAGCCTGTGACACACGTCTTATGCACTGGCAGGCTCACATGCTAGTTCTGAGGAGCAGAGAGAAGGCAGGGCTGGCATAAACAAGTCTGTAGCTGACGGTGAACTTTGCACATGTGTCCTTGGGGTTTATGTTGTGAGCCTAATTGTTGAGTGGTCTGTACTTTTGGGCCAAACAGCAGTTATAAAGCTGTAAAACTGTCTAATGTGGAATGGACTAGAATAGTTAGGGAATGTCTGTTGTAAAAATTCTTGTTGTTTGGGGGGAAAGAAAACAAATGCTAAATGCAGTGGATTTGAAGGGCAAAATAACTGAAGATCATGCTGTGGTTGTTGTACTCTTCTATGCTGGGATAAATGGAGCGAAGCAGCATGTTAGATGACAAGAGATCATTTGTTCCTGCATTATGCAAGTGCATCATAAGTGCATGAAACTGGTGGCAACTTAAATTCTCTTATTACAGCTTAAAATGTGAAATGATGAGCTGTTTGTGTGAATGTCTAGTGTCCAGTTTTATTGGTTAGTCTTTTTACACTTAAAGATCATTTCAAGTCAGGAGTTAGAGGATGAACAGAGCAATAGTTCAACACATTAGGAGTCTTGCTGGTTTATAAAATACTCGACTAATGTTTGAGAAAGAGCTTTTGTTATATCATGAGCTGCACTAAGGTCTGAATTCTTTTTTTAAACCCTCCCTACTATGTCTTGTTTTCGTTATTATTTGGACGTGCATACATGGGACTGGGCCCCCTTCTCTTTGTCCCACTCCCCTTCTTATCTGGGGCCTTTACAGTGTTAACACCATTCACATCTGACCTTCACTTAGCCCCCCCCCCCCCCCCCCCCCCCCCCCCCCGCTCGCCTTAATACCACACACACACACACACACTCACACCACCACCATTTTAACCACTTAGCAGAAATCCTTTAAGCACAGAATGTTCTGTGACCGAATGCCATCTAAATAAATAGTTTGTCGAGGAGGGAAAACAGACAAATATTTACATATTTAGAATATATTCAACAAAGGGTCCGTGTATCTGTCTTCTTTAAGGGATACTCGGCCATTTCTTATGGGTTGCACATCTATAACAACATCGCCATGCCGCTCAGCCTACCACTGTACTGCAGAGAGGACACACCCCTCAAACACACACGCCTCGCTGCACACGTTTGCAAAGTGTCAAAGAAAACATGTAGCGAAACGCTTGAAATCAAACATCCGCAGACCGACATCATTCGCTTCAGAGTTTCAGGTGTGTGACATCGATTGCGATTGTATTGGCTTCATTATATTTGTAATACGCATGTTGCCTGCAAACAAAGACATTTTGTATTGCGGCGGGTGAAAATCAAGTCTCCTTCGCGACGGTTTACTCTCACCGAGAAGCGCTAACCTATCTGGTGTGAGCGGCGGTAATTCCCGCGCCAGGTCACACCACTGATTCAGAGATCAGCGGTAAAAAAAAAAAAAAAAAAAAACCCATGTTGCTTTAAACCTCACGCGGTCAAAGTTGTTTACCTCTCCGTTACCTCTGACGTCACGACACACCCCTGTTTGACGGGGCGGCCCCTCCGCTTTACGAGCACCGGAGCAGACCAAACAGATCGAGGCTGGGCACTAGCGTTACCAACCACGACGGAGGACGCACGCGGAGTCCACCTTTGATTGGTTATCGTACGGGCTGAGGGGGAAATCCCTCTTTCCCGTAGAGATCCAAGAGAAGGGGGCGGTGCATAACAAAAAGTAATGGCTATCTATTTGGGTCCTGGAGAACAAGGTTTAGCACAGTTATCGTCGGACTAACGCGGGTATACTTGAGTTTCGCGTATGTTAGCGCGTGCGTTCGGTCGTTAGCGGCACCGTTTCACGTTTTTCCGTTAGATGTCCGTGGCTCGCGCTTGCAGAGCGGATTATACGCTGTCTGAACTTGGTGCCGCGTTTAGGGTTAAAGCAGCCAGCTAGCCACGCTAACGCTAGCTACTACGACCGATGCTGTGTGTGTGTGTATGTGTGTGTGACAACGTCTGGAAGGGCGTACGAGTTTGACGTTTTCTCCCCAAGTCTCCTCACATTTTCTGAGTTTAGCGTAGCGCGGTTGTCTCTGCTTTGAGCTAACCCTCACTGGCCAACATGGAGGGGACACACTTTGCAAGAGCATGAAGAAGACGAACGACGACTAAAGAGGATTAAAAGCTACTCGGTCTTGATGGGGAAAAGTTGAGCTGAGGTACGAAACTCGCATGCTGCGGAGGAATGCTAAAGTCGTGAATTGAGTTATTGTGACTTTTTTGTTGTTGCTCATAAGCCCAGAAAACGCATATTTGACAGTTTAACAGACGTTTGATCAGACTATTTGCTTACGTACTTGCTTAAGTACAGTGTGGTTACTACTGAGTGTGTATGTTGCTGTTGAAAATAGTTCAGTGTTACATAAACAGAGTAACTGCAGGTCAGGTCCTAAGGTAAAGGCCCACTCAGTGACTTGCGACATGCCAATTTGCTTTTGTATTGAACAGGATTAACAACCTGGGATAAAGTGAAGAAAGGTTTCGAGTCTTACGGATTGTGCAAAGGGCATGCTAAAACCCCAGGTGAGCATTTTCTGTTATTTAGAAAAATAAAATAAAAAAAATAGCATCTAAGTCACACATGGCAAAATGCTTTTCTGTGTATTGATTGCATTGTTTATTCAGGTCTTATCAAATGTGTAACATGTTCTTTTGCTTTTTGGCACCATTCCTGAGTGATTTTTGAAGTCCTGTGATTTCATAGCTGTACTTTTAGTTATTATAAATGAATGAATTCACCTGTGCGACGTGAAAATAAATGTGTGAATTTGGTATTATCTCAGTAAGAGACCCTCCAAACATTTAATGACAGGCCCGATTGTCGTATAATAAAATCTTCAGGACCTGACGGCCAATCCAAACCATTTAAATATAAAGCGTTTTTTCTCTTTAGATGAAAACAAAGGCCCTCCGTTTTTTTAAATAATACTTAATAGTTGTGTAAATGCTACATTTCATATTATCTTGTTATTGCCAGTCTAGATTATGTTACACGCGTTCAAGACATTCTAGATAATACTTTCTACAAGACTGCTTACGAGAGTTTCGTGTGCAGGAATGGAGATCTGTATCACTGTGACAAACACAACATACTCCCCCTGTTTGGAAGTACTGTAGATTCCAACAAGTACTTTGCACTCACTTTAATAGTGGTATTGAAAAGTACCAGTGGGTGAAAATGACATTCAGTAATTATTACAAGCCAATTGTCTTTTTAAATCTGAAATTTAAACAGCTGCTTATCCCTTTTATCAAGTACTTCAAAGTGAGTCTAGTGTCATATTTCAGAATCAGAATGGGACTTTTTTTTTGCCGAGTAAGTTTGCACATACAAGGAATTTTTCTTGGGGTGGTGCAAAAACAAGAAAAGCAGAAAAAAACACAAATACTAACTGAGTATATAAAGCTACACATCTAAATAAATTTTTTTTTAAAAAGGTCTGTAAAAAATGTATATATTTTCCCCACATATCCCTTTTTCCAGAACGTTGAGAGGCATGTGTACTGTATCTACATTCAGTGATCTGCGAACTGCACTGTTAATTCTGTTTCATCTCTCAATATTTTACCTGACATATTGGTCTGAATTTGAACAACGTGAACATTTACTGTAGATTCTGCACAATTTGGACCAGAACTCAGATGAGGATCAAGAGTCCTTGGGTCTCAAATCACATTTTCTGTAGGACTGAACTGGAAATCTACAACATGGGTTTGGTTTGTGTCTTTTTGAGTGTTTCTGTAGCAGGTTGTTTTGCGGAGCGGTGTGCTCCTGGTGATGGTACAGTCCATTAGGTTCTCTATACACTGCAATACCCCCCCCCCCCCAGCCCCCACCCCCTTTCGTGACTACTGTAATTGGTTGTTTCCTTTTACATGTGACCCTATAGAGAGAATGAAGCTGCTGTACTTAACTGTAAATGCCCTCTTTTATGTACCTGTGTGCATGTGTGGTGTTTCTCACATCTGTTGAGTTCCTTTGAAACTAATGATGTGTAAAGTTCTCTCTGTCTTTGTGTACTCAATTACCTCCTGTCATTGATGATTTCTAGGTTGTATACATCACACAGGTAATTTGTTGTATATGAAGGGCTTTTTTTAAAATAATTTTTATGTTAAAAAAAATCTTCTTGGAAAGCAGGTTGTACAGTATGTCCCAGGGGAATCTCAGAAGCAGTTCAACACCTTAATTTAGTTTTATAATGTATAGTGTAGAAGTGGATTGCATTAGAAGTTTTTTATACCTTCCATTTTTGATAACAGTACTTCCTGAAAGAGAGACGACATTTTATGGAGGGTTATATAACTTAACTTGTGGGTAAGTGTTTCTGCACCCACCTCCCACATGTCTGTTGTCTGTCCGGTTCTGGCCAGTTGGCTCTATGATCGCAACTTTGTGTGCTGGAGAATTTGCATTCTCTGTCAAATTCAGCAAAGACATAAACAGGACTTTTGGTGTGTGTTTGAGTGGACCTCTCCCTGCCTGTCTCTTTCCCCTCTCCAGAGTCCAGCAAGGGGCCCAGCATAAGGGGGCAGCCTGCCGTTACTGCCTCCCTCTCCCCTTGCTGGCCAGCAGAGGGGCCTGGGTGGTGTTGGTGGTGGGGGCTGTAGAGACCGTAGGACTGGACACGGGACATAGGACCCCCCACCCCTTCCACCCCAGTTTAGCCCATCCTGTGTGGGGCACAGGTCACCTTGTCATGTGCTATTACTGCTGCTGTAACATGCTCCCTGTGATCGTAGGAAAAGAGCATGAGGATAGACCCGTGGAGGCTGTGGGAGGGAGAATGAGAGGGAAGCGAAGAGACAGGACTGGACTAGTCTGCTCAGCCAGTTGTTTAGCTGCATTACAGACTCAGTTTGTCTACTTTGTTGTTGTTAGGGCCGCATCGTCTCTTTTTGTCTATTGTTTTCTGTCCTCTGTCAGCTCTCCCTTGGATTTTTTTCTTCTTCCCCCTCAACAAGGAAATTTCTAAAGACCAAACCGACTTGAATTGAACCTTTATTTTGTCTCTAATCTTAATCATGATTTCAAGTAATGTTGCTTGTTTGATCCATCCCCAGGTTAATCCATATTATAATTTCACTTTCATCCTCTCTTTTGCTGGTATTGTTGGCTTACATGTGCTTCCCTGTGTGAATCACAAGGCCATGTGTTTCCATTGTAGCCCAGTTCTCTCTGCAGCCTGGGTCATTCCAGATCCGTTTTGTTTTATGTCTCTTCTGTACTCGTAGTGACCCAGGCCGAGGTATGCATTAAAACACTTCAGCTTATGACTTTTTTTCTCCCCCTCCTGCTTTCAACAAATTCTTTTTGTCTGTTTCTTCTTTTATATTTTTCTTCCACTATTTGCTGTCTGTTATTTTTTTTCCCCCTTCAAGAGCAACTTTTTGGCAACACGGAGCAATTTCAGAACCATTTGTGGGATCGCGTCATGTGATGTAGATTGAAGATGCTCATTGGACTGTCATCCAGAGCCTCCTTCTCTCACGCAGGCGTTCCATGGCAATGCTTTTCTTTCCTCCAGTTCTGCTATAGGTCTGGATGTGATTCTGACTTTGACTCTTATGTGTTGGGATGTGGTCTGTAAGCTCATTGCTGACATTCTTAGGACGTGATGCCAGAGGATTTTATTTCCCGCTTTCCCCTTTCTCTTCTACATGTCTGTATGCACTTTAAATGCTGTCTGGATCCTCCCCTCTGTTCACTTTGTTTTTATATATAATTTAAAATTTTCCGCCCTTTATTGTTCAATCATATTTCAGTTCAGCACCGAGGTACTAACGACATCACTTAATTAGGGTTGTAAGGTGGCTTGTGGTTGTTTTTGGGTGGGTTTCCAATAAAGTTAAAGTTTATCTACCGTCTGGGCTGCAATCCAAATCTTTTGTTCGGCTTGAGAATCATTGATATTTTTTTCCGTAAAGAAACTCTTGACAACAAAAATCAGCAACCATTTATTATTTAGATGATCACACACTTTTAACGCAGCTGAACATCTAACAGGGGAGATAACAGTAAGAAATAAGCCCTCTTGTGATTGGGACTGGACTCATGACAAGATCCGCGTTGGCATTTATCCCTCCTTGACTTTCTCACAGCAGCTCAAACTACCACTTGGCACAAAAAAAACATCTGCAAAAACGCACACATTCATGCATTACTCTGTTGAAAGCGCTGCGGTCTTAATGCATAATTATCCCGAGATAATGTTACTGCTTCTCGTATCAGCTCTTAACAAGCCTCAACTCCCTCTTCTTTGGGTTCACACCATCTGCACTTGGGACCTAATTTCACATTGATTGACATCAAATGTCAACTAATTAGAGTCTGCAAGTTGGAGCTCTTCCTTTGGGACACAGGGTTGCAGATGGTGCAAACAGTTAGTGCTGATAAATGTTTTTGTTTGGCACTTTTTAGGAGATAATCATACAAAACTTGATGAGAAGCTCCTTAAATTTCATGGAGTTTAAACAGTGACAAGTTTTCACTTTTGAATATTTTATTACTGGACTTGTATTTCATGTAGCTTCGACTTGGGTTTTGAGGATATTCGTTTTATGTGATGAAATGTCTGGTTTTTCAGTCAGGCTAACTCGGTCCAGATTGCCCACAGTACTAAACATTTATGCAAACACCAAAAGACATTTTCAAAATGTTGAGCATGAGGTCTTCTGCTGAGTGCCATATCTTTAAATATAACATGGAAATGGTTAGAACATTGGCCTCTTGGATTATAAGAAACACGCAGGTCATTTCAGCCATGATGTGAATAAATCAAAGTAGGAAAAGATGAGTCACTGCACCACTGCATGCTAAGTTGCACTTGTTCTTCCTTCGGCTCGCCTGTTTGGTAGAAGAAAGGGGGAAACTCCCTATCCTCTTCTCCAACGACACAGCCAAAATTGGGGTTATGTCTTTATTTTGCAGCTTTCACCACCCAGTTAGAATGACATGCTAGAGTCAGTTTGTGGTACGGTGGATAATTACAGCAGGCCTCATCTCTTGCTCATCGGTCTCTGCCACTGTTTCACTCAGACCTCCAGACACCCGTCTTTTAGAACACTTTGTTTATGCCTTCTTTTATCATTTCAATTCCCATCTATTATTATTATTCTTATTTAGTAATGATATATGTAATCATGTATATTAATTCAACATCTTTATTGTTTTCCTGAGTATTTTTGCATAATGTATTCCCATGTCTGGCTGAAAGGTGCTGATTTTCACTCAAACTTCCTGTGCAGTGCTCGGGGTGACTATAAACATGTACGTTTGTGTTCTAAGAAGCAGTAAACAAGCATATATCTCTCACTACGTGAGCAGAAAGGTCATGGGTGTGGAGGCTGTCATATGTCGCTCAGCATACCAACATCAAAAACACAGCTCCCTCCTTGAACCTAGAGGTCTCCATTCTTAAAGAGACCTACATTAGGATTTAAAATATTCATATTTACACACAGATACAGTTTACCAGAAGATAGATTCTACGCTGATCGGTGTGCAACACACAGCATGCAACAAGAAAAGAAGCTCCTTGATTTTCTAAATAACAGAAGCAGGACCAACAGAACTAAAACACACTATAAATGCGATTCTAAGATGAACAGCAAATAGCTTTTTTCCCTGATCCTTCTCAAAATGAGGGGTTGTCAGAGATTAGACATATTTATATTTAGCCAGTAATTGAAGTTGCTTATGAGAGTTTATTTTTAGCCACCTTTTGAAATGACAAAAACAAGCTGTTTGTGTGTTGATTGTCTTCTTCGGGCCACTGCTCGGTGGCAGCTATTCTTTCTCTGTCTCCCTAATTCCTACAACTTCAGCAGGATACAGTGGGTTGGGATGAGACAGAAAACCACTGTGACAAAGAGGTCACCCCTCCCCTCCATGACATATCCAAGTACATATCTGTTTTTACTCCACTGCTTCTGCATCCCTTCAGCCTCTCTCTTCTCTGCAGCCTGCCTCACTCATCCATCCCTCTATCCTCCTACATTACTCTGAGGGAAATGGCAAATCACATGACCCTGTACGAGAACTCATTTCAACAGTCTGAAGCAAGGTGGATTTCATTTTAAATTGCATAAAAAAAACAAAAACAGTCCACTGGTTTATAAAGCAAGATAATTCTGATAAAACGGTTATTTATTTGTATCTGTTCATTTGCAAAAAAACAAAAACAAATGTCATGATGCTGATTGTTAACTTGTGCAACCATGTCATGCTTGTTAAGATCAGATCAAACGGTAGAAACGATATTCGAAAGAACTGCTACATGTACACATTCAGGACATAATGTTTTCCATTAGTCAGCCCACAGTTGAAAAATCCACTCTTTTGAACTGTGCAATGCAGAGCTGGGCTCAACTTATGTGAGCTATGCATAAGTCACAGTCATACTGCTTTAACCCCAACTTTTATAAAGCTTTTATGGGGCACAATGTTATTAATTATTATCATAGCAGAGAATTTGATTGATGTTGGTGAACATTGTAAGCACAATGTGTGTATCAGTCAATAGTCAGACATTGGGTTGAAGCCTGAAGCTAAAGACCTGTTCCTTGGCGTAGCGTGCTCAACACTGGAATGAGTACAGATCTAGTCTAATAACCTGATGCATTATTTAGAGCTCTTCAATTCTGCCTTGCATTTACTTTAATGGCCTGTCAAGCCTGAATGCAATCACAGAGGACTGGCTTGAGTGATCACTGGATAATAAACTAAGGTAAATGGGTGTTTTGGTACGCAATGAATGATGAGTGTAAGAGCCTCCTGGGATTGGTTTTCCTATGGGCAGTAGAATTGATACAGTATTTGTCATTGAGAAAGTCTATTCCATTTATATTAGTCAGAATTGTGTAACTTTACGTGACAGTGATTATGGCTTTCTGACTTTTATGTTAGATCTGCCAAAAGTGCCAAGTGGATTTTCTTTAAACCAGCTGCAGACAGTGTGACTAGTCTGATGTGTTCAAGAAGACTCTTTGAGGTGATCGTTGGTCTCTTGTCCAACACTGCCATGGATCTGTACTGCAAATATTAGTGACTTAGTTCGATCACCTCTGGTTAGGCTCTAGGTCTGAAGTTTCATCAAGCTGATTCCCTTCTTACATGGTGTAGTGCCACTGAAAAGCTAACCTGCTCTTTGAGATGGGGAACACATGTAAAAGCACCACTTTCTGACCAATCAACTATCTTTAGAGTCTCATCCCTTTTTCCAAATGCATGTCTAATTATGAAGATAATGATGATGATGATAATAATAATAATAATAATAATAATAATAATAATAATAATAATAATAATAATAATAATAATAA
>JAOXYM010000003.1:29342464-29362265 GCA_028567055.1 Leptatherina wallacei | reverse complement strand
CTTCCTCCTCCACACACACTGATATTTAGGGACTTTTAACAGTCTGCACCTCATGTTTCCAGATGATGCAGATCCCATTGTATTCCTCAAGGACTCCTAACCTGCTTCTTATCAGCGTTGACGTCCTTTTTCTTTTCTCTTTTTCCTGTCTGCATTCCAAAAGGAACAGGTTGGCTGTTTGTATCGATTCAGCCACAAAAGTCCAACTTCCACAGATTTGACCAGATTGTGAGAACTGCTCAGTGTTTGGAAAATGCACTCATAAAATGCTCGTCATTTTTTTCCTTTATTCATATCAAAACCCACACAAACTTAATTGTAAATGGATTTTGTGGTAAAGAGGACGTTTAAACCAAACATACTGAAACCCAGTCAAATGCATTTCCTTAAATTCATGAAATGCTTGCTCATCCACTGCAGTTTTCCTTCCAAAACCAAACTAAGGCAACCATCGGATTTATTGCTCTTGTCCCCCTTTTTTTTTCTTCATAGATTTTGTACAAGTTTGAACATTTCATTCTGTTCAAAGTTTGTTTGAGGAGAAACTGAGACCAATGAGAGCCAGCTTCAGGCTTTCTTACTTACCACACCGACAAAGGGTCGTAACCTCCAAACACGAGTTCCCTTTGGTCAGTATGTTTTCCCAAAGGATGAAGTTTCATCTGAACCAGAAAGCTAATCCATAGCTGCTAGCGCAGTAGCGGAGGGAGCCAGACCACACAACAGTTGAGGTTAGACGAGTTGTCAACCTCTTAGCTGCATTTCTCTACTACAAACAGAAGACACCAGGAACCACATCAGAAAAATCAATGCAGGTTAATTCGGTCCAGCAGGGCTAATGTGTGTTGGCTCAGCTTCAAGGCATCATCCACTGCTGTGTTATGTCTGACTGTGGCATTGTTTTGTCTGCAGAAAGGTGTGATTAGCTTGGATTCAATAAGGGCAGAATAAAATAACACTACTGATGAATAGATAATAGAAACACGAAGGACAAGCTGCAGCCTGTGTTTGAAGAATATTTAAAAAAATAAACAAGATTATGATATTAACCAAATAGTAACCCTCATAGCATTAGATTTGCATATGTTTGTCATCTTATAGGTAAGGTATGTAATATATATCGCCATCAGACTCATTCAGATTTTTGCTTCCCTTTTTGTAATTAAATTGAACTCAAAACAAGAGGATAGGGTTTTAAAAATTTGTGGTAAAATCGAAGATTATTTAAACTGACATATTGCGAAACCCTTATGCTTAAAGTATAGTATGGTGTTCCTTCAGTAACTTATTATTACGTTGTAATAAAAGCCTTTTTCCTTTTTTTGGCCTTCTGACGTCGCAGCTTAAAAATGAATGAATCCAGTGCTCTTCACACATTACAGTGACGAGGAATCCGACAAAACCTCACTCAGCAACTCGTCCTTTCCGCTAGCACTTCCGAGAAAACAAACATTTACCCAACTTACGGTGCCAGGATAAACACGTTTTTAAGCACATTACATTGCTATAACCTGTGATTTCCACTGATTAGGCGACATACACTGTAGTTAAGAATAAAAGTCAGGAAGGATTACAGTGGATGGCTTTCCAGTGTGTTTTCAGGAAGAATCCCACAGAAACTATAATCGGTGAAAAGGTTGGTTTACTAAATTGCCATACTTCCTGACTTTTACTCAGTTTGAAATGTAATTGGAAGAGTGAAATATACCTCCTTGTGTAAGTAATCACTGTTAATGCTCCATATGTGTATTTCTACAGCAGTCATGTGTTTGTCATTGTGTGTGTGTGTGTGTGTGTGTGTGTGTGTGTGTGGGGGGGGGGTTAAGCACAAATAAGTACTTCACTTTAATGGTGTAATATTAGCAAAGATGTGCAGATGACCTGGAAAAAAATGTATAGTTACACAAAAAATGCATTTATATCGAAACAAGTCATAATCTCAGAAACACAAAACTAGTATTAGTATTATTATTAGTATTTCTCTCAAGTGTCTCAACTGCTCCAATGTGTGTTTTTAGTATATAATTAAATTCTGCTTGCTGCAGTTTTCTTATTCCAGTCCTGTGTACTTTGTTCATCCTGAAGCAACACTTCCTGCTATTGTCTGTCTGATACAAATGACTACACAATCTGTCGCACACTCTTTCTCTTCCCCTACAACACACACACACACACACACAATCTCCACAGCCCCCTCCTTTACATCCCTCCCTCCCTCCCTGGAACTTCCAGAGCAGGGGCAGCACTGCCAGAAAGTTACAGGGGGAATGATAGGGCAGAGCAACTGTATCCTCTCTGAAAAAGAAAATTAAGGGGGTGTGATTAAGTGTGTGTGTGAGAGAGCGAGTGAGAGAGAGAGAGGAAAAAAAGAGAACAAACTAGTTGAGCTCACATGAGAGGAAGTGCAAGACACAGAAAAGTCAGAGGGAGCTCGTAGTGTCAAGCAGTTTGACTGTGTGACTGTTCGTCAGCACACAGCCAGGCTCCGGCGCTGCAGCACCACTCCCCTGTCAAAGCAGGAGCTATCTCCTCTCCTCTCCTCTCTTCTCCTCTCCTCTCCGAGCTGAGCCGAGCGCCCTGTCCCGCCGCTGCCTCTCTGACTGACTGAACTGCTGCAGGAACTGTAGGGACCTCTCCCTGAACGTCAACACCAACAAGCGGTAGGACTTTTTTTTACAACTGCATGTGTAAAAAGGTGTCTGTTTCAGTGGATATTCTGTAAAACCAGGTAGTTTTATCAGTTAATGAGAATATTTTCCTTCTGCAAGTTTTTTTGCACAGTTTTGTTCAGGGTGGAGTTATTGGTGTAGTTCATCTTCACTGATACTCCGGGGAAATGGTTGGTTTTTTAGTTTGGCACAGTTTTCAGAAGGTTGACTTTCTGCTGGATTCAGTGTTGCATCTAAAAAAAATGCAGGACACACATCCGACATTGAACTTTTTTTTTTTTTTTTGGTTTTTGTTTGTTTGGTTTTAAAAGTTGTTTTTTAATGATGGGGAAGGGGAGAAAATTGGAAACACAACCACCCACCCTGGAGAGCAAGTATGTCCATGAAAAGTATTAGAGAGGCAACAAAAAAAGTAGGAGACACAAAATAGCAGTCTCTCTCGCTCTCTCTCTCTCTCTCTCTGCAATGACACGCTGAGGGAGATAAGCACAGAGTGGGAAAGATCAAGTAAGAAGAGGTCCAGTTTGGGAATGGGACTGCAAGTTAGTTAATTGCTGTCACATCCCCAAAGCAAAGACTGCAAACAGAAATCATCCACGTTTTTATTCAAGCAACTCAGTATATCATTCTGTCACTTACTCCAAACTGCTTCATCAGAATGTACATGACAGCTTTTCACCTCCTTTTTCCTTGTTTACGGTTTTTACATTAATATTCCAGCAGAAGATGAAGCCCTGATCTCAGCTTGCTCTATTTTTACTCTACCATCTTGCTTTAATTTTTGGGAAATGTACAGTTTGTTGAGCTATAAATCAGATGTTTTCTCTCTCTTTAGTAATGATGAATACAAGCTGGTGTTTTAAGGAAATAATATGAGATAAAAAAAAACGTCTTTGATGGTAATAAAATTTCTCTTTTTGGATTGGTTGGGTTAAACAAAACATTTGAAGACTTTTCTTAAGTACTTGGGTTATATTAGTTTCTAATAAAGATAACTGCTAGTTGCAGTTTTATTGAGAACGTCTTGAAAGTGAGACCTGAAGCCATATCGAGGACCATGAGAGGAGAACAAAGACGTGTCAGTCTGAGCATTCAAACTGTATAAATAACTTAAAAGGCTTGAGGGTTTCTATTCTTGTCATTAAGATAAATCATCACACTTCTGGTTTGTTTGGTTTTTAAAGGTCAAGGGACAGCAGGTTAAGGGGCCACAGTCAGCTAAAAGTGGCCCTCTGGGACATAAACTCTCCCTCTCTAGGTCTCAGACCACAGCTCCGTGTACAGCTCAGCTAAAAATGTTGTGGGTTTCCTTTTTAAAACCTGAAACATTTGTCTTCTGAACAGCGTGTAAACTCTCTAAAAGATTGGAAATTTGACGTAAATAAGTCTTTATTTGTCTCAGGAATTCTCCGGCAATGAACCGTTGTTTTCTCTCTAACTCTTTTCTCTGGAACTGAAATGATCTGCGCCGGGTTGTACATTTTCCATGTAGCTGAAGTGCATTGCAGTAAAGTTGGCTCTGCAGTGGGCCAGAAGTACAGCTCATTTCTTATTAAGCCTGCGCCCGTCTGCAGAAGGTTCTTCATGACAGAAGAGGCTGAAAACTGATGTCAAGTGAAGTAATGACGAAGGCCCATCAGGAGTGTGGGTGATGTGCTGGGTGCTTTCCAATTAGCTTAGCTCCATCTTTAGTGTCTTAACAGGCTATTATTTGTGTTTAATTAGTAAACAAATCATTTATTTGAATATCACCATCTTGTGGAAGAGTAGTTTTACTGCAATCCTCTTATAAAGGAGCAGCTAATCTTCTCTGTCATGGTGAAAAAGCCACATAGAGCTTCAAGATTAGCAGGAAATGTGATACACTTAAAGGTTTTTGCTTTCTGTTCTCCTCTCTAGATTAAATCTTGAAGGTATTAACACGGCCAGGAAGGAAGGAGATCATCAGAAATCTGTTATTTGTCCCGTTTGCTTTAGTTATTGGGAGGTTTTCAAAGCGAGCGCTAATTTTTACCGCGGCTTCAGTGAAATTGTCACCTCACAAATTTGGGACTGAATACTTAAAAGAAAAACAAAAAACAACATAAAACACACATCTTAGACCTTTCAAAGGTTTACACATTGTTCTCAACCCTTGAATTTTTTCCACACTTGCTCATATAGGGGTATGAAGGCGTTGTAAAGCAACACTTTCCAGTGTCACCCAGTCAGTTTCCAGAGAAAGTAGGCGAGCGCTGAGCACTATCGCTCCCCTCTGTGGTTACACTTCTCTGTGTTGTTGGGAGTGGAAAGGCTTTAGAGGCAACCCACCGCTGTGAGCAGCCTCCAGCACCTTCCCGGTTCAAAGCCACCACGCAGCTGCTCGCTCGAGCTTAGCAGGACATACCTGAACATGTGCTTTGGTTTTTACCATGCAGAGTTAAAGTGACGAAAGACCCGTACATTTCCAAAACCGCTGTTTTATGTATGAAACGGAACATTTTTTCTTCTTTTTTTCCTTTTTGTTATGCTTACACAAGTCAATGATGGAGAGATATTTAGCTTAGATGAATGTCTTTCTCATTTCTGTATCACATCTATTTGTTTAGCTAGTTAGGAACCGTCTGTTTGATGTTTATTGTTACTTAAAAAGATAAGAATCGGGCTCATCAGAAAGGTGAAAGACAACAAAATTTTGACAACCATTGAAGAGAAGTATCTCATCATTGCCTCATCGATGCTCCAGGAATATGGCAGCTCAGTTAATATACAGACAGACTGCAGGCTTTGTCTGTATGATATTGTTTATATCTGCTTGCATGTCTGTGCTGTTTTCATATCTTAGCCTGTTTTTTGTCCATATATAGATGTCTGTAAGGTAGAATAACCCCCCGGAGAGCAAAAATGCTGATTCTTGTTTATGTGTCCACGGCGTCCACTTGATACCAAGAAATGTGTCCGACTGATAACCCCACATGCTCCACGATTCCCAGTACTGTGCTGTGTCACTCCTGTTACTGACCCCTCTGGTATTGTGCACATTATCATCATAAAGGAGCGTCAGGGTGGATTGGACGTCTTCATTTGAACCCGACTTTATCCACCCTCTAATCACTTTCTGACTCTCCCTATCTTTTCCTTGACTCTTTTCTTTTTTCATTTTTTCTGGCAATCTGCCCTGCAACTGCTGCTCCCTCCATCACCGTATTGCCTGACTACATTCCTCTCATTCCTACCGGCTTCCTGTGACTGGAAGAGGAGTGAGCCCCACTGGCCACAAACCTCCACCTTGGAGTCCTACCCACATATGCCACATGTGTCATTTGTCCTCTTTTCCTGTTCTGGCTTGAAGGTTTTTTTTAAACCCCTTTTGGGAGCTTTTGCAGAAAATTGAGTCTAGCGACAAGATTTTTTAGGATCTTGTCAACAGCATCTTGCTTTATATTCTTATTGTACTGCAAGTGTGGATGTTTTCATGAAGTTTCCAATTACCACCCCTTCTTATAGAGTATTGCTGATGATACAAACGTATACACCACCACACAGGTAGGCTGACGTGCCCTCACACAAACTCAAGCACACGCCGTAAGTGGGTCTTCTCATTTAGAGGCAGTTTGGTAGTTGCCAAAAGGGTAAAAGATAGGATGGGAGAGCTCTCTTGACATTTGACGTTGATTTACTGGAAGAAATTTCATCAGTCCTGCAAATAAACTTTCACCGTGGCCAATAAAAAGGCTCGTAATCGTAGGTATTGTTACAAATCAAATGCAAAAGCATGTCCTGGTTCTGACATGACTCATAATATGTCGATAATGACTGATGAAATTGTAATAAGTGAGTACATACGTTTTTATATTTACAGTATAATTTTCAAATAACCATGTTAAATCGGCTATTTTCTGGGGAAGGTAATTTCAGGAGCAATTGTTTCCAGGCGCTTTCTGCATCTGCAAATGGGAGAAGCGCTGTCTCAAGAATGTGCTGTTCAAAATGGAATGTTATGAAATTCAATTTGCTTGAACGTATCTCAAATTATTCAGGCCGCAGTCAGCCCTGTGACTGCGGGATGGACTGCCAAGACTACAGGGGAAAAAAAACACTGTTGTTGATAGCATTCTCTTTTTTTTTTTTTTCTAAACTCTGCCCACAATTTTCCCCCTTGGGTACACAATTTATCTTAACAATG
This sequence comes from Leptatherina wallacei, assembly GCA_028567055.1. Lineage (NCBI taxonomy): Eukaryota > Metazoa > Chordata > Actinopteri > Atheriniformes > Atherinidae > Leptatherina > Leptatherina wallacei. Next base: position 29,355,431 of record JAOXYM010000003.1, on the reverse strand, counting down.
ATAAACCCACTGTCTCCATCAGAGAAGCAGAACCAGTCTGAGTCACATGAAACATAATAAAACTGACCCACTTCGCTGTATTTAAACAGTTGTATTCACCGAGATTAGATTTATCTTTATGGAGGCTAACTTTACTTTGCACTGTGTGGATTTGGCCACAAGCGGGGTGATGACTGCGAGGCCCAATAAGATGTCAGTTTGGAGGAAGACATGTGAGAATACAAAACTGTGGAAATAGATTTCCTTGGAAGTGTGTGTGTGTGTGTGTGTCTCAATTTATACGTATGCATGTGATCTCAAACAGAACTTTCTTGTCTAGTGGGTTCACATGTTGGTCAGATCCCAAATTACAAATACACTTCAGGGAAGTCAGCAGAATATCAGGAACGAGAAAAAGGCTGGAATTAACAGTATAAAAGATGTTTTATATGTTCTTATAGCATCTATTCAGCAGACCCAATTACTCATTAACTAGATACCATGTGAACATTGAAGCCTTCCTCCTGACTTAACCTATTTTGACACAATCTGTGGTTTCCCCAAATCATTTAGATGACCATATTTACATTTTTCCACACCCTCCTTTAAGGGCGTCCCTTCTTTGCCTTGAAACTAGCCCAAAGACACAGATGTTGCATTGCTTAAAGACCTATGTAAACATCTAACTCATCCTTAAGCATAACAAGCAGACAACAGAAACAGAAACTTTTAACGGCATGGTCCTGCTCCGTGTAATTGATGTTTATTATTCTCTATAAGTTGTTCATCATTAATATAGAGCCAGTTTATCTCAAGCAGCTCAGCAGTATATCAACATTACTGCATGCTACATACTATCTGTCGGAAAATCATTGATTTAAACACCTCAAAGAGGCACATATGTCATTATTCATTCATTTTCAAACTGCTTCCCAGCAATTAGCAGACGAGAGGCAGGGTACAGCATGGATAGGTCGCCAGTCCATCGCTGCAGAAGTCATTAGTTACTCAGAATAAATGCATACACTGCCTTTAAACTCTGCATAATGCATGACGACTCACAGTCGTGGAGACACATTTCTAATCATTTCTCTCCAAGAAGTCTGAAAATGTGTCTTCATTAGCAATTATTACTGGGTACTGTAGAGACATTAAGTGTATTTCAGTTCTGGTCTGATGAGCCTGTGTTTCAATTCGTGGCTTCTTAAACCACTTGCAGCTATAAATTTAAAAGTGGCTGCATCTAAAGCAGAATCAACGATGTCCAGTTTTGGTGTAAGTTTTTATCTAGTGCGCAAATTTAGCAAGTTAATTCAACTTTAATTCTGTTGTTTTTTTAATGTTTGTTTACAATAATGAGATAAATCTGTGAATTAAAGCATCAATCAAACATTTAGAGGTTGCAGTGTGTTGCATTGGTGGCTGTGGGAGTTTCCTCCAACATACTTAGTCACTAATGACTTAAGTCTAAAGTTAACTCTTGGTTATGTACAACAACACAATGTACAAGTGTTTATTAATGCTTTGGTTGATTCGTGTCAATCATTTTTACAGCATGTTATTTTTGTAGACATGTGAGTGCGGTGAGTCATTAAAAGTGACTCATTTTGTTTCATTCAGAGCATAACACTTGCAGGACCTGTATTTCAGCATATTTGAGAGTGTAGCAAAGCAGGTGCAAGTTATTTATGTTTGTTTTCCACAGGATATTTATCTGATGACTGTAGTTAAAGGCATTTTCCACAGATAACTTTATTTGAAATATCAGGGGAAAAAATGGTGTCATTCATGCACTTAATGTTGATTAAATTCAATTTACTGTCACAGCTGGTGTTGATGTGCAAATCACTGTCATTATTTAAACTTGGAAATGGAGTCAAGGCTAATGGGACACCTGCATGGAGTAACTTTTGCATTTTTAGAATGCAAACTAATCGAATAGGGTTGCAATAAAAGAAAACGATTGGCCGTAAAACAGAAACTAAATTAAAAAGTTATCTAAAACTTTACAGATGGAATTAAGTTTTGTTTGTGAATTCAGAAGTTTTATTAATGTCATGGGGGAGTAGCTCTTCTCTAATAATTTGAGATGTTACTGGTTTAAAAATGCAAATATTTTTTTAGATCGCTCAATAAGTCACTCATTTGGGGACTGCCCTAGGATCAAAGAACTAATATTCCATTTTATCCGTTGAACAGTCTCAGTTTAAACTTAACCTTAGATGCCAGAAATGTTTAGATGATGCTTGCTTTACAGCAAGTTAAACTCTTATAGCAACAAAATCTTTGCCATCTTTACAGTTTTAAACAATACAGTCATAGTTTTGGAAACAGAAATTGCTTTTACTTATAATAGACAATGTCTTTTAAACATAGTTATATTCTCAAGTAAATAACTCTGTTTAATTGCATTATAAAGGCACTAAAGTTGCAAACATCAGTTTCTTTCTGCTATGACAATTCAATTTGTCTCCAGTGACTTGACTTTTACTTAGAAGCACATAGTATTGATTTTATCCAAATACTCCAAGAAAGTATTTACATAATGGTTGTTAGATGGGACAGTAAACACACACACACACACACACGCACACACACACACAGAGCATCCTTACCCAGTTGAGATTAGCAGCAGTAGATGGAGCCCTCACATCAGGAGCACGCACAGATGAAAGTGAGACTTCCAGCGGGGTTTATTTGCAGTTTCACCTCCGTCATAGAGACTCAGTGAGGAAGAGGAGGAGGAGGAGGAGGAGGAGGAGGAGACGGATAAATGGAGAGCAGCATTCGGTGATGGTGGACGTTCATTCTCAGACGGTACAGAGATTAATCAGATAAACTCTTTAGGGCTCTGCAGCTGGTTTACTGGCTCTGTCAGCGGCGCGCGCGCGGCGCTCTTGCTAACTGTCACAGTGACGACCAGTTCAGTCAATAACACCGAAGATGAGAAGGATAGACCGATGGACGACGTCCACATCCGCCTCCTCTGTTGTCTGACTTGCTTTGACTTTCGCTCCCGATGATGTCGCGTCAACTTATTTAAAAAAACACACGTCGCTTTTGAACTTCCCCTGCAGAAGGTAGGCGATGTTTAGTTGTTCTCTGGAGTAATGAAACAACCGCTAAAAGAAAAGCAAACAACTTTTACTGGAAGGTGTCTTCACAGCTTGTTGACTGCTTCATGTTTGTGAATAGGAAAATGAGCTAATGTGTGTTTACTCGCGGTGAAAATGTGATTTGAATGTTTTTGAATATTGTGGTTGCAGTTACCTCGACGTTTAGTCAGTTACACCTAAAGAAATAAGTACACGTGTCCACAGTGTTGTTATTACCCAGTGCAGGCATTTACAATACCTAACTTAAAATGAGCAACACAAGCTCCCTAGAGAGAACATGACTAATCCATGGAGTTAAACTGGACTAATGACTGTGTAGTTATGGTATTAAGACCTAATTGTTTGTGTTAGTATTGACTCTCCTTCTGGATCTGTTTCTGTTTCCTTGATTGAAATGTTGATTCAATCATCACTGCCAACAAATGTTTGTCATTCAATTGCAGCTATGCCTAAGTGTATGTGACAAAGCTCATAAAAATCACAATATCCCACTCAAACGTTCTCAGTCCGTAACAAATGAAAGACAAACTAAAAGCAGCTTTGCCTGGTTTCATTCTTTCATGTGTCCAGGTTTGCTCTCACAGCGCAGGGTGAGATCATACCCTTATGCTGTTGCAGAGATACAGTTACATTAGTTTCATCAGGACCATGCCAAAGGAATCAACACCACCTGCACTCCTCTGCTCTTTAATATCTACCCTTTAGATTTCTCTCTAACTTCTGTTCCTTTCATCAATCTGTTCACCTGCATGCTTGTCACTTTGTGTTAACAAAATTGGATGTGGAAATTCCGTTTTCTCTCTCTGTTGAGCACAAAGACATTTTGGAGTCGATTTAAATCCCCCCCTTTTCCTCATACTAGTATCAGCTACCAGTCACACCTTGACCTAACTAGTTCTTAGGAATGCTTGCTAATCATATAATTCCTATCATACAGTGGTACTGTGATGGGTTATTGATAGACGGTGTTGTTTTGGCCATCACTGAAGTTATGAAGTTTCACTTTGTATAATTGGTAATTAGTGGTAGCAGCTAGTTATTTTTAAATAGAGAACCACAGACGTGTGATGCCCCTTTCTACACAAAGCTGACACAACTTTTTTTGGTCTTAATAAAGTGTTTGCAGCGTCATGTTTTTGCCAAATTATCACACAGATACACGGGAAAAGCTCTCTTCAGCCATTTCTTTACCCTTCTGATCCATCCTTCTCTTCCACAGTGTGTTTTATTTTTTTACATCATGGTACACCTTTGCACAATCATACAAACGTACATTTTGAACACATAATACACTCAATAACCTTTGAACCATGTTATTACAGTAAAAAAAGCATTTACAATACCTAAAGCGTACATAGCTGGAACTGATCCCCCGTTCAGGTACAGTCTTGGCATGAGTCATGTGATGAATTAGCCAGCTGGTGGGTAACCAACCAGACAATAATCATATTGTAACTGCTCCGTCGCATCAATAAACCCTGGGCTTTGCTGGGTGATTATTTTTTTTCTTTTGTGTTGCTTGTCCTTTAAGTTGAAACAGAAAAAAAATAATGAAATTTGAATAAAGAAAATGTAATGAAGCTTTTTGTGAGTTAATTGTATATATCTGTTATCTTCAGCATGGTGTTGCAAGTAAAGCACCTGTTACTATAAATACTTGATGGGCTTTTTATTTTGCTTAAATTGCTTCCAATGGATAGGTTATCACAGTGATCGCAGTTAAATTGTGCTGTCGGTTAACATTTCATTTGAGGTGTAGATGGGAACCAGATAATGTAAATGAAAAAAAAAACTCCATTTTCAGTCAGAATATTGTTTCTTTTTTCAACCTCTTTTAACTTCAAATAAACTTCTAGGTTTGTGTTAAAAAGAATAGCAAAAAAACAGAAACATGGCGTTTACAGTCATGAAATGATTATACACTATCCATTTTGGGTTTCCCTTTGTAATGCACACTTGTATAAGGGACTATCAACCTTTCCACAGGACAGATAACCTTTAAAAGTCCCCAGTGTTTTCCCAGTGAGAGCCACAGCAGTGCACTGACAATAGGGACAGTGTTCTGGACCAGCCAGAGGCCCAGATCACATTTCCTGTTCCTGATTTAAGATCAACTCAGCTGACTACTGATACACTATGCTCCTCAAAAACACAGCAGAGGGACCATCACTCTGCTCTTTATCATGTGAGTGTGTGTGCATGAGTGTGTATGTATGTGTGTGTGAGGGAGAGATAGGGTGAGGGAGAGAGCAGAAAACAGAGGGTATTAGGAAAATCAACAAATAAGTAACTTTATCAAAACCAGCAGTTAAAAGCTGGCTTGCACACGTCAGTAACCTTATTCTTACTGACTGCAGGGTGAATTTGAAACAAAGAAGTCTTTCTGTGTGCATGCTCTTCTTACTAATTTTGCAATAACAGACTATGTTACTGTATTCAGTACGATACTGACACACTGGTGACTTTATAGTAGGAAGTAGACATGAGAACCTGTTTTCTCAGTCAAATCATCTTCATGGCAGGTGGGTTTGCACCTGAAAAAAAGCCAATATTGCTGTGTGTGTGTGTGTGTGTGTGTGTGTGTGCGTGCGTGCGTGCGTGCGTGTGTGTGTGTGTGTGTGTGTGAGTGTGTAGAGGCATCCCCTCAGGTAATGTCAGGATCACAGAGCAGTGGCAGATTACGCTGGGTGGGTATGAGGTTTGTAGACCATCGATGTTAAGATGATCAATCACAGTTTCTTTTGAAGTACGTAAAGGAAGTCAGGAGGTGTTCCTCTCAGGTCAATTCATGGCTCATGCCTAATTTGCATAATTGAGGGCAAAGTTAACATGATACTGCGTGTGTGATATGGAACGTGAGGTAATTAGTAGGTACAAATGTTTTTTTTTACCTCTTTTGTTGTGAATGAAAAGCACCTGCCTGGGCATGAAAGCAGTCCTTTTTAGCTGTATCACATACTGGGATGATGAAGTATAAGACTCATGCCAATCTTATGACACAACTCTAGGCCAAATTTAGCTATGTTTTTATCTGTGACCCTGTCCAACCCACAGGCAAAATAATGAAACAATTTCAACAATTGCCAGTCTGTTTGTCTGTATGAAATCAAGCTGGAGAATCACATTAAAAAGCATGCAAACTTGTGATACAGTCAACTAGAGACCCTTTAACTTTTCCTGCCCTGCCTTAGGGACATGGCATTCAGATAGGTTTTATAATACAGTAACCTTTAAAAAACACTGGAGACTAAAGCTTGATTTGTTCTCCTGCATCAGATCTAGAAAAGAGGCACTGTTGTAAACATTCATACCTGTGCTCTGGTTTTTTTCTGCATTGCACTGCAATTATGCTGCTGGTCTACCTGCACTCGTGTAGCCCATGATAAGAAATGTTGAACAACATTTTCTCATACTGAAATAATACTAAACATATGAATGGCCGATCAACAAACTGTGTATAGATCCAAGTCTTTCAGAGCTACAGAACAAATAAACAGGATAGACTGTAGCTGCACAGGTGGAGCCAAGTTATTGTCAACATTATGACCAAATCAGAAACAAATAAAGCCTATTATTTCTGTATTGGAAGCATTTACACTGCAAAGCCTGAGGATGTGTTACAGTTATTGTTTTAAATTGCGATTTGTCCCAGGCTCTTTTTTTAAAAGCAAATTTTATGGAAATATTTTTAACCTAACCCTCCTGGTGCAAGGAGTACATGCAGATCATGCAGCTCATAGTTTTTTGCTTTTTTTATTTAATTTTTTTATTTTAAGGATTTTTGCCATCTTTTGTCCCTGAAGCATGCAGCATTATTGATTATTAAGACAGAAATGTCATGATCAACACTGTCAAAAAAGTAGCACAGAGATTTGGATTATGTGCAGAAGGCCCTCAGGTGCATCTTGAAAACTTAAAGCAAATACACATCAGCTCCTGTTAAAAACCCAGATGACACTATGTCTTACCCATGAAGTGTGCTTTCTTTTTCCCCCACAGACTTTGTTGGAATATGTCGAATATTGCTAGACTTGACATTGCGAGTAAACTCTTTACATGTCTAATGTAAAGTAATTAGACTGAGTTTGACACAATCCATATAGGTTTATTGGATTATTTCTTACTCTGAATATAACCTTATTCATTTTAGGTTAATCAGTAAACACTGTTAACAAGGCAATGTCTCAGGGTAAGGTCTGAATTGGGTTGATGTATTTTAGGAATATTGTTGTGCATGTTAACCAACCCATTGATCTTATTATACCTTTGGTAGTTTTTACCTAGATATTGAGGTTGAACTCACAGACATGAACTGTTGCTTGCTACAGTAGAGCCACAGTACAGCTGTGGATGTGATGCATAAGAACAAGTGTTACCTTTGTTCAGCATTTTATGCAGCGATTAATGTTTCTATTGTAGCCATTGCTATGTCTCATTGATGTGTGTTGTCAATATGCTCATTATTCATGTTGTTATAACCCACCTCAGACATACTGTTAGGAAGAAATTGCATGATTTTAATTTGAGTTTGAGTTTTTTTTTTTTTTTTTATCTGAACCCTTATGTCAACAGAATTTTTTCTCACAAAGTAACACCGTTATATTTTGGATACACAAAAGCATTATCTCTAACAAACCAATATGCTTTGTAAGCATGGCATGGGTGTAGTTACACTAGCTGTAGTCTGCCCTGCTATGACGTGACGTTAGATTTCTGGGTATGTCAAGTCATGTTACACTGTAGAAAGCACAACAATGCTGCGGTTACAATGCAAAAAGTGTTATTTGACTATGAAATGTGTTGAATGATGCACGACTAAACTTGGCAGATTTTCGCACTTTGGTGCCCCCTAAAGATAGAATTCAACATTTGTCTTGCATCCTGTCTCTTCTCTGAGCTCTCTCCAGCCAGTAAGTCAGTCCAATGTTGAGTCTTGTCTTGTCTCTTGTTCAGTCACTTTTTATTTTTATTTTCTTCGTTATCTCCAATAATATCCTTTTCCTTTTCTTTGCTGAATGAGCCAGGGTGTGTGTTCAAAACAACATCCAGTTATTGGCGTGTGATGCTGTGCTGTAAAACAAACGCAGCTGTCATCATGTGATGCCCTGGGACCAGTGACTGTAAAAAATATGAACGAACCGTCCGTCATGTGACCCGTAGGTTTCTGAAGAGCTGAATTGAGGCTCATTGGGAGGTTCCCACTGTAGCCATTTTGGCAGCGTCACGAGTCTCATCACTCCTAGGAAATACAAAAATGGGTGACGAGGTGGCACTGAGAGGGGGGCTATGAGCGTGGGGATGGATGATTGACACCCTGCCTGTAGCTAAGAGCTAACCTGGAGCTAATCAGCTAACGGAGGTAGGCGGGCGAAAGCTAAGGCGCGCTGTTAGCCGGCTAAAAATTGCAGGTTGTGCTACCCTCTGCCTTCTTGCTGCCGGAAATCTGGCACCTGTCAATCAAAAGGACACGCCTCTAATTATGAAGAATTTTAGGATTAAAATGGATGAGTTATAAAAAAAATGTTTTTTATGTACTAGGCTGTAAACATGTTTATTTCTGCTGTGAAGTTGGCCTTTTTAACATGGGAGTCTATGGGGATTGACTCCCTTTTGGAGCCAACCTGTAGTGGATCAAGGGGGAACTGCTTCACATTGCTACGCCGAAGGCTGCTGATTGTCTGGGACGGAGAAAAAAGTTGTGGTTTCTCAGCCTTGGAGAATGTTGCAGGGCAACAACAGCTCCATGAACCTCAGTGTGCTATCAAAACAAGTCAGAAGCAGAGTTTGTAGGTTAGAAAATTATAGTAGTGTTGCTTGAAGCATCAGATTACAGTATTCCAGCCTCTTAAATGTTAGAATAGTTGATTGATATTGCATCGTACATACTGTTTGACTCAACTGGAAAGAGGCAGTATCATCAATATAATCAGTTTACCAATGCAGTGGTTGGATTTCATAACCTTATTCTCTGTTCACAATAATTTGGATTTAGAGTTACAGACAGTCACTCACAAAAACGCCTTACATCCAGAAGCATTTGCTGGCAATTGGGATGCTATTAATACACTTATAAGCACTCGTGCACACATGTTAAACACTCATAAAAACAAGTGGTGCAACGTTCTTAATATGTTGAAAAACGGCAATGGTCAAACTCTGTGTTCTCAAACACATGTGCACTTGCATGATTACACACAATAACACAAGTGTTTACTGACAGGTGACACTAAAAATATATTAGTATGGTCACATGTCCTCAAGCTTACACAGAGAGCCACAGTGCTCCTTCAGAGGAAACAAATGGGCACTATTAATACGCTTGCACCAACACACGCCAGCACTGATGCACTAATACACGTGTACGCACCATCAACTGTCACACAAGCAGATCCTACTTATGCAAACACAAAGACCTGCTGTGTATACTTAAAAGAAACAACTGCAAGCTATTAATATCTTGGGGGTGCTCAGGACACACACACACATACACACACACACACACACACACACACACACAGAAGGATGAACACGTTAGGAGATTGATACTCCAGCTGCTCGGAAGCAGAGGGACAGAATGTGCCCAGCAGCTGTGGATTCCTATAAGGAAGGGGGAGGGACAGAGAAAAGGACAGAGGGATAGGTGGCAGGCAGGGGGTACTGCTGAAGGTGGCCAGCATGGTGAGGTAGCTAGTGTCTGCACTTAATGCCAGCACAATGAATTTGCATGCAGCATAAGCTGGTATGCAAGTAACTTATTGGGGAACTATAGTAATAGTCTTTACTTATATTATGCAGCATTTTATGTGTGAACTCTAGCTCTCTCTCTACGTTGCTGCACATCTCACCATCCATAATCCTTCTTGCAACAATTGTTTATGCATTTAGTCACACTGACTAGCACTTAACCTGATTTGTGATCTCCTCACCTAACTTCATCCAATACCACCATGAAGCTCAATCTAGCCCAAACAAAAAACGAAGCACATTTAAGCTAGAGTGTGGATATAAATACTACTGAAGAATATCTGTGACTCTGTTGAGCTGCAGAGAAGCCATTCAACCAAAATAGCTGCTTCTGCTTGCCTAAATGAACCAAGAGGATGTTATGGTGCAGACTAACTTTAGAAACAGGAAGTCACTGTTTCTTTGTAAGTATGTGTGTTTGTGAATGTGTGTGTGCACAGGAGTAAAGTATATGTGTGTCCATGGTGTGTGCATGTGCATTCATGTCAGTATTTCAGTTTGTTGCAGCATATGGCCCACAAAATGAGGATGATGGTGTGAAACGAATATGCTATTACAGAAACCAGAAGTTTTTCTCCTGCTATTTTTAGCACCACAACGCTCAAAAGAGAGACACAGAAGCAAGCACACAGATCGTATCAGCTTGTACTTCTCCTTATTCTGTAAATGCACCAGATTTTATCTTGTAATTTTAATGCTTTTTGTGTTTTTAGAGCACGGTTGAGAAACGAAAAGCCATGCCATGCAGAACTCTTGGCTAAAAATATCTTAAGTAGGGTTTTTTTTTTTTTTAAATGCTGTTGAAATAGTTGTTTATTGTACGGCCTATGTATTTTTTTGTAATATAATAGGAAGTTATAAAGTGCAGTGACCAAGCTGGTTTTGTGTCTAGTCATATGAGTCACTGAAACTTAGCCTTAGGTAAGATCTTCGGCATCCGTGCAGAAAAATGAAAACACATTTGTTTGGAAGAATTTTCTGTCCACCTCACTCGTCACTTTTTTGACAAGTTTTTATATTTACAGTTTTTTTATTTGCATAGTAAAGTTTTAACCAGCAGCAAATAGTTCTCTGTCAATTGTTTTCAGTAATGTTTCTCAGATCATGTACTGCTTGCAACTACAACATAATCTCTGTTAAATGCAGTGCTGCCATGATGCAAGACCATATTTTCTCCATTTTCTGAAAGCTTTTAAAGGATGATTATTGTTAGCTAGTTATGTTGAGAAATATCACTTTTGATTTAGCTATCAAATTAAGGATTGCTTAGAGTTATTCTCCCCATCTTAAGAACAATGTCTTTTTTAAATGATCTTTTTGCAGCCAATAATGTTACTAATTTGTTTCCAACCGATCCACGTGTTGTTCTTTCATTTTAACCAGTGAATGATTGCACAATCTTTTCAGTTGCTGCTTGTGTTCCAGCTGTTTCTAAAAAGTTGTTGCAGTCATCAAATTCAAAATAATAATAGTAGTACAATTCAATTCAAGATCAAAATAAAGGAAAACAGTGCACATCGTTTATCAGTGGATGATCATGTATCTTGACATAGTTCATGAATGGAAGTTTGAAGTAGTTGCAAAATGGCCCTTGCTTTTCTTTTTTTTTTCTGGGTAAAAATATACCTCAGGTGTCTCTTTCCTGTTTATATCTGAAGTCAGATTGACTTCTTGATCATTTCCTTTCTATCAGGGCAAGAGACTTGTTTGTTGATCGTATGTGTGTGTGTGTGTGTGTCTGCGTTTATGTGAAAGTGTTTGCAGATTAGCCGAGTCCTCACCAACCACCACTACCACCATCCTGCGCCTTCAGTTATTACTTGATTTCCTTTGAAAACCCACAAACATTCTTCTGGTAATACATACTGTAGTGCTGCAACTGGTTATTCCTGTTGCACCTTTCTTTTTTTTACTTTTTGTATTGCAGTATCAAATCCAGTCAACTTCAGTGATGTTGTACACTACTCAGTCCTCTGGGCTTGAAGCGGCTAAATGTGAGATAGGCAACATATTTCTGTGACTCCGTTTTGTCTGATGGGACTTCTTCCATTTGTTACCTGGTAAGGTAAGATTCTGGTGATGCAGCGTGTAAATTGCTGGTATTCATTCTACACGAGGGCTTTTTGTATGCTCTTCCTTGTGTTTCTCTCGCAAGCTGTGCATCATCAACTATAGTTAGCTCCCTCCCGAAGCCGTGCTTTTCTCAGTATCACACAACGAACATGAAACAGAAGGACATGGGGTTGTATTGAGCTAAGTAGGGTTACAGAACTGAAACCAATTGGCTGGAAATTGCTCTGGTCTTTAACTCCCTACTTGTTTTTGTTCTTCGGTAAGTAGTTTTTTTTTTTTCTCTACTGGGATGTTTCACATAACCCACATAAATACGTGTGTGAGAATGTTCGTTGTTTTCAGAGGAATACTGTCAACTCAAAATGCCTTCACGCAGATGATTATTTCTCTTTCTGAGGGGAACTGTTAGGAATGAAGGCCAGACCAGACTAACGGCAGGGTTGTAGAACTTGAGTGTAGCCATTTAGAGGTTTGTTTTTAGCTGGTTTGTTCCAGCTTTGAACATCAGATCTGATAAAACTGTATCTTATGGAACTATTATATCTAGACTCTGCTAGAGAGCCTCAGGGCCGCAGAGACTGTTGATGTTTTTAAGAAGAGGGTCAAGACCTACCTCAGTTATTAGCCTAGCTTTTAGCTGAATGTTACTGAATTGTTATTTTATTTAATGTATTTCATATTTATTTTACTAACATTAAAAAAAATTTTTTTCATTTGTTCATTTATTTATTGATTGTTTTTATTGTACTACTGTACTCAAGTACATTGATTTTATTTCTCTTTTATTTTATTTTTAATTTTTCCTTGTCGCTTTTATTTTATCCTATTATTTAGCATAAACCAGTGGTTTCCTCATGGGGATCCCTCACACTGGGGGCAATGGCTGCGCAGTCCGTGCGAACCTCTACCTCTCTTGGTTATTTGTTATGATATGGCTCATATGAATCAATGTATGACAATCAGATTGGCTCAAACTGGTTGTGAAGAGCCCTGAGTTGACATTGTTGTGAATTGGCACTATACAAATAAAGCTGAATTGAATTGAATTGAATTGA
>JAOXYM010000003.1:29311295-29323934 GCA_028567055.1 Leptatherina wallacei | reverse complement strand
ATTGTGTGTGTGTGTGTGTGTGTGTGTGTGTGTGTGTGTGTGTGTGTGTGTGTGTGTGTGTGTGTGTGTGTAATAAAGACAATATATGCTGATAGTTGAAGGACAGACTCACAATCCACAGAGTCCCAGAGAGGGGGATAAGGGAGAAGTGAAGGCCAGGCTAGGCCAGAAAAGGGTAGATGAGACAAAAGAAGAAGAAAGAGGTGTAACTCAGGTCCATACCCAGGAATAACTCACAGGAGCTACTGGGCCCCCTACCCAGCCTGCGAGGTGAGAGACCTCAGTGTTGGACTCCAGCCAGCTTAGAGGGGTTCCTGCTCAGACACATGACTACAGCAGAGGCCAGGGATGGAGCTGTAAAGAGATGACAGTGTGTGCATTGATATGAATGTGTATCCTTCACCTTGGCAGATGAGGTTATGCCAGAACATCCCAACCCACTCTGTCTCTGAGGGCTGAAAAGTCCTGCTATCCTTCCTCACTCATTTGTTAACTTCCCTCTCTTCTTTTCAGAGTCCTCACTCATGCTGAGTGACTTTATGCATGATCAGTGCCATTTAGAATCACCTCTCTACTTTAGCAGTCCTCTGGCTAACATGACAATGAGACAGCCCAGAAAGGGCACAATTGGATTTCATGAAGGCAGTCATTTGCTTTACGCCTACATTATGGATGTATTTATAGAAATCTGGCACAGTTGAAGTTGCAGTAACCAGCAAAGACTAAAAAGCTGCGCTCTGCTGTCAACGTGCTGGCTAATTCTGGCTCAGTAAGAACAATTGTGTTTTCTAAATGACTGCCTTCCCCAGCAGTCTTGGTTACCTGATTCCCTACACCTGCCAACACACCTGTTCCATCTTATCTATTTACTATGCCACTAGTTAACCAGCTACTATTTCATTCTTATCAGTGTTGTTTTATGTCATTGGGCTCCTTCTGTTAGCTTAATGTGGTCAATGCTGCACCGACTGTCCTGCCTCTTGTTTTATTCATTCTCAAAGTGTTTGACTGCTCCTGAGGTAAAAGCTGTGGCATACCACCTTGTCAAACTAACAACAGAAAAACAATATACTGCTTTGATGCCAGAGTGTAATAGCTGAATGATAAGTAGTAGTAGTAATAGTTTATTCGGTCCAGCAGATAAAAGTAATAACAATAACAATCATCTTAATTATATCCACAAGAAAATTCGAATCCTTCCAATTTGCGACCGAAAGGGTTTAGGCTGAAGTTAAACTTATTATGCCTAACCCTATACAATATAAGCCAACATAAAGCTTCTGCGTTGAAACCAAATAATAATAATAATTATTATTATTATTATTAATAATAATAATAATAATAATAATAATAATAATAATAATAATAATAAAGGAAAAAACAAAGAAGAAGAAAAAAAGATAGAAAATAGAGCAAAAAACTGAAATCAATGTCAATGATATCATAACATTACAGAGGAGAATTTCTAAACGGTTTTTGCGGTTTACACTAAACGTCCTCTTTAGGACTGTTCATTCCTGAGCATATTTCCCAAGAATATCAGTTTTGATCTGCCTTTTAAAGATTTGCAGTGTTTTGTTTTCTTTTAAATTATCATCCAGGTTTTTCCATAATGTGACGCCCCTAACAGACACATCTACTTTTTTTATTTGTTCTGGCCTTGTTTTTTTTTAAAGAACCCCGTACACCTGAGGCTGTAATGACTCTTTCTGAGTTCAAACTGCTTCTGAATACAGGGTGGGAGATAATGGTTATAATGCCTTGTAAATAAATACCAGCATGTTAAAGTTAACAATATCATAAAATTTTAGGGTGCTTGAGTTGAAAAACATCAGACTAGCTGGTGCGTAGAAGTCTGCATGATTTACAATTCTAATGGTCTTCTTTTGGAGCAAGAAAATGGGGTCAACATTTACTTTGTAATTGTTCCCCCATATTTCCACAGCATAACTCAAATATGGAAAAACAAGAGGATTATATAATAATTTAAGTGATTTATGGCCTAGTACTGATCTCGTTTTTCCTATAATACTAGTTAAAAAGTGGTAATGTTTTTTGATGTTCTGTGAATAGAAACATGAAGTATTTCATAGTTGATTACTTTTGTTTTTCAATACTAAAACAAGGCAATCAGAATCTATACCTAGGGCTGTGAGAAATTATATTTCACAGATTTACCACACATTTTTCATAACGCAAGGCCACAAGCAGGGCATACAACAGCCCACATAATACTCACTGATGCTTTAATTGAGCAGCAGTTGCCCAAAATAGGCTCAAATCTGTCCATCTTAGCAGAGCAGAATTACTGAATGTCTTTCTACAAGGCAATTTTGAGCTGAGTCCAACCTGACAAGTCTTTTTGAAAACTTGATCTGTGATGTTGTCAGCAGTTATTGATGACCATCAGGTCAGGTTCATTCAGCCAAATAGCCAATTAAAAGCAACAATCACGTTTCATCATTTCTGACCAAGCAGAGCAGATGGGGTATTTCAGGAAGAGAATCTTAAAGAAACAGAAGTTAAGGTAACATTTTTCTGACAGAAGGTGATAAGAAGAGCTTCAGTAAAAATAAAATAGTAGAAGCAGTAAAGTCAGACCCCAAAAATCGCAAAATTACAGTCGCAGTAAAAAGTGTGGATGCAATTTCTCATTAGATTAAATGGGGAAAGTGTGTCCAAATTTTTGACTACATACATACAAAAAAAATAAAAAAATTATATATATATATATATATATATATATATATATATATATATATATATATATATATATATATACAATATATATATATATATATATATATATATATATATATATATATATATATATATATATATATATCACATCAAAGAAATGTTTTGCATAGGACTCCAACTTCTTTTATCAACAGGGCTCTGGTTCACATTTAACCAGTTGCACACATTCACACCTGGGAGGTGCACCACCACCTCCGAGTGTTGGCTGCCTACCAGCAGTGGATCCAGAGTTAAGAACAAGCACTTGGAGCACTGCCGCTGATAATTTCTCTATTCATTATCTTCAAATGGCGAGAGTGTACAATCAAGTAAATGTTTGCAGTTAGCAGTCCAGAGAAGTCCTCCATTACATGAATGTTACAGTTGAAATCAATCACCTCAGTTGTCCTGTGTTATATTTTGCAGGCGGCTGGAGTTGTTTTCATTGCAGAAATGAATCTATTTGATCTTGCTCTGATAATAGTTTAATAACACTGTGACTTCCCTTTACACATTATTGTATTGCATCCACTTGTCCTCGCACAAATCACGAACACCTGTTGAAAGCAGCACTTCTCAAATGTGCTATCAAATTTCAGCCAGACCGGATGAAACAGTGTAACCCAACATACAGTATTTAGTTTACTGCATTGTTGCCCTCTCTTCGTCCTTAGATCCGTGGTGATGCCCATTGCCCACGAGTTCTCCCCTGATGTGGTACTGGTGTCAGCTGGCTTTGATGCTGTGGAAGGACATACACCTTCACTGGGAGGCTACAAGGTTACAGCCAAGTGTAAGGCTCGCTCGCTTACAGCACACACTGACATCTTTTTAATCTTTGAATAAATCTCCCCTTTGTGAATCTTGTCTATATGGCCAATATTGAGCCCGGATATGTGTGTATCTGAGAAGCAACTACAAAGCAGGAATCATCAGTCCAAATAATGACGTGATCATTGTGTGAGTGCGGCTGATTTTCTTTCTTTTCCTGCCTTAGCTTCAGTATGCGTGTGTGTTTTTGATCTCTACCAGGTTTCGGCTTTTTGACCCGTCAGCTGATGTCACTGGCAGGAGGCCGGGTTGTCCTCGCTCTGGAGGGAGGGCATGACCTCAAAGCTATCTGTGATGCTTCTGAAGCCTGTGTCAGCGCCTTGCTGGGCATGGAGGTAAGACGTATCAATGCACAGATAGAAACACGGGTGTTCTCTAACAGATCCATTCGACGTCTGCTTTAAATGCTGACTCTGCCATGTGTCTCAGGTGGAGCCGCTGTCCCAGTCCGTGTTGGACCAGAAGCCTTGTGATAACGCAGTGCGTTCACTGCAGAGAGTCCTCCAGGTTCAGGGTGAGATAACAAAGCATGCAGCAGATATAGAACCTTCAACATAATAATCATAATGCTAAAAGAAGATACACACATCTGATGGTTTGGTACTAATGCCACACGGGAAAAGCAACTTATTTCCAGTCATGTGTATAGTCAGTTTTCACAATACTAACACAATTAACTTGAAGTATTTCAATAAAAAACACTCGTTAGGGCAAAAAATGTTGCTTGTGAATGCAGCACCATCACATATTGTGTGACTAGATTATCATTAATCATGCATTATCATAAAAGCTATTAATAGTTTGCAGAAGCTCAAATTTAACCATGTTTGTATAGAATTACTGTTTTTGTTGTAAATGATTTTTATCACCTTGTTAAAAATCCTATTCTCTTAACAATTTGATAATCTCAACAGTTTGATAATTAAGAGGTTAAAAAAGTTTCCAATTTTCTATAATCTGACTTAATGAATAATGGATTTAGCTGTGCTAACTATGACAATTTGATTGTTAACAAAACATCCGATTTTTGACATTTTAAACTTGATTTGAGTACAAAAATCCGAATTTGTAAAGTAATCAGAAAGTAATGCTGCTAGATAAAGGGAATAAAGCAAAAAGCACAATACTCACTCTTTGATGTGAAGCTGGAATTGGCATGAAGACAAAAAAAAGACTCAAGTACCTCAAATGTGTTCATATGTACTGCAGTGAGTGTGCTTATACACCACGGCAGGTTTTGCAACTCTGCTAGAGTTATTTCTGTTGTCTGCAATGATTCTTTGGTGCATCATCAAAGAAACTTAAAGTCTCGCAAATAACTAGCAGAGCAACTGTCACATTAGATATGAGCTGAAAATAAATTCCCCTCAGCTGGTTTGAAGGGAGTAAACGCGCCAACGTGTTGCAGGAGACGATCTGTATTGGGTCGGTTGGTTGAAACGCGCTTATCTTTTATATTATTTTAAAGAGTTTAGTGTTTCAATTCACTTTAATTTTGATTTCGTTATCACTAAAAATTGCATCTATAGCAACTTTGATTCTCTAACTGGCTGAAATCTGGTCTGTTTCTGCTCCTACTGCATGCTTTTATTTTACACTAAAAGCATTGAAGCTATTTTGGAGATTTACCTTCTTGGACTATAATCATATGGTTATAATATATTTTTCATTCATTAGTTTCAGACATTATATAGAGATCATGGTTGGGAGATTAAAGATCATAGAGATTGATAGTTTGGTATCCCACGTGTTGTCAAGGTAACAGGTGTTTTTTGAAGCCATGGAAGGATTAACCATTTTCAATCATCCTACTGTACTAATGTTAGTTAAGACAGAGACCTTTGTTTCATCTGTATCAACCTGTCGCAAAGCCGTAGCAAAGACCGGATCATGATATCAGACGTATAATGGTGATGATGTTACTGAACCTTTTCCTGTCCACCTCACAGAGTTGGATGCCATAACTCCTTTCAGCACTGCTCCCTCATTGCTCCTGCTCTCTGACCACCTCTCCTCCTTTACATCCCTGTCTCCCATCCTTCCCTCCAGCCGTCTCACACACAGACCGACACACACAGACACACTCACACTCACAGCTGCCCTGGCTCCAATTATCTTCAAACACTTTTCTGGCACACGACCTTCGCAACATCCCCTCCTGATTGCACACAAATGTTATCCCAACCAAATTAGATTAATTAAAAATATTTGAATAGCCACAGGAATGTTAAGCCCATAATTCAGGCCTGGGGTGAAGTGTATGTAAGATACATGCACAGCAGAATACACTCTTATAGAGGAACACATTTGCAATCACTGATTATTTTATTTGACTTTTTTTTTTTCCACTGTGTGACACAGGACTGAAGGCCCCTGAGAGAACAGACTGAATCAGAGTTTACATTTTGAAATGATCAACACGGATATTAAGTCCGAAAGGCTGTTTATTCCACAGTCATTGCTTATATTCAGATCAAACGGCTACAACTAGTGGATCAAAAACCAAGTAGTACTTTTTTCTTTTTTGATAATGCAGCCTCGTTCCCTCAAGGAACAATTCAGGATGAAAACACTAGTGAAATTCCAACGACTGAAGCCATTAATCTTTTCTCTCCTGTTTCCTTCCTCCTCTCCCTCCTTTTCCATCCCTTTGCTTCCTGCAGGTGACTACTGGCAGAGCGTGAGGGATTTGGCCGCCACAGTGGATCTATCCTACCTGCAGGCACAGAGACCAAGACCCAGACGGGACTCAGACAGCGAGGCAGTCAGCGCCATCGCGTCGCTATCCATGGGATCCCTCACATCCGAAAGGTAAGGACAACATCGTGATTGATGTTCACCGCGTACGCTTTACAACAACATTACACTTTGTAAAAAAAAACTCTTTCTCTTTCTTTTTCTCCAAGGAAACCGCCTGAAAAAATTGCAGAGAAAAGCGATTCTCTCTGAGGAAAATCTCCTGACTTTTACCTTCAAACTAGTCTCAGTGGAAACACACACACATCCATACACGTGCCCATACGAAGCTATGCATTTGGATCATCACTGGAAGCAGATGTCACAGCAGAAAAACTCCTGTGCAACTACTGGCGGCGGTGTGACCACTCTGATTCAAACACACACTGAAGAGCAGCATTCATCTGGGCCGCTTTCTTGCTCTCTCAAGGTCTCTGCAGGATTTTCCCCTGATCCAGACACCTCTCACTTAATGAAGAATCTTTATTCTGTTGTAGCACCCAGCGCAACACGACGTAGCACGATCACGAGAAATCACAGCCTTATGACTTTAAACGTTGACTTTGTTCACGACTCCAACGAAACCGACACGGCACCACTCAGACTCTTGTTGTCTTGAAGGAGAAGTGGAGTCAGGCATGCTCTCTACGCTTCAAAATAAGTCAGATCATATCATTTAAAGCATCCAATGAAGGAAAAAGATCAGTTTTCCTGATCATCTTGCACTGTATCATTATGCAACTGGACAAAAAGGAAAAGCATGTCGACAATCGAACGTAGAGTTTGTTCGTAGTTTTACTTCATTTAAATATATCATTTGACACATAGCACACATTTCTCCGACCATCAGTTTGAGATTTTTTTTTAAGGATTCCAGTAATCCAGGGTGAAGCTACAATGAAGTCTGAGATACATATGTTTCATATTGTTCTATGTCCACATACTTTCTTAAACCTCTCTTCTTCTTTTTTTTCTTTCTTGGCCTGTCAGGCGAGCACATGCAGCAACAGATAGCTGCAGTTATTGTTATTGCTCCCTGACAAATAAAAGAAGACACACGAGTCTTTGAGAAAGTGCATCTTAGATATATAGACATACTGTAGTTTGCATTGATGGCATTAGTCACAATGAAGAGCTAATACCTCTAATCACTGGGAAATCCCCCATGATGCCTCGGTGCAGCGTGACCACTCAGTAATGAATGTATATGTGACAATGCAGATCACATTTTGACATTTTGGATCAGACATCCAAAGCATTTATGACAATGTTTCAAACACACATAAAGTGCACTTAGATTGGCCCCAAAGATGAGGGTCAGGATAACTTAGGTCTTAAAATCTGAGCTTTGATATTTTTGTTAAGTGGACCAGTGTTTCTTCCTGTGGATGAGCATTCCTGCTGTATTTCTTCATCATTTTTTTTTGTCTATTTTTATCTCGAGGAGGACAGTTTGATCCGTCTTTTGTTTTTCATTTACGAAGCGCTGGTCTGTTTATTGTCAGGGGCGCTTCGCTCCCTGGACCAAACAATGGCATTTTAGCAGTCGGGATGGAGCAAAGATACTGATGTAGTTAAATATACAGATAATGATATGCACACAATGAAAGTGGACACAGGTTAAGCGCAACCAAAGTTTATGAGAACAACGTGCTGTCCTTGGACTGGCATGGCCTGAAGAACTTCAAAGACTTTGAAGAGTTTGTGAATGTTTCTTTTCTCTTTCCAGTCAAAAAGCACCAAAAGCACAGATATATAAACAAATTCATTTGACATGACGTGTATTTATACTTTGAGATTCTGTCTTTGAAGTGGTTTTTGCGTGTCTAACGCAGTTATATCGGTGCTAATACAGTATGTCTGCTTATTTTTTTCTGTTAAGTTCTTATTTGTGTTGCATTGTGCATGCAGCTCAGAAGCTGTCCGATATCTGTTAATGAAATGAAAAATGTGAAAACACATGACGGTGACTGCAGCTTTCTGCAGGGCTGACAGCCTGACGGTGGACTGTAGCTTTAAATAGTTTTACATGACAGTAACCTGACAAACCTTATGTCTTATCTTTCTGTCTTAATTAACACAAATGATCTATTTTTGTATTTGATCTAAAAGAAAAAATTAAACCTGTGTTGTATCAAGAGACCAAATTATCAGCTGAATTGTCATGACCAACCCGTGTGAAGGTAGCCTTAACAATGTGGAGCTTAATTAAAAGTGCAGGCCAAGTCCATTTTACATCATAACTGACTGTTTGTTTCTGTACAGTGTAGATAATAATCTCTGTTCTGTCTCTTGTCTGTCTTTTGACTTTTCTACTTTGTTCCCAAAAAAAATCTTTAATAAAGATAAATTATGTCAATTTGAATGAGTTCCTGTGTTTATTTCTGGTTTTGTTTTTTTGTCATTTTCCTCTTTTATATCTTCACAATTTCCTCCAACTTTTGAATTCTTGGTGCAAAAAAAAGTAAAGCATGACCCCTTTGATTATAAAAAATACTGCACTTATATACAGCATTTAAGAATTTTTTATTGTCCACAGGAGATGAAACAGGACACATGATTAAAAGCAAAAATGAACAACGGTATAAAAGAAGCAGGATCAAAGAGCAATTACTTACACACTTCCCCATTAACGTGCTCTATTGTGTGTGTGCATGTGTGTGTGTAATCACTTCATCAACACTTTGGCACATTTTCTAAGAAACTTACATTATTTTTCCATTATTCAGTAAAAATCAGTTTGAGATGTTTTAAAGCCGCCATTCAGAGTACAGCTCTCTGTAGCTCTCACTCATATCAGCCAAGCTGACATTAAAATAAACAAGTGGCTGAACTGGGATCAGTGGTTTGTCATTTAAAGCAGAGTAAAGCAAAAAAAAAAAACAGGGTTTTAAGACAGTGTGCATATACAAAATTCACAAACAGATGTATTTTTGGAAAAAAAAAAAAAAAACCTCAAAGCTATCCAGTTACTGCAGCACAACAAAGTAGAAACTCTGCGTCAGATTCCTGGAGCTCTTCCTCCTCCCGCCTTGAGAGCCAGAGCGATTAGCTTATTAGCATTTTAGCTGTAAACATTCATTGGCTGTGACCGCCTTCTAACCATCACTGTGCCATTATCATTAGTCATCTTAATGTCTGTCAGGCAGTGAGTCATCCAACCAGAAGAGTTGGGTGGATGATGGTTATCACGGTGTTACCGAAAAGGCACTCGAACCAGCAGCCATTTTGTTTCATTGTCACCGCAGGCCAGCTGTTTTTGTTTGGGTTTTTTTCTTTTTCCATCATTCAGAATTTTCAGCAGTTCACTGGACTGTCACATCTTCACACTGAGTTTCAGTGAAAGCTATGTGGCTGCATTACATTGTCACGAGTCAAGCACATGTCCAGAGAAAAAAGAAAAACAAGGGGGGGGAGAAAAAAAAAAGAAATCTGGTGAGGCGGGAGCAAATCTCTTCAAAGTTTGGAGAATTTCCCATTTGTCGATTTTTCTGCAGAGAGACACAAAGATGAGTTAAACATCACACGCCAAACTCAAGGCTAAAAAAACTAACCTCAACACACACTTACTGGACTTTGGCTGAGCTGAGGTCATAAAATGTGTGTACAACCAAACAAACACTTCTGTTTAGTGGAAAGTGGAAAAATCCCTGCAGCTCTTTAACTTCAACTTTTCTTGTTTTAACAAGCAAACATTTCATCTGAAGCTCTCTCTAATTACAGCGTGCCTTTCTGTCCTTCCAGAAACACATACAGAGACACAAGAGGTCCAATCCACATGACTTCCATCACGCCACGGAGGCATGAATGTGTAAATTGACAAACAGCAGGAGGAAGTATAAGGTAAGGTAAGGTGTTTGTTTTGTTTTTTATTAAAAAGGAAGCATTTATATTAATTCTATCAATCAAAACAAATACAACTTTTATCTAAAGTTTTTCTTTGCTCATAAGTTGTGATGCGTGAGTGTGTTTGACAGATCCTGATCCATTTTAGATCCAAATTACGCAGCCTTCCGTTGCCTACGTGTCAAATCAGAAGTCCTTCCTCCATGGCCCTCTTTCCCTGCAGCTGTCTGGCCACCACACATATGTATGCATGTACAGGCAGGCATACAGCAATCAAATCTACACACATATATACACCCACACACGCAACCCTTCCCACCTGCGTTCAGCTCAGTTTGGAGCTCTAAAAATAAAGATGACTATCAGAAGCCACGACTTCTGGATGAGGCTTTTAAAAAACGCAGATGAGCCACAGAGGACTTTACATCTGGTCCCAGATCAGCCGGGAGAAAAAGCCAAAGATTTAATATGCACAGAAGAGCATCCAACAGCTGGTCAGTCCAAACTGTAAAACACACACACGTACACACACACACACACACACATATGGGCCAGGAGTTCCGGCAGAAGAAAGAGCAGCGAGAAGCATTGATTATAGTATAAACACAAGAGAGAGTATTGTTTTCTTCAATTTCAACAGAACAATCCACATATTCTTAACGTCTCACGCAGGGACAAAAACTTGTTTGCGTTGAAATTCTGTTTTTTAAAAGCACAAATCAGAATGAGTTCATAATCGTGCATGCTCCCAAAGAAAAATATAAGGAGCTATTTCAGATTTTCAGGACACCGCTGATCCTGTCAGGTACTGAGGAAGTGAAGAGGAAGAACAATGTACTAGAGCTATTGTGTGATATACTGCTATCCAGTGCTTTATGGCTTATAGCCTCAAAACAATCACATGATTAAATAAAGAAAATTCAACATTTAAACCTGATTTTATGTCAAGTCTTTCAGTTATTTCGTCCACCTCCTGCACAAAATGCTGTCTATCACAGTAAGGCGCTGAGAAGTTTTCTTTCATAGGGTATTCATGTGTATGAATAAAAGCTGCATCATGCACGACCATATCTATGTGCACACTTTTTCCAGTCACACACATGTTCATGCACACTCCGCCTTTGAAGTTTCCTGACCCTTTCTAGCCTCATCCCTTTCCCTTAAAATTGCAGGTTCAGGTCAGCTGCAGGCCTCAGGTTTCTAGCACTTTCCGTGGCGGCCCCCGCAGAGCTGATGATAACAGGCAGAGCAGGTAAAGTGGTGGGTAATGGCCGCAGAGATGCGTTCAAGGACACTTGGCTCCACATGCGGGAGCCTTGGCTCTCCAGCTGCACCACTTACTGGAGCCTGATGATGTCTGCTGCAGAGGCCACTGGAGGTTTAACAGTGATTCAGAGCTGAACACCTGCAGCCAGCACATGGGCGGGAGCCGCATGTGTGCGTCTGGACAGCGTTATGTGTACATGTTGTATGTAGGCTTGGAGTATAATCTGTTATTCATTGATTCTTACAGTGAATAACGTGTTCAAGTGTGAAGGCTGCAGTCACTTAGAGGTTTGCTCTAAGATCTGTCAGTGCATGCGCTAGCTTGAGACGTGTTTACCTCGACCTGTCACCCGGCAGATGAAAAAATGTGTCGCACAGACACAAAGATTCACATCTACTCTGTCTCTGCTCCTCATTATTTTCACCGCCCTCAGTCTTTTTCATAGAAAGGCTTTTTTGGAAAGGCTTCCCTGCCTTCTTTTCTGATGGAATTGAACTCAAAGTTACAAAATTAAGATCAGGAGATGAGGTAGATAAAATCGTTTAAATAACATCTGCGAGTGTATTCCTGTTTACATATACGCACATGTTCAGCCACACACACACACACACACACACATACACACACTGCTGCACAGCTAATTAAAGCTTGCTTCAAACACATACACAAGGACACACATGTACATGCACTGACATACACAGGCCCAAGCGCCTGACCCTAACCCTGGTACACACACCTACCTAATACCTCACAACTGTTTCCAATCTAAAGGTTCCTGCTTGTCTGGGCCCCAGCGAGGCCTGATTGCACGATACAGGATCCTAAAGGAAAGAGGGCAAGGCTGCAGGGGGAGAGGGAGCGGCGTGCCTCTACTTTTTTTTTTTTCTTCCTTCACTCTCCCTTTCTTTCCCTCCTTTCATGCTGTACCTGTGCAGGAATCTGGTGTCTGTTAAAATAGTTGCAAAAAGAAAACAGACCCCGGAGACTGTGGAGGAAAACATTTGTCTTAAATTCATCAGAGGTCTGTCAAACACTGGAGCCCGAGAGGGTAGATTACGATGGTGATAATAGTTCATTTCAGTTCATAAAGTTAGACAGCTAAGAGGTTCTTTTGATATTTTGAGTCTTGTTGCTGCATAAAGTCATTCTGTTCATTTTGTTTATTGTTCTTAATTTTTACATTTTTGTCATATTTTTTTTTAGAAACGTTGTTTCTGTTG
>JAOXYM010000003.1:29269147-29311195 GCA_028567055.1 Leptatherina wallacei | reverse complement strand
CCCCCCACTTGAAATTCCACATGAACTCGTCACTTGGACTTTATATATGATTATTTGAATGTGGTTTTTGGATATTTTACATTTTTTACATGCATGCTGATTATAAAAGGATTTTATGTAAGAAAAAAAATCCCTTTTTTTTCTGCCAAGTTGCCAGAATGATTTATACAGAAGCAACACTTTCATTTGATTGCTGGATTTTATCTGAGCTGCTGAATTTTACAAACCACATCCATTTTATGCAAAATGTTTAAACAAGCAATAATAACCTAGATAACTATTGATAGACACTTTTAAAAAATAACCTACCTGAGAAGTTTAGCCGTTACTGTAATTGAGCATCTTTATATTTCAGAGAACTACAAAAGTTCTGCAAAGCACGAGCTGCAGCATAAATAAAACATTTTGCGTTATTAGCCATTAGTGTTATGAACAATACATATTAGATGAACTTTTCTGAAAAATTATTATCCTTTTAGGATTACGTTTGTGTATATTTGCACTGAAATTTAACCTCTCCAAAACTACGAAAAAGACAATGTGAACAGATGTTTTTTCTGACTATATTTCTAAATGTGGCAGCTGAGAAGGTCTTCTGTTTGTGATCGTGGGCCTACACAGCATTGTCATTACATATTCACACTTTAACTGCACACATTTTTGCTTAAATGCATCTTTAAAATCAGCACAAATTCACTTCAAACTCCATAATTCCAAACCTAAAATAAAATCTTATTGCTGTCTGTGCAGGTGACCGCAGACAAATCTCTGTCACCTGCACAGACATCCAGATGTTGTTGTTTTTTTCAGTCCATCAAATGTTTGTCGAGCTGTGAGGCTCAAAATAATGTTGAAACACTTTTAAAACTTGAATCTAGAAACAAATTTCATGACTTGTGAACTGATCGTTAAATGGTTTTTGTTTCTCGCTGTGTGTAAAAAATGTGTTTATTTGAGTATTTTGTCCATACCTGAGGGGCTTCAGTGGAGTGACTTGCTGCACTGGTCAAAACTGTGTGACAGACAAGGGGAGTGAAGTGGAAATAGTGGAGGGGAACAGAAGTGGAAAGCTGCAGAGACATATATTCAGCTGTAAAAGTTAAAAAAAGGGAGTAAACCATTGTGCAGCACAGAAGTCATGTACGATCAGAAATGTATGAAAAGTTTAGATGGAAAAGTTCAGAGCAGACCATAGAAGAAGAATTCACAGGGTCAGAGGTCAGGATATGGATGCAAACACAAACAGAGTTTAGGAGGGGGGATGGAGATACGGACACGAGAGGGTGTATGAGAGAAGTTCTGTGGGGTCCTAGTGGCTGGTGGACATGGCCCAGGCCCCCTCCATCCTCCAGACAGAGAAGGCATAGCTGAGTCTTTCGTGGGCCAGGTAGTTGCAGCTGGCCAGCTTGGCGTCCATCTCATCGCTCTGCAGCACCTGGTAAAGGAAGTCGATGTACCGCGAGGCCAGCTTCAGGATCTGGATCTTGCTGAGCTTGTCTGAGGGTAGCGTGGGGATAATTTTGCGTAGAGAGGCAAAGGCATCGTTAAGGGATTGGGTGCGTTGACGCTCTCGCACATTGGCAATAACCCGCTGAGAGTGGAGTTCCTCGAAGGGTGGCTCCGGCCTGGGGCCCAAAGATGTGGGAGCCAATGACACAACTGTTGAGGGGCTTTTCTTGGGCCTCTTTGGCCCGGTCGGCAGAATGCTGCTAGGACTGCCGGTGCTGCTCTCCTCTGCCTGACTGAGGCTGTCCTTTTTAGGATAAGGGGAACGTTTTCGATTTCCTGGTTGGATGATCTTTTTGGATCCTCTCTCAAGCTCCTCTTCGCTGGCCCCCAGCCCTCCTTCAGGGGAATTGGTGCAGGACACCTCTTCTCTCATTGTAGTGTCCAATGAGGATCTGCCAAATGCCACCACAAAGAAAAGATTCTGTCGCTTTTTTAACAGTTTGCCTTTGTTAAAACCCTCAACGAACCTCAGCTTGTGTAATCAAATTCTTCCTGTCCGTCGAACAAGGTTGCGGCTGCTAAAGCTCCATCGGACTGGACGCCTAGTTGTCCTGTTTCCTGGTTACCTTGTTAAATTTCTCACTTTCACATTCCCCCCTCAGCCTGCCAGACAGAACAACAACAAACCATCTGACAGGCAGGTCCACCTCTGCCTCTTTTATAACCAAACGCTAACCGGGGGCCGCCGGATACATGCGATTGGCCCAAAAGACTTCCAGAGGGTGGGGTTCAGCCTAAGACAGCCATGAAAGCAGGAAGCATGTGTTAGCGGGGCGGGTGATAGAGAAAAGGGGTAAGTGGAGCTCTCAACCAATAAGAAGTGCTGTGTCTAATGTTGCAGAGATGTCTGAGGCTTTATGGGTTCCAGATTTGGGCTGGACCTTCAGTCCGGCTGCATCCTCATGTCTACACAAACCTTGATTTGCTGACAGTCACCACATGTACGCTTTAATGCACGATCCTGGATATATCTTCAATCGTGGTAATAATTATAGAAACACAACCTTAAATTCTTTTTAAAAGCAAATCTGCATCTTTTATAGATCACATGTTGTTCATGTAGCGTTTTAATGTTTCCCATGAACGTTCAAACAGGATGGTCTGTCATCACTTACATCATGCTGACGACCAGAAACTACAAAAACAAATCTATGGAACTACAAATCTCACGGTGGGCTGAACTGGAGGACTTACAGGGACTTCACAGGTTGAAAAGAAAAGCACTCGAACAGCTCTGTCCGCTAAAGTCAGTGGTTCACACAGAAGGTCATGGCTTTTGTCGTGTCACCACATCAGCACCGAGTATCATTAAGCTGGGACCGAAACAAACCTCAGTAGAAGAAGAATGTGCTTTATGATGTGAAATTTCTGTTTATTGGTTTAACATTCAGCCATGACAGGCCATGAAGCCATATATATGTTTGACCACAGCAGCTTCAAGTAGGTGTAAGGGAAAGTGTGAGGATGTGTGAACATGCAACCTGGAGAAAGGCTTAATCGCCACATTTCATATGTGTCTTTAAAGAAAAGAATTTAAAGAAATCCATCCCCTCCTCACATCCGACAATTTGTTGTTTTATGCACAAAATGTTTTAATATCGCTGCTGATCCTAGCTGCTTGACTCCTCTGCGTTGGGTTAGGAAGGTAGTGCAGGAAGGACCCTGACTCACCCCTGACCTCAATGACCCAATGACCCCAGCCTGGAGAGGTGAGAGAGCACCTAATTGTGCCATCCATGGCTTCAAGGCATATGTCCCCCCTCCACACTGCCAAGCCATATGGATCTGCAGCCACTTAGACATATTTTCCTCACATTGGCAGTCGTGACACAGCAGGTGGGTCCTGCTGAGAAAAGGTTTTAGTTTTTTTTCAGTCTGTACAACCTACAATTTTGACTTGTCATGTAATCTTGCGTAAATCCACCATTGCTTCCGTATCAGTTTCCCAGCAGCAGCCATTTATACCTACATGCGTCATGACTGAGTGACTCATCTACAGATCACAGCGGAGCATCCTGTTGGGAGTTTTCCACTGCTCTAAGAAATTTCAGACTTTTTGATGACAACATACTTAATGGCAGCCTTTATGCGTAAGTGCATTTATCTCCATAGTTATGAAACAGGTTGAAATTAAGTCCATGCAAAGAAATAATCCGAATGTGGTATTATGTATCAACAATCCTTCTTAGATTTTGTCCGACAGCTTTCGGCCGAGAATTTGTGCAAGATTTCTGCAGCATGTAAAGATCGTACACGTGCAGAGAGCGGTCCAGAAGATTCTCGATAAACCTCGCGTTCATCGAGAATCTGGTTTACATTTTATTCAAAAACGATGGTGATTTTAAAGAAGTTCAGTCCCAGTTGGGTTCAATCAACTTTGAAGTGAGAAGAAGAAAAAAAAACAGATAATATCAAAGCAAGGTGGAGACAATGAACAATACAAGGTTAAATTTACATAACCAGCCAAGTCTCATCCAGCATCAACCGGTTTTAGTCCAGAGACTCACTGGAAGCTCTGACAGAGACGGTGGAAGGGCAGGAAAGTCATTGTTGCTGATGCTAATCTCAGGAGCTGCCGCTTACCTTCAGCGAAAGCATGGCTCTGTGCCACCACGATGGAAAAAATGAGCTAACGTAGCGGGTAGGCCAACAGGAATGTTGCGGCCCAAAGAAGAATAGAAGGGAAGAAAAGGAGGGAGAGAAGCTGAGAAGAATAAGAAAAGGAAAAAGGAAAAGGAGAAGAAAGGAGAAGGGGGAAAAAAGTGAGGCTGTCCAAACAGAACCAGATGCAGGAGTGTGGAGGCTTGTTTGATCTCGATCCTCATAGGCTGATTGATGTTGCACATTTCATTTCCTTGTCAGAGTCTTGACATAATGTTTCACTAAACACTTAGGCCCTGCTCTCATCTTTGTTCTGTTTCCACAGGGGTAATAATTAACCCTTTCTGGAGCCAAATTTAGATCATACATATATCAATATACAGTATATGAAGAAAAAAAAAGAAAGGTAGATGTTTTGTCTCTTTAAGTCTCTACACCATATGTTTTTGACCTGACAGAAATGCTACACTGAAAAGCGGCCATGTTGAAACTTTGAAGCTCGGGGAGGGGGCGGAATTATTTCTTAAAATTCGTAATGCAGTCAATTCAATTTCCATCAGGCAACAAAAAGGATGAAGCTCTGCAGTGACGTAGTCAGCTGGTAGGATTGCGGCGGTGTGACCAATCATAAGTGATGTGTTTGGAAATCCATACTGGCCCAACAAAAGGAACCAGTCATTAAATAACTCCTCACCTTCACCCTGAGAGTTTCCTAACCCCCCCTGAGCTGCTGTTTTTGACATTTTCACACAACACATACCCCCCCCCCGCCTCCTCCTCTCTCCTTCTCCTCTCTCCCCCAACCTCGTACCCATCCTTCAAGGGCTCCATCCCAGGAGGAGCTTATAGTGACACAAAGGCAGACATCTGGGACCCATTTCCCCTCCTAGAGAAACCCTTCCTGTGGGGTATCCACTTAGAAGGGTTTTGGGAGGAGCAGGGTGGTTGGGTGGGGGCTTGCTAATGGGTGTAGCTACACAGTCATGGGGGAGGGTGTTGGTAAGAGGTTGTGTTTTTTGTTTTTTTTGCAAGAGGTGTGCATGATGGCTGAGTAAAGGGGGAGACAATACACACAGAAGTCTTTATCAGCCTGGTTTAACAGGAATGTGTAAAATGAACCCAGCTTTACGTCTTCATTTGTTGAATAGTTCTGTAAAATGTTCTGCACTTAAACGGCAGCTTTTCCAGGTTTGTTTACGCACACGTTCATTGCACTTAATTGTAGCAGCACTGCCATACAAGCCGTTATACTGCCATCTGGAGCAGCCACTTAAATACCAGACATAGCTACTGGTCCTCAAGGATTCAACATGTTGAATCAGCTGAAATAAGAACATTGATGGCATCCCAGTGTGGCATTGTTAAATTAATGAAACAGACATTCATGACAATCAAATGTCACCTTGATGTGCCATGTCTCTAATAGGTGCAGGTTTTAAAAAATCTCCGGCTTCCACAGATACAACTTTACTAATGACATAGGCTACTTGGTGAGAATATTTTGTCCACAAGTCATTATAGTTGTTATTAGCTAGGATCACTCCTTATGATCAGCCTGCTGGACAACAATTCCATAATTAAATCTATTTTAAATTATAAAGATACCTCATTTTACCCAGTCAGGTTTCAAGTATCCCAGAGCAGCTCCATCCTTTATGTTCGACCACTCTTTGCTCTGGAAAGATTGTGACAGCTAAATGATCAATTTGGAGCTCAAAAACGGCCGTTAAGAAACCAGTCGTACTCACTTCTTATAATGAGTCAATGAGAACAACTTCAAACTTGATGGCTACAATGAAAAATCTGCTAATTGGCACACCATTAAGATTGTTTCCGTGATAATGGCGTGTTTTCTGACTCACCTGGTTACAGTTAGAAGACAACAAACAAAAGCTACTCAAATTCTGCGTGAGGTGGCAGGGATTCCTGTAACGTGTGCCAGCACCGTGCAACCCAGTATTAAAGAGTTTGTGATCCTTTTCTGTGTCTGTCAGACAAGGTTGGTCTTTTAGAGTCTATGACCAGTCAGTTAATGACATAAAATGTTGTCCACACATTCCTCTGTTTGCAGAAATGAACACATGATGATTGATACTATCATGATGTTGGACACTATGATTCAGTAACTTGTAATGAAAGACCAGTATAAAGACCACAAACCAAATGTACTAAATTCCCCTTAACAGATCCTGTAGAAGACACTATTTAACATATTATATTTTGCTGTTACATACTGGACAGTTTATTTCTGGTCTGTACTGTAGTTTCGTTGTTTTGCTTTCACCTTTTGCACATTTCCACGAATGTCAAACCCATTATATTAAGTCTAAGATTAGATAAACATCCAACTGAAAAGATTTTCCCGTCAAACTTGAACTTTGATCATTCCTTCGTCTGCATTAAATATTAAGAAGTGAAATGCTTTAAAAAGCTTTGATGTGCTTTAATGAGAATGCAGATTAGAACAACTAGTGAAGTTCTGCTGATGAAGCTCGTGTGATATGATCTAAAGCTCCAGGGCTGCAACTGAAAAGATCCCAAAGTGAGATGTTTTATTTTGCCCAAATGTTTGTAGATACTTAATTTTTTTTTCCAAATGCAAGTAGAGTCTTACATTAAAAACACATCCCTCCTCTGCTGCGTGCAAGCCTGTATAATTCTTGAAGTGCCTTCTTGTATTAGAGCATAATTTATCACAATATTTAGTGCTCAAGCTTCCTTTAAATATCCCTGCTTTCATGTGTAATTTAGCTAATATCCTGCTCTGGCTCTGATTACAGTGTTAAAGCGCTGGGGTCCGTCCGAGGCACATTACAAATAGTCCCAGTGGAGCGCACAGCGGAGCTAGGGATATGGTGCACTGAGCAGCAGGTCAGGCTGGATAAGGACGCATGGCTCATTCCAGGACATCCTGGGAAGAAGTGCAAGATATGATGAACCTGAAGGGGTTTATTTGGAGACTGCTCTTTAACTGTTTTTGGTTTCAAGGAGAACATGACAAACATATTTGAGATCTGCTGCATTAAGTGGTCTCAAAATGTCATTGTCCATTCAGTTGTCGTATATTGCAAATATGTGATCAATGCAATGAGATTCTTGTTTGTGTCTCTAATTAGTGCAAAAAACAACAGCAGTCGTCGTTAGTCGAACTTGCTCAACGAATACACTCACACGTACAGAGTTTGGACTCTGTTTTTGAAAAACATGCACATCAAATATTTATTTTTGCGTGTGCAAACTTATTTTAAAAGTTCTAATGACGTCGTAGATGTTTGTGTGTGCGTGCATACGGGTGTAACGTTGCTGCAGTGTTACATCAGGTCCACATGTGTGAACAGCAGGTCTTATGATCTCCCTCTGCAAGTGATAATGTGACACAAGATCAACACATAACAAATGCAGATGAATCTGAACTTCAGTGATAAATAGAGATAAATGCATTTCTGGGTTTCTATATAAAATGATGGGAAAACAAACCTGCTGCTTATTGCAGTTCAATTCTGTTATGCTGACTCTAAACACCTAGGCTGGGGGGGGGGGACGCTGATGTGATCACTTCTATATATAACAAATCATCACATGAAAAACATTTTCACAGCTGAGTCAGCCGCTCAAGCTAAAATGTTCGATTCACTTTCTTTGTAAACACTAACAAACCGCTCGGTGAGTCAGCAGATCAGAGACGACCGTGTGACCCTTTGGGTTGGAAAAGTCCTGTTTCAGAGTACACCTCAGACTTTAGCTGATCAAGTTTATCAAATCTGTGGCTGCTCCTGGATGTTCCCAACAGAACAAAGAGACAAGATAATGGCCTTTCACCATATGCAAAATGCACAAAACCTACTCTAATGCCAAACACCTTGATGTTGCAGGACGATTAAACACCTGCTTGGCTCTAAAGTAGAAAAGACCCCTTGCCACAAATCACCTTAGTATAATTTCCTCTGAACAGTCTGGGAGTCAAATGCCGCTGCCTCTCACCGGTGCTCACTTCATATTTCTGAAAGCAGTGTCAACCTGGGATCTCCAGGATTAGACACTATCACGCATCCAGTCTGTTAAACATATACAGCAAAGCACTGCCTGAGAGGTAGAGAGGAATGCTGCATTTCTCTAGCAGAGCTATTGCATTAGAAACATAAACAGAGCCAGCTTCAAAGGAATCTGCCTTCACATTTAATCAGTATCCGCTTCCATAAGATTAGATGGCCCTAGCAAAGTTACATTGCATTAGTGTTTCTTGATGGTTTCTCAAATCCGTTGTTCTGGTTCTGGTTCCCCCTATGAAGCCACTTCAAACAGCCTCCGCCATGGCATATCCTTTTGTGCTCTAAAAGAGCAAATATGTGTCTCCCTAAAATGTTTCAGATGCGAGCGAGCAGTGGTCCCACAGGCTCCGAGAGCATCGCGCACAGAAACACACCAAGGCTGAGGGTACAGTAAAGCCAGGGCATCTAGTGTGCTGTCAACAGGCAGCTCTGGATGTAAATGGATTTGACTGACTGGTGAGTGATGGACGAAGATGATAAGGATGGACGGATGAAGAGGAAAAAAAGTATGGAGAGGGAGAAGCAAATAGAATGAGGACAATTTGTGAATCAGTATAGAAACAGGCAGGATATGGGAGGGGAATGGGCTGCAAAGGTCTAGAAACATATGTTTCAGTTTGTAAATAAAACAGTAAATTGCTATGGATATTGCTTAAATATCTGCGGGCTTTGTACCACGCTTTGCGGAAGTTCCTCGGAAAACATTCTGAGACCAAAATGCCAAAGAGACTTCTTAATGTCAAGGAGGCCATCTGGTTCTCGACTGATTCAAGATGTTTGCTTTTCATTTCGCTTCTTCTCCTCCCCTATGCTGCTTTTTTTAGATCAAATGCTTCGCTTTTAGATCA
The DNA here is from genome assembly GCA_028567055.1 of Leptatherina wallacei. Lineage (NCBI taxonomy): Eukaryota > Metazoa > Chordata > Actinopteri > Atheriniformes > Atherinidae > Leptatherina > Leptatherina wallacei. The sequence continues at coordinate 29,302,188 of JAOXYM010000003.1, read as the reverse complement.
TCAATAACACAATTCATCTTTTGCAATGGAAAAACTAAAATAAGCTGTGAATGACCGTATGCATTTTATCAGCCATTCAAAGGAGCAAAGTACTTTTAACCCAGTGCAGACTGCAGGCTGCTTTTCTTCTTCTTCTAAGGCTTTTTAAAGCATCTCTAGTACTTCTAGGTTTTAGAGGGACATTACTTTCTACCTCCTGAAGTCACTGGAAAGTTAAGTTCTTTTTTCCCCATGCATTAATCTATAAACATGCCAAAAAGAGCATTATTATTTTTGTAAATACAACTTTGACAGGGATGCATAATGAGCAATAATCCATTAATGCAACGTAACTCTCTGAATTGAATATATTTATCTTAATTCTATGATTTTATATTAGGTGGTAGATATAGACCGCTAACATAAATACCGCTACCTTTGGAAATATAATTAGAGTAAATAAGAATCATGTATAAATCTTAAAAAGAAAAAATTAAGAAGGAACTGTTAAAAATCGGATCAACTTTTCTGCGGTCTTCTATCTAACAACACATCCCAGCTACTGTGTCTTTCTTTGTATTTAGGAAACTATGTGATAAGTGTCAAATAACTATAAAATATAGTCCAGGTTCAGGATCAAGTCTTCAGCACAAATACAGTACTTGAGTAAACTGTAGTTTCTTTCCAGCATCACATGTTTTGCCACCAGATCTGCTCAATTCTGCATAATTATGAACAAGCATTAGATTTTATGAGCTGCCATTAAACTGCAAATCAACACAAAGAATACTGATATGTAGTAAAAATCAAACCCAAAGTAAAGCAGTGTAAGACTGGTGGTTGCTCATGTAACACATATTAAAAACACATACATTAAAAACAAAAAACAAAAAAAAGTGATTGCAGTTCAGAGGAATAACTTTCCCAGTTTTGCTGTAGTTTTGGATTCATGTGTTGTGGCGCTATAATATGTAATTGTGCAGGATGTTTGGGATACTTTGGGTTATTTGAATGTGTAAACTATTGTTTCCAGTCTCACCACATTCAGCCAGACTGCCAGTCAAGACAACTTCCTTCCTTGATTTGGGTAGAAAGGAGTCCTATAATTGAATAAAATAAGACCCCTCCCTCTCTTTGCACACATACACACACACACATACACACATGCACACGTTTTTACAGCCTGGTGTATAAAGTTAATAGGACACATTTGGTTCCAAAGCCCCCAGCTTGCTCAGTGGAAAGTGAGGCGGATTGTTTTTCAGCGTCTTAAATGTTGAAGTTTATAACAGCCAGATTACACACAAAAAAAGAAAAAAAAGCTGTTACCATGGTGATTTAACCACAAAATCTCAATTACCTTGATGCAACAGGACTCTGAGGGCTCACAAACAAACCAGTATAATGCAATTAAGATATAAGTACCACAAAGAAAAAAAAAAAGAGAGACTGGTTGCAGGGAAGCAAACTAATGATCATTTACTTTCAAGGGTCAACAATAAAACACCTTGCCAAAATCACTTTTCTTTCTAGGGTTTATTTCTAGAGACACATTTGTCCCCCAAGATATCGTTCTACAAACAAATCACCTGAGGAGCCAAGCCACACCAAACACTGATAGCGCTGTAATAATGCCGTCACATATTTTTCACATCAACTTCAAAGTCCTTCTATCAGTCAACTGCCTTAACAAAATCAGGCACCAAAAACACCCCTCTTAACCCCCCCCCCCCACCTTTCCTTTGAGGGACAAAATAAAAATGTGGATGAATGGAATAATTGGCCGACTTCAAAGTGCAGGTTATTGGCCTGCATTTACTGTTGCAATTCCAATGCTGTGGGGTGTTTTTTCTTCATATATGTGGTTTGGATTGGTGGGAAAAGTGGATCACACCCCCCCCATAATGCAAATCCCCCTCTAATGCCTAACACTGACCCGCATTGACCCGAGTTTAGCAGGAGGAAGAACGAGTAGCACCTCCAGTCTGCTCCCATGACACTTTCTCATAAGCTTCATGAAGAAAATTCAGGTCATTTTTAAAAAAGCAGAGCAGGAATTAAATCTTTCAAGGGAACAGAAACTGCAAAAAAAACAAAGTCACTCCTAAAGAAAGAGGAAGAATTATCGCCTATCTTGTTTTATTTCATCCTAAAATCACAAGGGTGCCCAGCAGATGTCCAAAATGTACTTTTATTAACATCACTCTCAAACACACTCTTGCACAAACACACATTGCTACATTCAGTCAAGTGATACATGTGGATACACAATGCCATAGTACTCCTTTGCAACACAGTAGTGTTCAGCGATCAAAGGAAAGCCTGGAAAATAATCTCATTAAACAATGTATTGTAATGTAATGAGGACAATATAACATAACATGAGCACTTAAGCATGCATATTAAAGGCCAAACTGATTCATTTTCCCTCGCTGCACAATTTAAAAAAAAAAAAAAAGGAAAAAATACAAAAATCATTCTTTACATTAAAAATGCCATCTTGTAGTTCAGAAATATAGCGACCCGGGACCTGTGGTGCTTATCTGCAATTGCACAAAAAAAGCCTTCATGAAGACGTCTCAGGATTTTCGGTTGCCCAGCTCTGTGTAAATCAACTTCAAAAGCACTATTTCCTCCACTGATCACTGCAAGTGCAACCTGTAATCATAAAATGAAAGACTTGTGTGACAAAGGTTACATGCACACAAGAGAAGAGTGCAGTTATAGTTGGAAGAGTGGTGCCCTCTAGCTGCAGCGTGAAACTGCAACTGATTATTACCACTACAATGTGCTTAAATACCCACCAGTGATGGTGAGGTTAGGAAACATTTTCTTTTATTTGTCATTAAGAAAGTGTTTAGGATGCAGGAGAAGTCAGACAGAAGAAAAGTTCTATGAAAGGATCATCTAGGGCTCAATCAACAGCAAATCCTGCTCATAATGAAATGAAATGACAGGAAGTGCAGGGGGGAGGCGCCAGGCAACCAGAGTGAGGGTGCTCATCCCTCAAAACAAAGCGTTGTTAGCTCTCTTGTGATTCTGCCTGCATCACTTCAACGCAGGCTCAGGCCGGGAAGCCGGTGCAGCGAGTGCACTTCAGAGTCTCTGAGTGGAAACTGTGGGAGGTGTGGGGACAGCGCCTTCAGAAGTCACTGAGGATACTGATGTCGGCAAACTCTTTCCGGTAGCGGTGAGCCGACAGGGCGAGCAGGAAGGACCACTTCAGGCTCATGAAGCTCCACACGCAGGATAGGTACAGACTCCGAGGGTTGGTCAGCGCTGTGGAGGGGAGAGATACAAAACTCTGAACTATGCACAGCACACTCATCATATTTGTGCAGATACATCCGACCCAAAGGCAAACGGAGTCTGATTAAAAGTGTCTCAAACATAACAGAATGAGAGACGGAGAGATGAGGCCAACATTAATGTTTATATCCGGTACAATTTTCTGAGCAAGCAGACAATTAAGTATTATCTTATCTGAAACGTCATACGAGTACACGATCAAACTCACTACTACCCATATCATGTTGTGGGTTTTGAAGTGAAAAATGTAGAGCATAATTTATCAGACAGCATTAAAATCTGATCCAGAGATCATCGTGAATGCATCATGATGTTGTTTGTTGCTCGGCAACAACTCAACTGAATTCATTCACTGTTGACAAAATACAATTTTTTATAATTCTAGATATAAAAGGTCCAACCTGGTTTCTTTCTTTGGAAGGGTATTTTGACATTATTATTAAGATATTTTCCTATTATGGTAAAAGTCTTTTAACAGATATATAGTTCTACTAAAAACAGCATGAACACACCTACCCATTCATTTTGAGCGAGCAGAAACTAAAAGTTAACTGAACACATCATTTCCTTTTTTCCCCTTTTCCATAAATGGTTTTTATTTCATACTCGTGTATCTTTGTCACATTACAACTTATAACTACTTAATTTATTTGTTGCTTGGATACCAAAAGATGATAACGGCAGTTTGATGCATATGTTTGGGTAAAAGAATTATTTACACACCACAAACAGTGCTTTATTTTACGGTTTCAATCTTCTGAGGTTATTACTTACATTCTTAACTAGTAGCTAAAGAAAATTCTTTCTTTTTGAGAAAAAAGGGGAAATAAATAGTGGTTTTGTGATAAATTTAAGCACTATTCAGTTTTAAAGAATGTTTCTTGAGGAAATATGCAAATGTTTGTTTTTTTTAATTGCAGAATCAAAATTGTGGAGACAATCACACACACAAAAAGAAATGTCACTAAAAAAACTAAATAATAACTTAATTTCTTCGAAGTAACTCATGATACTTTGACAACTATAAGGAAAAAATCAGCAGCTTTAATTAGTAGTAGTAAATTATCGTTTTTAGTTTTGTGGACGTTCAGTATAAATTGAAACTTTATCCAGGTAAAACTCAGCAAGCGGTGAGTCCTGGTAGAAAAATAGAAAATCAAAAGATTTAGCTTTGACGGCCAAATTTGAAATGATCGCAATTAAAATCGTCAGGGGTCAAAGTCTGTTTGTTCTTTTACAACTATGACAGATGATGGGAGGGCATGTCTGCTCTGAGCAGGAAACATGTCTACAATAAGGATTAGCCATGGCTCTTCAAGTAAGACTGAATCTAAATAAATAATAAAAATAATAACATGGGAGGGATAAAATGAAAAAATATATTTCTAGTAGATCTTTCAGCTAAAATAGCCACTGCTAGCTCACCTTCAAGTCATTTAGTTTACTAAATTCCCTCTTACATTTTGTCTCTCGCGGCAGTTATATACTGTCGGAGGTGACAACCTTCATTAATCAGTCTGATTGCACAAACCGCAGCATAAAAACACCCGTTTAGAGACAATAGAAAGTGATGTGGAGCAGCTTACACTCCTTTTTGCTGATGGCAACGGACAGGAAAGTGATGAAGGCTACGACCGCCAGCAGAGAGAAGAAAACCCCGATGAACAAGAAGAACTTGAGGCCCTTCAGCCAGGTCCGCCAGTAGTCCTGCAGGTACATGATGTGAGTGATGAGGGTCCAAAGCGCCAGCACACCTGAAGGAGGAGGCAAAGCAAACAAAGCAAAGTTACTTCTACAGAGGATTTTGGATTTAATAATCATTTGAAAAGGGCGCTGTTTGTAGTTTTAAATACTTTGACTGCAGTATTTGTAACACGATTAACAGCCATTGTGAACAATATACCCCATACAGAAAAAAATAGATAATGTTTAATTGTAATACAGCAACAATAGAGACTGAAATGTTTTGTATCCTTTCATAACAACAAACTAAAATGAAACAATAAGCAGAGACGGCTGGCCTGAGAACACTGAAGCAGACTAAAATAGAAGAATTTTCATTATTCTAAAAACTCTTTTAGCTTTCCTCATGCGTATTATCTTGCATCTTAGTGCCTTCCAGCTAAAATGCAACAGAGGGAGAAAAGCACATGAGCATGAAGGAGGCAAAGCTGCAGAATGAGAAATAGTTAGTTCCTATGTGTCCGTATAAAACAGCATCAAATATGGAAGCAGAGGATTTGCCAATCAGGCCCCTTGATATGAGATATAAGATGACCACCTAGGATACCGCTAGGACCTCCATCCTGAAGCCTTCTTTATCCTCCCTCATCATTGTGCATTTAAGGGGATTGGAAATTTCTGGAGGATGGTGGACGGGGGAACAATTTCCGGGCCACAGGAGGAGAGAAGACATAAGGTGGAATAAGTTAGCATAATAAAAAGCACCCCAGGAACGGAGCTTTTTCTCCCTTCATACATATTGTATTGCCTTAACTAAAAATCTGATTGAGAATCTGATAACCAAGCTCCTTTCAAATGGAAAATCTGCAGCTTCCACACTGAATGCAAATCAGTGGGTCTTTTACTTGCAAGACGTCCAATAACAAAAGGCCAGGAGTCGCCTACTGAGACTTAAACTAATGCAACGGAAATACTGAAAGTTATGTTGATAATATTACTGTTTATTCACTTTATAACCTGTGTGTCTAATTTGGCTAGGTTATGTACGTGGGTATGTAAAGGCTCATTTTTAACATTTGTTTTGATGTTGAAATTGGTTGTTGTCTTTGAGCCTGAAAAGCTCAGGACTAAATGTACTACTAGCTATGTAATTAACCTAAAGGGAGTTTTTCCTTTCCACTGTCGCCTTTAGCGCGCTCAGGATGAGGGATTGGATCGAAGTCAAGATTCGATGCACTGTTGGTTTCCTTAGCTAGGCTATTTGTTGTGGATTGGCTTGTGATCTTTTGTATGAAAAGTGCTACATAAAATTTGATTGATTGATTGAATCTCATACGAAACAGCAGCTTAGTGTCAAATCTTTGACATCGCTGTTTGTTTGAGTGCATCAAGAATAAAATGTTTAAAAATGTACGTTTGTTAAACACGACTGAAATGAACGGGATTTAGAAATAACCTGAAAACAAAATTACCAATGAAATTGTGAGAATAACATCAAATAAACAACAAAAAGTAATAGAATAACACGTTACACTTAACTTAGAGCTGACATGACGGGAAAAAGTTGCTGAACTGAGTTTGATTGGCCATGAACTTCTCTTCTTAGGAGCAGTGAATGTGCATTTTAGTTTCTGACTGACACAGCAAGTTGTCAACTGCTGAGTCATTAAATCACACTTCTTTCTTATTTCTAACCCCACCACAAAGATTAGCAGAGGCAGTTTTAAAGACAATATTTTTACCTTCTGTGCACTGACATGTTAGACTCGTACAACTCTGACACTTAACCTTTAAAAGACAAGTAAAATAAAGCTTTAATATTCCAGGAATAATGCTGGTATCATTGAGTAATTGTGTGAACAAGCACTTGTCACTGAACATCCCGGTTAAGTGCAGAAGTTACAGACTGTCTAGCAATCCTCAACATTGTCTCAAAGGTCAAATAAATGGGTGCAACACTTAACGTGACCTTTGAATACTTTCCATACATTAACCCTAAAACCCTTTTCTTTTCAGAGGACTTAAAGCTTTGATATCATACACCGAATTAGTCAGTAAATCCTTTCAGTTAAATCTGTACTTAATGAGTGTAGAATAAAGCTTAGAGCGGTATTTTTCTACATTAGTACATTTTAACCCTTTTTTTCTTGTCTAAAAAAAGTAAATCCGTAGTTTATATTCATGTCTTGAAATGTATCACAAGTGACACTTGTGTGCATAGGAGGGCACCATAATTATATATTGCTTTAATATATATATATATATATATATATATATATATATTTAAGAGAGGATATTCATATATATATATATTCATATAAAATCTTGGGAAACTGCCTTATGTCAAGCATTTATGTCAAACTTCTTGTTTATGAACACTTTTTAAAGTCTCCACTGATGTAATTAGCTCCAATATGTCTTTAACCATTATCTTAAAGGGCATTTCCACTTTTTAAGTACAAATGTGGTTAATTGCACACATTACAGCTTGGAAATGTTCAATTGTAAACACATTAACTGTGTTTTTAAAAGCTTGCATAAACTTGGTTAATCCGCTGACCTGTTTGCCCTTCATGAAGTTTTAACTGAGACCTCTTTGTAAATGCACGATCACTTTTTCAGTCAGTGTGCATAGAAACTGGGGGGGAGGGGGGGACCGCTTTTTAAAAACAACTCCGACTCTACATGTTAAGTGTCTGTATTTCTGCACAGTTCACTTTACCTGACAGACCTCCCATGGCTCCGGTCCACGGCTGTTTGTACACGATGTTCCACACCAGGAAAGCAGAGAAGCCCATGAGCAAACCAAACGAAGCGTAGCCGATACTAATGTACGTTTTATTAATAGCCATAGTGACAAAAAAAAAAAAACCCACAGACGGCGGAGAAGTGAGAGGAAACGCTGGCTGGGCTGGAGGGAGATCCGAGTGTCTCTGGGAGCAGCGAGCTGATGATTTCAAAGCAACTGCATCCGGTCACTCCGAGCACGCACAGGCCACCAAAACGTGACTAAACATGTGAGACCTGCTGAATGATTGCTGTTACACACACAAAGACCGAGTTAAAAACATGACGAAGCATTTTTCTGATGGACAAGTTTGGGGGTTTTTCAATCCAGCTGCAAAACAAATCGCTTACGTCATCTGATATTACCCAACGAAATCTGCCGTTTTGAGCGCGCGCAGCAAAGCGCCCTCTACTGGCTGACAGAATAAATACTCAGGGGAAAAGAAAGTCTCAAACAAGCAGCTGCACACATTAACAGCTCAAATCTGAGACTGTATTAATAAAGGACAGTTTACTGTGGTACAGAAACTAGTTTGAGACTTTTTGGAATCACTTTGTGCATCACATTGGGGGCTTTATTTTATAAAATTAATAGCTTGCAAAAAAAGAAAGAAAAAGTTCTAATTTGAGGATGATCTGGCAGAAAAATACTGTCCAGTACACGCAAATGAAAAAGGAGTCCAAAGGAAATTGTACCCAATATAAAATAATACATAGGTTTTATTTTTCTCACATAGGTAGGGTATTCTGGCCAGCAACCAGTGCTGTAAAGGCCGAATGGAAGCCGAACATTTCTACGTGTATTTTGGGGAAAAGTGATAGAATATATTGGAAAATGTCAGGGTATTACAATACCCAAATCACCAAGATTCTGCCTCCTGGGAGATCATATGGAGCTTCCAAATCTTTTAAAATATGAGTTTACTGTTGTAAATGTTGCTGTCGTCACTGCAGCCAGCGACCCTCAAATTATGTAGGAATATATCCTCTCCACAACCCATAACATGGTTGGAACCTATGCTAGAAATAGTTTACGATGAACAAATGTTGGCCAGAATCAGAGGTGAGGATTTAAGTTTTAAAAAGTGTTGGAACAACTTCCACCCGTCAAACCATGTGGGCGATTGAAACATGGCTGATGTTGCACATTTCAATTCATTTCAATATGAAGTTGATTTGAACTTATTTTTATCAGAACTTTTTATTGACTTTTTTTTAATCTGTACCTTTTGTTGTATGATCTGTAAAGCAATTGTTTTAAAAAGTGCCCTATAAATAAAGATTATTATTTTTCCATGTAGTAATATTTCAAATATACTTATTGGACAGTGAACATGTAAGAATGTGTTGACAGTACCATCTTTTTTGTGTTGTTAGGCATAAAATAAAGTTAAATTACAATTAAAGAAAAGAAAAAAAAACAAGACTGGGGCTCCTGGTTAGGATGCCTCATCAGCCTCCCTGCTGAGGTGTTCCAGGCATGTCCCACTGGGAGAAGCCCCCCCCCCCCGGGGTGATGCTGGAAGGATTATGTGACGGGGAAGTTTGAGCTTCTCTGCCTAAACTGCTGCTCCCCCAAGACTCGACTTCAGACAAGCAGAAGATGGATGAATGAAATAAACACAAGCAGATAAAAATCCACTGTAATCGGGCATATCTATAAAGGGTTACTTCGGATATTCATTATGAAAACAAATAAGTTTAGACAGCAAAACACTATACAACCAGAATTATGCGTCCGTCTATATCAGCTAGAGTTTAGAACCAGCTGATCATAACCATTTATTTCAGATGTATAAACTTCAACTGTGTGCTTCAAAACCCCGAATGCCTGGTTCTGATTTAGCTGAAGGATATTTCAGATGACAGATTGTGACATAAACTGCAATAATACATTCACATAGCTTTATAAGTTTGCAGTAATTTTTTCTAAAAGGAACTCAGACTGTAAAGCATGTATAATAAAGGAATATAGCGACCCAAGCTGTATAAATACGACTCGATTTGTATAAACTTTAAACGGGTTTAGAGTATGTTTCACGTAAACCTTAAATACACCCCAAAACTATTTTTGTCCGACACGAGACAACCCCCGATTCAGACAAAACCACACGTGCAATGAGGTTAAAGTAGAAATGACTTTTACTTGAGAAGTTTCTTTTAAAACATTTAAACTGAAGTCATTAAATGAACAGATTCAAGCTGAAACAGCAGGCAAATCTCTAAGAAATATTTGTGGAATAGCCAATTAAATTTTTGCAAATGAAATAATTCACCACTGAAATCCTGAAAACAGCTGAAATTATTGAAGCATGAATAATACCCAACACTGCATACATGTCATTTATGAACACAGTTTACAAAAGATGAATATTGTATAACTTTGTTTGCAGTATTTTACTTTGACTTGAAAGTGAACAAACACAGAAGGGTAAAAAATAACAAAAAAACACCAACTCAGCTGTAAATCATTTAATTGAAAGACCAAGTTGAAAATTTGTATTTTTCTCAAACAAAACACTAAAAAAGTGTCCAAAAAAAACAGTAAGTTGAGTAAAACAGCAACATTTAAAAATCATAAACAAGCAAGAATCACAAATTTGCTACACAAAAAAAAAATGACTAAAAACTGAGGGTTTAAAACAACAGCTTCTATAGATATCCATGCTGAGCTGCAGGTCTCCTCTCCAGTGTTCAGACCCTGAATTGCACCAAACGTTAGAGAGAAATCTTGGTTCATAACATCACTGTTTTCAGCTCTCTTCGTTTTTACCCACATGTATTCGGGTTTGGGGTCGAACTTAAAGCTGTGTGCCAGTTTTTGGTTTCCAATATCAAAATATAGTTTACTCCTTTTTATTTAGGCCACGTCAGAGCTGTCAATGAATTTTTCCTACTTATTACCAGATGAGATGCTGAATAAGTCCGAAAAAATTTAATGCTTTTACGTAGGATAGCGGCAGTAGTTGATCAGGTAAACTACGTAACCTCTCAGTGTAAAGTAAAACAGTATGCCTTTGTGGCTTAACTACTAGCATCAGTGAAAGGTTTATCTTCAGCTGCATTGACAAAGATCTATACAGTAGTGTGTGATGACACGAACACTCAAGCTCTCAGTTAAACCAGACTCGGCAGGTAGTAGTCAAAGAAAAACTCCTCCAACCTCTTATTCATTAGTGTGATGATGACCTCATCGCGGTAGATCCGTTGAACCAATATGTCTCCTCTGGAGTGGACCAACAGATCACACCACGATGTGCCCGTTACCATCATCTCCCCTTGGATGTGCCAATAGTATGGATGGGACTTCTTCAGCTGTACAATCCCATATTTACATGTCAGAAAATTGCATTCCATTAAACTTTGGAAACTGACTAACTTGATATGCAGCAGCCCATAGCTGCTCTGCTCTTTAGGGTCATACACCAACCCATCAGGCGTTACTGCCAGCCACGGAGCATTTGGATGGACGACCATACCACAGGGGGACCAGTTCACAAACAAATGCCGGCAGTATTCTCGAATAGCTCCAGGCTTTGTTTCCTCGTCTATCTGTGTTGTCTTGCACCTCCGGTGGCCTCCCCGCATTTTTGACAGCATCTGTTCTGCATTGCTTTGCCCCGGTTTCAGTTTGCAGATTTCTCTGAAACGACTGGTTATGCGCATCTTTTGCAGCTTCTCTGCAGACTCCTTGCATCCACGGGTGGAGTTCTCCAGAAGGTGTGCTTCTTCCCAGGTGACATGCATGTCATTTACATATTCTTGCTGCTCCGCCCTGAGGGTAGGAGGGGTAGGTGCCGTCTCCAGGGTGTGATGGCTCAAGGGAAGCTGCGGCTGTGGAGGAGCGTCATCATAAGGTTTATAATCCTTACTTGATGGCAGAGGGAGCTGATAGGACAGGGGGCAGCCTTTAGGGACTAGACCAACAGCACATTCCACCCATTCCACGTCCGTTGTGAGCCCCATTTTGGCGATCAAAGGTTTCTCATCCTCAGGAAAATCTTTAAAAGCTTCATGAATTCTGTGTAAAAAGGACAATTGTTCCTGTGGGGAAGCAACTTTAGATCCATGGTGCATCATTCTGCATGAAAGCAGTGGAAAATATTTGTTAGAAACATTTAAACAGTTTCCAAAATGGAGTTAGAGACTCAGCCTTCCTTCTTACCTGGGTATCTGGAGCACGGTTTTTTGATGGCAGATCTCTGGATTCTTTAATTTTGTAGCAAGATTCCACCCAAGAAAAAAGAAAATTGTTACTTTTCTTTCCATACAAACAAAAAAACTAAATAACAAAGTATATACAACTTCAACACCAAACCAACATTAAAACTATCCTCATCTCAGATTTAAAAGGCACAGCTAATTCCATCATACTGAAAATGACAAAATGCATAAAATAATGTAATTATTTAACAAAGGAAAAGGACATGGTCTGCTCCCCACAGTAGTAATGCAGAAACAGGATGCATGCATGGTGGGGTAATAATAAGAAAGCAGAATATGCCAATTTTTCACAAAGCCAAGATCTTGATGAACCAAATTATTCTTAGCAAGTACCATGGAAAGATGCAGTTGAAACTGAGCTTTTTGGCCAGTCGCACGACATGTTACGATGCAAAACAGCCAAAAAATGATCAAAATTTCTTTAATCTGCAAAGATGGGAAGTGAAAATCAAATATTTAAGACTTTATTTGGCTGCAAAGCCTCTTTGCAAGCTACATCTGATATCTACTGGTGTAACTAATTTTCTATGCTGTATAATGTTTGAAAAAAGTAGGGCTGGGCAATATATCGAGATTTTCAAATATATCAGGACTTTTTCACACGAGATATAGAATTAAGGAATATCGTTTATATCGACAGCTTGCTTTGAGTCAAAAGTATCACTTTTTGGCATGTTGGACGTCTGTATTTTTGTTATTGAAAAGTATTTATCATTATTGAAATATACTAATATTTTTATTTCAGTCAAGTATTTTAATGCACATGTGCTGCAGACCCTTAATAAAAGTGCATTTACCACTGAAGGCTGTAAATTAAACAGCTTCTTTCTTTGGTTACTTGATAAAAAAAAAGTATATAAATATCGTATATCGTGATCCAGGTAAAAATTATCAAGATATGAAATTTGGTTCATATCGCTCAGCCCTAAAAAAAAAAAAAAGCTTAATACTTTGTTTAAGTTTGCAAACATGTGCTCTGTTCCTGTGAAGGTCCGAAACAGCATTTTACATGTTTCTGGTTTTTTAGTGACGTTTACTCACCAGAACAATTAGAAATAAGAGGTTCATAAGCAATTCTTCACACTTACATTAGCATTCGAAGTTTCATGACTGTCTTGATGGTCCACGTCGTTGTTCATGCTCTCCTCGCTCTCAGATAGTGGCGAATATGCAGCAACCTCACCTGACTCCATGGAGAAAGAATCGCTGTGCTCATCTCTCTCTTCCTCAGCTGAGGCAAGGCCTGAAGATTCTGGGTTACACTGTTCAATGTGAAATGAGGCAGCGATGTGGGGCGTGCTCCTTTGCTCTTCATCTGGATCTTCTTTCACACAGACTTGAAAGTTCTCCGTTTCCACCGGCCACTCTTGCTGGTTTGATTCACAACTTATGTTACATTCGATCTGCTCCTCTTTAGGTTCTATAGGGAGAGGATCTGATATGTCACTGTCCGACGCCGCAGGCCGCGCTCTGATGTCTGTGTTTGCATCAATGTAGTGATTGATATCTGTGATCCAAAAAAGAAAGATATCAATATTTACTGGCGATTCATATCTTGCCATAACCTGGGTATAAAATGTTGATGGGCCAAATACAAACGCCCTTAAAATTGTAATTATTTCTAACTGTTTTCTTCGTGGTGTCTTTTCATCTTTTTATACAATCTTTTCACACACATACGAAGAACCAAAAGAAAATCTGCCTATCCGTTTGCAGTAGGTCTGCTAAGTTCCTCTCGTCTTACTTGTCGCCCAAAACAATCAGATCTGTTCATAGGAGCAAAAGTAAATGATTCCACCCCAAGAAAATCGGAATCAACGGTGGAGTAGCAGAAACAACATGTTTGAAACCTGATTCAAAGTTTGTGTTGAACTTTTACTGATAACAAAAAAAAGAAAGAAAACTAATTGTGGAATAGTGAGGGATTGCCCCACAATTTTTCTACTTGGCAGGATACCAACACGCAGAATTGTACTTGAGGCTTTCTGAACCAAGGTGCAACCTAGGGGCTATCCACCTAAATATTACACATTTTATCTACATTTTTGGAAGCTATCATTTTAACCCTGTGCATTTTAGAACTCCTACAAGGAATTAAAATGATTGAGCTCCTTTCTAAACTTATTTTCATGTCACGTGAAAGAATTTTCTCCAGAAAAAAAAAAACGAGTAGAAGAAATCACTGAAAGCCAAATTTCACTGTGAAATAGGCCTTTGAGATTAATGTGTATAACAATTACTTCATCAAGTTAATTTGTATATCTTTAAACGGCATTATCAATGCCTTTTAAGAGCATGTATATTTGTATATTTAGTTAGTAAAATCTTAAACAAGAACACATCAATAGATGTATTAAGTCATTGCTTTTTGCTTTATACAGTTTTTTTGTAGATGTTTAGGGTAAATTTGCCTTATTCAATCCTTTTTTTCCATAGATATGTGTTACAGTTTAGTTACTTTTCATTTGTACTTCATTTCACAACTTCCTTTTGTTTACTGATTTCTCTTTAACTTTCACTTTGTGCCAATGTGGGTTGTGTGCAATAATAAAGCAGGTTTTGGGGAAAAAGTCCATGAGAACATCGAACAAGGACCATTATGTGTCAAAAGTGCTAAAGTTGTGGAGTGACAAAAGTTATTAAAAAGGGATATGCGTAAGTTTTGCCTTGAATAAACTACGTTAATTTCAACAACATGTTGATATAGTAGTTGGGTGCTCCCGTTAAATAAACTACCTGATGAAGCAGTGTTACGCAGAATCAGGTTAAACACTTAACACACATTTATATTACAAATCATGATTGCTTCTTCAAATCGACTAAAAATCAACATAAAGAGAAAATATTAATAACCATCACAAACATTCCAACGAACCTATCTTGGATAACTTTATCTTGGGGTTGAGCACCACGCGCAGGATACTCCTCAGTCGTTTGTTTTCCACGTTATATTCCTCAACGATACCTTCAACCTCACTAAACACTTCCACGGCAAATGTGGTCAAATGTTCAGTTAAAAAGCTACGAAAGTTCTCCATCTTGGTGTTTGACATTTATAAACACTTTTAAGAAGACACAACTAGAAAGTTAATCTTCTAGTCGACGGATATGTGCAACGCGCGCTAAACCGAAATAAAAACTAACCGGATGTAGATGAGGCAAATTTCCTGAAGTAGAGAGTCTTCTTCTCTGGATTAGTATTCAATTTGGCGTCATTAGCGCCCTCTTCAGGTTAATGACGATTAGTTGCAAAAAATAAATAAATAAATAAATAATCAAGCAGTTTATCAGTTATCAGAAATTGTTTACAAGCTTATCAAGGACTCCCAGGGTCTTCTATATAAGTATTTAATGACTTACAATTTTGATTATTTTTTTTTATTGATTTCCATGTAAAAATACTTAAAAAAATCCCTGGGGAAATGGTAATTATCCAATCAAGGGTATTGCAGGTTACTTCTGGTGAAATAGTGAAACATTCATTTATCCATAACTGCAGTATATTTCTTTTGCTAAAGCTTTGGTTGGCTTTTTTTTTTAATTTGACTAAATACATATTTTAGCCAATGTAGGTGTGTTTATTTATTTATTGTTTGTTTGTTTGTTTGTTTAGACCCAACGCTATTCTCACAACACATACTGTACTTGTTATCCATGTTCAGGAGTTTCAAGCATTGTTGAATGCAATTGAAGGATTCCAAAAGAGGGCGATATTATACAAATGTCCTTCACTAAGCCAAAATAATTGAGTTCAAGAGGAAGAGTCGGGCAGCGAGCGAGTGACAGCCCAAGTGAATCGCTCACATGAACAGTGAGTAAACTGGATGAAACGGAGACATTACCGGACAGCTCAACGCAAACGGAGTTATAACGATAAGTCGCGTCCAGCAAGTTTGTGTTTACTAATTTGTTGACTGTCACGAGTACAAGTACTGTTAGTGATGGTGAACTGAGCTAACACTGTTGCTTCGAGTTTTTTTTAGTACAGGTAACGTTGACGTTAGCAGTAGGCATCTAGCGAGCAAAAAGCTAAATAACCTCAGTGTTTACGGTCCCGTCGGATAGCACCGCTTTTGTAGCCTCACGGTGTATCGACAACACGTCAGGTGGTCGGGCAATTCGGTAAAGATGGGTGACATAAACCCATCGACATCTCATGCCTTTCAGTCAGAGGTGAGTGTTTTATATAACTATTACAATGAGAAGTTTGCTGCCATGGCGAGTGGTTTTAGCAGATGTCAACTTGATCGAGGTCCGTCACCACACGGTGTAGCAACCGCTGATGAGTTAGCGTTAGCATGGCTCGCTAATGTTGACATAATTTTCGCTAACATACTGAAAAAAAATGGCAAGTTACACACGCTAAAAATTCAGACGTGTTTATATCGAAATCCCACTTTGCGCAATTAAAACTTTATTTTGTATTTTAGAGTTTGTCACCAATGTTATATCAGATGGTAGGCTACTTTTGTAAAATGTCAGAGCTAGCTAGCATTGAGTTTCATCGAAAAGAACACATTCCATCACCATAGCAGAGCATGCTAACACAAATGCTGGCTAACTATCTTTTTCATACCATCTGTCTTTATCGTCAGTTAACAGTCGACTGGTACTGATGTTTTTATAACTCAGTGGCACTGATAAATAATATGTAATTATTGTGTAACTTCACTGTTTTCTCTGACAGTCCATCACTAGCCCCTTAGCATTAGCTAGGTTACTTATGTTCAGTTACCACTAGCCTATTTAGCCAATACTAGCTGTCGCTTGTAATTGGCTTCATTGGTGGGGGGTTGGTAAGAACGAGTCTGGAGAGAAATTAGCTCTTTTAATACATTCAACTTTTGTTTGTGTTTGTCAACCTTTTTAAGTAACTTTTTTTTAAATAAAATCTTACTACGTGGCACCGAGCCAGCTGTCCGTAGCAGAGTGTGGGTGTGCGGCGGTCAGTTCTGGTTCAAATCATCGCCATGTCGGGGTGTGCAGGGTCGATGCAGGTTTCAACGTCATGACTGTCTTTCGTTTTTACAGGCTTTCAGTCCGCCGTACAGGAGAAGGAGGACAGTCGAAGATTTTAACAAGTTTTGCACTTTTGTTTTGGCCTATGCCGGTTATATCCCATACCCGCAGGAGGTAAGTAAAGGTCTTGATCTCTGTCTGTAAACTCAGCTTCACATACTGTAGGATCCACTGTTGTTTTGGCTAATCTGTTGCTTTATTTTTTTTATGTCGAGGTGCGTTACATCTCGTGTACAGACTTGCTTAATTTCTCATGTAAAAAAAGGGTTTTGGGAAAGTTGAACCTTTTGCTTTCATTAAAAAAGAGGAATATTGAGAACCAACTCTTAATTTGAGGGAATCAACATGTTTGAGATAAATCAATAAATACATTAAATTAAGAGGACGTCCAATATTTATCATTGTCCCCATGGAGAAAAAAATGGATCGGCATGTTGATTTGCCATATAAGTTGAAATGACAAAAGATACTCCGGCAAGTAAATTGCAGTTGACATTCAAGAAGTTTTTTTTTGTAATCAATGGATTGATCGTAATTGATGTTGCAAGGTGTATTAAAACTGATGTCTTACTGTCTAACTAGTAAATCACCTTTTTTTTTCTGTTCTTGAATTGTGTTGACTCAGTAAAAGTGGATACGAGACACAATCTCTCCTTTGCTAATTTAATCTTCTGTTTGGGTGCAGGGAGGGAGAGAGTCACACAATGAGATTATCTCAAAAAGATTCTTTTGTTTCTGTAGTTTCTTTGGATACAAGTGTGTATTTTAGCTTTGCATGCTCTGTACTAGGAACACAGACTGTTATTGATTTAATGTACGGCCGTACTGCCTCTCGCCAAGTTTGTAGATTTTTAAAAAAATTTTCCTGACTGTTGTTTCAAGCCATCACAACCCAAAGTACGCTGTTGTTTTTCACCTCAACCTAAAATCCCTCTGTTCTTTAGGGAAGTTACCCCATATCAAGATATCTGTCATGGTTTTGGGAAACATGTAGTTAAAAAAAATGAAGAGATGCTCCCTCTTAGTTAGATCTTACATTTTTTACATGCAGATTCTCCAGGTGGGAGGGATGCTACCCAATTTATTGCTTCAAGTGTAATGTTTTTTTAAACCAAAGTAGTGGGACACCATTTTATTTAGGCGTAGGATTTTTATGTCAGAGCAAATTATCAACAAATGTGGTTTCTCTTCCTCCATCAGCAATACTTTTTTTTCATTCACCATGCTGCATATGTAACTCTCAAACATCATCATGTTATTCTTAAACTGTACAAATTTTTGTTAGGCACCTTTTTGATATGTTATTCACCTGTTTTTATATTCTGTTGTTAGTTTGCTACCACTTACACTTTCTTTTAACATTTGTTTTTAAAGGATTCTCCACTGCGCAGTAGTTCCAGCCCCCCTAATAGTACAGGGAGCACAGCTGACAGTGACGGCTGGACCCCCGGGCCCCCAACCTCCTGCCCCCAGCGTCCTACAAAGGTCCCACAAGATAGGAGCAGGAAACGTCCTCAGCCAGGACCCATGCTGTCCAGCCACACCAGGAGAGATGTAAGCTGAACTAATGTCTCACCATTACCCTTGTATGGTCATCTGCAGAAACAAGACCACAGCTTTGGCTTCATTTTTGACATATTTTCTCTGCAGCACACAATCACCACCCTGCATCCAGACGACCACAGGAAAGCTGACAAGCTGAAGAAGAAGAAGAGGAGAAAGGAAAGGGAACATCGGTCCGTTGAGGAAAGCAGGGCACAGCAGTCCCACTCAGCAGCACCAGAGCTGGAGTTACCTCTTTCCTTTGGTGGCCGAATGATCAAAGAAGAGCCTGAAGACGATCTCAGCATTCCCCTCCACCCCCAGTGCCTGCCCAGCCCATCCCCTTGCAAAGAGGAGCCTAAAGAGGAGCCCAAGGAAGAACGTCGACACTGGGATGGTCGAGACATCGAAGAAGGAGTGGTAAAGGTACAAAAGGTGGAGGGCTTTTCAGGAAACCGAACCGTGTTCCGCCAGGGGAAGCAAGTGGTATTCAGAGACGAGGACGGGTCAGGAGAGGATGAGGACATAATGGTAGACTCAGGTAAGTTCTTTTAACACTGCGAACGGTTAGTTGTCTCATGGTCTCATGTTTGAATAAAACAAAACACTTACTGCATGCTCGTCTTCCCAGATGATGACTCGTGGGACCTGGTGACGTGTTTCTGCATGAAACCCTTTGCGGGCCGAGCCATGATCGAATGTGACAAGTGCAACACCTGGATCCACCTGTCATGTGCCAAGATCCGCAAGAGCCACGTTCCAGAGACATATGTGTGCCAGAGCTGCCGAGAGACACACGGATCCCAAGACGCCCGTCGCTCCCACCGCTCTCGTGTTGGCTCACGCAAACATCTGCTAGACTGACCCCCAGGTCCAATCTTGAACTTTGGCCCCATTTTACACCTGTTCACCCCCCCCCCCCCTCTCTCTTACACACACACACAAACCTGCTGGACTGACCACTCCTCAAAATCAGGTCTTGCACCCTTTGGTCTCTGTCCTTCATGGTCAGCCATGAACCCATGTTTTTCTATGAACACTTTGGTGGACCTATTCCCAAGCCCTTCTCCCATTTGAAAGATGTTTTAGATTTACTAGGGTTTGTTTCTGCTTCCTACAGACTTTGTGCGTAAGGCAATCACTGTATGGGTATCTGTCTGTAGATGACGTTAGCATTAGCAGCAAACTGCTACTGTTGAGACCGTGTGTCTCGTGAACACTGGAAACATTTGAACTGCCATAAAGAGAGAATACCTTCACAACTGCCACCCACCATGGTGCATGCTGGGATATGTGGGAAAGATGGTTTGCACTTTTTTTCTCACTCACAACTTCTTTTTTTTTTTTTTTTTTAAATCCATCTGACTTTGGTCACACATGTCTTTTCTAAACTGGATATGAGTTTCTTCAGGATGCCTCTATTAATGTTACACAATTAACCATTTCAAACAAGTCAAGCCTTGTGTTAATTGCTTCAGACGGTGCTATAGTATTAAGCTGAGGTATAATCCAGTAGAACAAAGATGTAGGATAAAAATACAAACTTAGTCTGCATCTGCTTCACCTGTTTGTTCTTTTTTTCTTTTCTTACTTGAAGCATTGTGGAAGAATATCATTGAGACTAAAAGCCCATTAATCTGAACCAAGCGCTTGTTCTCCTCCCCTTTACTTCACAAGCTGTCTTCCAATCTCAGCTATTTCTTCACAATCAACATATAAGTCGACTATAAACGGAGCTTTTACAGGCTCTTAAAGTGTTCAGTGTTAATAGTTCGCTAGAGTTCGTTTTCTGTTTAAGAAACAGTCGTGTAACGGTTCTTAAAAAGCCAGATAATCCACAAGAATCGGAGAAAAAAAAGGTTTGCGTACGGGTGTTTTCAGTTTCCTTTTGGTCTATTATTTTGCAGGATGTCATGAAAGGATTGGGACGGTGGCGTTTATAATTATATTTCCCACACTTGCTTGTTTCACAATGACAAATATGTTTTTAAAAGGGAACGTTGAGGCCGTCCTGTTTAAGTATTGACAGAAAAATGAAAAAAAAAAAATGAAAAAAAAAACCTGTCCTAACTGGAATAGTATTAGAAAAGAAATTCTCTGAAGAAAATGCATGAGTGTGTCGGTTTGAGTGAGCGTGCTAGCGATGCATGTGCTGCTATAAGTTGCCTCATCTAAGCTCCGTGGTTTTTGGTCCTTAGCAAGACGTAGAAAAAAAAGATATCAGCAAAGTGCGAACAGCCAGTTTTATTCCGTTTCCGAAGATCAGAGTTGGATATCTCGGTCTCTCACCACCTCATTTTCATACATTCAGTATTCACTTATTTATGAAGCAAGTTTAAGGAAAAATGTTGGTTTGAGGATATTTCTTTTTCTCTTAAACCTTGCTCCGACTTGGATTGAAGAGTTTAAGCTTTGTTATTCATGTGCCATCTGCTGTTGGACCCGTTTGTGTAGGCTACATATTGTTTCCGATTTATATAAAAGCCATACTGTAGAGTGACAAATTTTAGACGCAGAACCTCGGATGTTTGTCTAAGATGAGGTTTTACAATGCAGAATCAACGAGTTGGCCGGGGAACGACTAACACACACGGTGAATGTTTAGTTTGTGAAGAACACAAGACTTTCCAAGCATTAAATGGTGGTTAAGCTTATCTGTGCACTCTTGTCTTCTGGTATTTACAAATGTTGGTTAACTAGTTTGTACCAGTAGTCACCAAGGTTGATGTTTTTAAGACAAGAAAAAGATAATCAGCCAATTCTCAGATCAAGTTGAGGAGAATCTCAAGACTTCTTCAGGCACATATTCATATTTTGTGTCTGCGTCTTAAAAACATGAATATACTCGACGTTAGCAATGCTCATTGTGACACAGCTTGTTTTATTCTGATCCTGGGTTGTCCTATCCCCTCACTGAGAAAGTGTTGTCTATACTGTGGTGCAAACTGTTTCTGTGAAACTATTGTAAACTATTGTAAATAAAGAGTTACCATTTTAACCTGATTTTCCCCTTTTTTTTTGTAGAATGAATCTTCAATCGTACGTTGCTTCATGTGGTTTTTAATTTTTATTGTTTTCTTTACAGGACAGAATTCAGGCTTTTTGTAACCATACATTAACATTTACATGATGCGAGTCAGTTTGGAGGATGGACTTGGAATGTAACAGCAAGGAGCAGTCTCTCTGCTCACCTCATGGTGGCACCGGTGCAGAAGTGACCAAATGACCTGTCCGAACACTTTCCAGCACATTTAAAACAACAAAGATAAGACAAACACGACAAACACTTTGTGCAAAATGGCTGCTGCAGAACTGAACTAAACTCAACACAAGATTTTTTTTTTTTTTTATGCATCCAGCTTCAATCCTTTCCAGTGACCACGTAAAGCTACAATTGGAGGCTTTGAGATCATTTTGATGACAAATAGCCTATAATATTGTAAACTTTTGTGTAAAATATAACCTTTCTATACAATATAACTGATTTTATGTTCTACTTTGGTGCTTTAAATAGCATGCCAGATTTTCCCTTAATATATTACAAACTTATCCCGATGAACCGAAGGCTAACTAGCTCTTATCATTGCAAACTCCATTTATCAACAGTTAAACCAATATAATTACTGACACTGATCTAATTAAACACTAGCTTAATTAAGAGTCGCTTTGTAGAGTTCAAATGTAAATCTTTGGGACTTCAGTGCTACAACACTTGCCTGTTGATCAGCAGTTAAGAGTCCTGTGGGTTATTGAATTTTATCTGTCAGCCTCACAGTTCTGCTAAGAGACGAGTTACAGCAGAGGTTAATCAATGGGTAAATAAACACTAAAAGATGGCATTAAAACCCCTCTACGACTCAAGAGATGGACACTAGAATTGGATTAAAAGCTATGGCAAACTTAATATTCATTCTAATATTAAATTAACATGTAAATGTGTCGTAATGACTTAAAAGTTTTATTGAGGCTCAGCTGCAGTGGAGAAGCTACACAAGGCAAAGTGTTGAGATTCACCACCCTGCAAGATGCATCCTAACAACAAAGTAATCCTTTAAATGTATATTTTTTGAAAACTTTAAAAGTCCATACCACTATTTACTGTTATCGCTGGCTTTGTGCCAGATACACACCGGCCAAGTACGAACTGTAACCTTCATCGAATCAAAAATCATTACAGAAAATTCTGTTTGGCTGCAACTGCGCATAACGTGATCGATAAACACTGACGCAAATAAAATCCAAAGTGCGATTTCTTCTGCCTTTAAATCACAGCCCAGAATGAGATATTAAATATCAACATGCGGTTGAGTTCTTAGCGGGACTGCTACCATCGAAAGACAACTTTCCCTTTTGCTCCTTGTGCAATCCCTCCTCCTCCTTCTGTACCCCGACTTTCACAGATACAGGTTTTGAGCACCAGTATACACGTGCTGACTGGCACCACACTGAGCAGCAGACATGTCACTAAATTAAATAACGAATGAGGAGGAGGTTCAGTCATTCCTCCTACTGACACATGGTCCTGCATAGTGTTCTCAGAAACATTTGCATGACTTAATGCAATGACTAAGTTCTAGTTAAACTACCGGATACACATATAGGGAAAAAAAAAGCTACTATGATATGGGTTAAAATTACAGCTCCCTTGTATACACCTGACTTAATGAATATCAGGAAATGTACACATTTAATTTATCACTGAGGGAAGTCATCGCCACGTCTGCAGTAACAGTAGTACCCCCCCCCCTCTGTGTAGGGCATACAAAAAAAACTGTGTTCTTGGCCAGTGTCTGATCTCCAGCAGCAGGCAGATATGTGTGCAGCTCTGTCAGGTGCAGCCAACGAGGGAAACTCCATGGACCTTAGAACTGGCCTTCAGGAAAGGAAGGAGTGGAGAGATTTGTGAAACAGATTCACTAATACCATGACAGGAGGAGGGCCACTGGAGAGAAACAAACTTCTATCTGAAGAGTTCCTTCCAGTCTTGGGTTTGTCTGCATACAGAAAGTCTGTTTTTTTTTTTTTTTATCTGTATTTGCCTGCTGGTACTCCAACAGCAGTGGGCTCCTAGGACTCTGACTCAATTCGGTGAGCTGACAAGACAAAAAAGAAAAAAATACACAATTTGAATGTGTGGGCGAAGCGCAGACTGCAAGCTTCAGTAAAGCTGTAATTAGTGTGCAGATCCACGAGTCTTTAGTAAAGTGGCTGCATACTAACATTGCTTGGGTATCCGTAGTGGCTCAGTGTCTGCAAGGATGACTTGATGCATCACACCTCTGAACTGATAAAGTAATTTTAGACTCTTTTCCTCTCCTACGCAGGGGTCGTAGAAGCCCGGCAGACCGGCCTGCACATCCAGAAACCAGCAGTAAGAACTGTGCACATGCAGATTTGCAGAAGCTTGAAAACACGCAGACATATGATCAGACTTACTTTGGAGGCCTCGGTGAGGATGAGCTTGGAGTCTTTGACCAGGCACTGCAGCGGCACAGTCACGTCAATCACCTTGGCTTTCTCCTTCTTCTGGCTGGTGTCTGACACAAACTTTCCGTACCAGGCATTCAGGATGATCAGACCTGCGGAGGCAGAAACAGCATGTTCAATATTTGTGTGTTTATACAACTTAAGGACTGTGTGTGTGTGTGTGTGTGTGTGTGTATATATACACAGTAAAAACTTAATAATTGTGGTAGAAGTTCCTATTACTTATTTAAAACTGTACCCTAAAATGAATTAACACATTTTTAACAAAAAGTTCAAATACAATGTAAAGTTTGTAATTGGTAATTCACTGTTATCCCAAAGGTTCTGGAAACTTTTAGTTTCAGTATCAGGTTGGATTATCTTGTGCAACCATAACTACAACTCAATACATATGGGCTCAATATTAAAGTGTGCAGAAATTTTAGCCCCTTCCTCTGTGGAAAGGGATCTTTTGGGTTTTTAGCGTGTTTTCTCACATTAAACTGCTCCCTTCAGGTTTTTTTCCGTAACATTAAGTGTTGGGACTTAAACTTGACCTTCGCAAAATGCCAACTTTGTTCTTTTAAACATTCTTTGGTGGAACAACTCAATTAATTACTGTATTTCCTTTTGAGTGCAGTAAATACCTCAACATTTTCCCTTACCCTTCCCAGTAAAATGAATTTTTCCATCAATGCTGGCAAAGCAGTTCTGAGGCATCAAAACAAGCACATACCACAATGCTGGGTTTTTTCCCTCCCTTTTCTCCAAAGTTCATGTTTTATTTTGTTCTAGTTTGGTCACAAAACATTTTTCTTTTATCTTGTCTGCTTGATTTTTAACACAATGCAAACACAAAGGGCTTTTTTTTTTTTTTTAGTCAGCGGTGACTGTTTCTGTGCAGCTCTGCTATGCACATGATTAGTGTTTTTCTCATGGATGGGCTTATGAAGATCAATACCATAGTTACTTTGAAGCTAGCATGGTTTCCTTTGTGACACGACAGGATGTTACACATTTTGCTCTTATTGGTTCAAAACACCTAAATAGGCTGGATTGTTTTCAATTTTCCCCATTTTTAGCAGAGTGGCAGTCTGCTGGACAACACCTTGTTTTGTGAGGTCCTCAATAATCTCTTGTGTTTGTGCCATGACACACATCCTTTTGAATGAACTCTAATTTCACCATCAAACTATCTGCTAATCACAAAGATGTGTTATATGGCATCAATGTCCTGAAAACATAAAGATCCAGTGTATTTTCAGATCTACTATATCACATTTATTTAATGATTTTTATTCTAATATATATTCTTTTAGGGCTTAATTGAATGATTTTTTAGGTCAAACACAAGCACCAGTTTTCAGGCTATGATATGGATGTGAAATTCGATCCAAAATTGAAGTCAGACAGCAACCCAGACACACGGAAATATTTCACAGAAGAAGCTTCGTGGTCATAAAGTAAGCTGTTGCATGACTACATGATAAGCATTCTCATATGGCTATGCTGACACTGTAAGTACCAGAGGGTGCTGTGATCCAGAGGTAAACACAATGTTAAAAAAAAATCATCCAAATGAACTTAATATGAAATCAATAAGGATGCTCAAGTCATAGTTTTGATGTAAGCCAGTGGACACTGACACTATCATGACTTGTTTCACAGCAGAAGAGTTGACAGGGACAAAGATACATGTATTCAAATTACACATTAGGATTTTCAGTTTGAACTGGCTACAAACTAAAAAGGTGCAGTTTCTCCTGTGTGTGTGTGTGTGTGTGTGTGTGTGTGAGTCCTCACCCATTTTGGATTCCTCTGCTTCTATGATTCTCCTCACAGACTCCTGCATCAGCAAAACCTGCAGAGGAGCCAAGAGAGAAAGTAAAAGAAGGAGGAGGAGGAGGAGGAGGAGGAGGAGGAGGAGGGGTGGAGGAGAGCAGAAAATGATGGGACTGTTGAGATTCAGTCATGAGTTCATAATGAGAAGAGCTGAACTTATAGGCTGATCAATTCTGCCTCACACACAATGAATCAGTGCGTTTCTGCATGCGAGTACTCACAGCAGACTCCGCCTCCTGCTTCTTCTTGGCGATGTCTGTGGCGGAGCTCTTCCTCTGCAGCTCCAGATCTCTGAGAGTCACGGAGACAGACAAAGCAGACATCAACAACCACCCACTGGGATTCTCTGATGAGAGCTAAGTGTGAAAAAGATGCCTCAACACCCATATCAGAAATGTATGCTCAAATCAGAGCTGTGGAGTTGCAGGGGTGTGTGATCTAACATTCAATCCGTGTGCAGAGATAATGTAAATAAAAACAATAAATAAAGCTTGCTTGGTTATTCTGGTAATAAAAAAGATCAACATCTTAAAATAATGTATGAAAAGTGATGGATTTTTTTTTATCATGGCTGGAAATAAGCCTGAAGCAGAAACTTTCCAGACCACAGTGTGATGCTGGCTGAGGTAGAGGACTAGGACTCACTGCTCTTTCTGAGCTTGCGTGTATGGGATGATGACTAATCGGTGGACGGCCATGTACACCAGCAGAGGCCCCGCAGTGGCATAGAAGACAGCACTGGGCAGCAGCTGATCTGTCAGGTGGACTGGAAACAGGTACGTTTGACTGGCACGCGCCAACCTGCACAGAAACGCCAGCGCACGTAGAAACACACACACATTAGACAAGCACACAAGGACACACAGAAGAGCGAGGTCATATCTTGGGGTGGCCCCGTACTTGATCTTGAGTGTGACTCCCTGCGGGACGCCAATGCTGACAGTGGCTGACAGGATACTGTGTCGGCTGATCTTCCTCTCTGCTCCATATTCTACCACGGTGCCGAACCAGCCAGTTCTGAAAAGGGAGGAACAGTAAACTGAACAGAAAGCAGCAAAGAAATCCAACTGGGAAGCTGCTTAAGACCAGTGTAGCTTACAGGAACAGTCCCTGGTGGTTAACATGTTGAAATACAAATTCTGTAGAAGTCGCATCATTTCTTTGACTTCTTAACAGGATGAAGTCTTGAGTCACTTTAAACAAACTGTGATACATATGGAATTACACAGACTTATATGTGTAATCAACAAGAAGATTTCAGGGCATCGTAATGGAAGAAGCTGTAGTCCAAAAAATGTAAAAAGAAAGTGGTTTTCAACATCTTAAAGTAATTTATTTCCTAGAGGGCCATGTTGCAAACCCCAACAATAATCTCATGACCTCCGTGGAGGGACCCTGGCCCCCAAGGTTGAGAACCAGTGGCTTGTACATGCTACCATGTTATAGCGTGGAGCCGGCCGTTGGAGGCAGTCTCATAAATATGCAGAATATTCTGAGGTATGGACTTCTCTTGGTTGTGTTGGTGTACAGTTGTTGGTCTTTTAGATTCTAGCTTTTCTCTGGTGTGAAGAAGTCAAAGTGGTCAAAGATCTGTTTAGTGATGGAGGGATTTTTTCCCCTTCTTCTATCTTCCAGTGCAGCTATTGCCTGTATTTTAGGCCTAATTTGTCATTCTTTTACCCATTTTAAGTACTCAAAGGTCCAGTGTATAAGATTTAGCTCCATCAAGTGGCATAAACTGTAAATGGTAACCAACCAACCACCCCGTCTCCTACTCTTCAAAGCATTTTGGAGAAACTATTATGACAGTGAAGGTGGAGGTCCACTCTAAAGCTAGAGTTTCATTTGTCCACTTGCCATAGACGGTGCAACTCAGGCGGCTATAGGGAGGGCCAGCATCATCTATAAGGTCAAATGTTTGTTTCTAAGACAACACATAATTCTTATTTATACAATTCCCCACCAATGAAAGCATATTTATAAAATATTCAATTTCATTGCTGTGATTTCCCCTTATATCTTGCACAAAGTGTTACACTTGCAACTGTAAAGATTACAGCTGGTCTGGAGGAAGTGGGTGTCCTACATTCAAGCAATGCAAGTGATAGAACTAGCACACCGAAATGGATGTATTTCTTTAAACCAAACCTAATTGGTTTGGGCGGGGCTGAGCCTGAAGGCAGGAACAGTGACCTGTTAAAAGGTCGTGGGTTAGGTTTAGAGGTGCTAGGAGAGACTTGTGGGAAAACAGAAGAAGATCCTTGTTAGCAAATGTTGTAAACATGTTCTGTGACAACTTTACAACCATAATACGAATCCGATTATGGGGACTGACTGGTCATCGCTGCACGTCTACACTTTGTATCATCTATACCGGTGTCTTTACTTAATCTGTGGTCATAGAAGAAGGTCACAACAATTTAACAAAGCCCATCATTGGATGCAAAAGTAGTAGGCACCTCTGAGTGCAGGATGAGAAAGAATAAAACACTGTTTAGAATGCCTGCAACTTATTTGATCCAGATACTAGAATACAGGCAACACATAGTGATGAACATATACAAAAACATGTCAACATCCAGTTTTGTTTCATGAGGACTTACAGATATGTTGACATACTTTCATAAACTAATTCATTATTCATGTAAACTTTTCCAGAAACATAGACATACTTGACAGAGCCCTTCACTTTGGTCTGATCTTCATCTTGGAACTTGTACTGGTAGCTCATCATCAGGTATGAATGAGGCACACCCAGCTGGAAGGGGGACGAAACAGGGCAGAGAATGAAAAAGCAAAAGGAAACATGACAAAATAACACAAATCATGACTTCATGCAGGTTGTTCCAACTGCATAGCCGGCAAATGCTTATGTTCATTTGTACCTGCAGAGCTAGAGTAAAGTGGCTGGTCTTTGTGTCTCGGACCAGGCTGGTAGTCATGGCGCTGTTGGGCCCCCAGCGCCACTGAAGATAGCCCATAGTGTTCTGATCCAGGTGCCGCGCGGTCATCAGAGAACAGCTGGGTCGCAAGCCTCGAGGAGAGAACTGCAAACCACACTGGGCTGTAAGGAAACTGGACAGCACAGGGTTGTCAGAGGAGGGATGCTGCAGTTCATACACTATGTCGCGTGAACTTTGATATGTTAGAACTAAAAAAGGTGGGCCTTACCATCGTGAAGTAATGTTGCGAAACACCTTTAACCCAATGAGAGGTCCCAGTATGTCTCCCGCACCAAATTCCACCTGCAGATACAAATACGGGCACGAATAAACTGATAGAAATAAATGTAGAAGCCTAATACTGGGTCTAAATCCTCCCTCTTACACACACACACACACACACAAAACAAGACGCCTCATGGTGTGGATGAGTGTGTGTATATGCGAGTACCTCGCCCCAACCCTTGGCTGATGTAACCCTGCGTACAGTCATGTTAATGTTGCCCCCTCCACTCCCATTATGAGTGGAAAGCGAGCCAGACAGCATTGCTGTGTCACTGTTTGTCAGAGGAGCCTGAAGACAGACAGGAGAGTGTTATCAACATTATCCGGTCCCAGGTCAACACAAGGATGGACAGTAAATACTAAGAGTGTGTTTTGTTGCACCTCTATAGACTGGGAAATATGCATCTTGTTGATTTCTATGTGAGGAAAACCTCCTCCTGGCATCTCTTCAAAGTCTTCATCATAGCGGTCGAACAGGTCTGTTGCATCCACTCCGACACTGATGGTGCCCTGAATAAGGATGGGATTAAAAGAATAAGTATAACACTGAGGGGCAATATAATGAAATCTACAGTCAAAACTGAGTTACATGAAGTATTTAATAACATTTGATATAAGTGGTGAAAAAGAGGTGAAGCTGAGAAAATAAATGAAATGAGTGACTGAATAAACCTTAGGGTTCGTTCTTTGCTGCAGTCTCCTCTCTTCCCTTTCCCTCTGTAGCCTTTCATACTCCTCTCGAATTTCTGCTGGTGTCCTCTTCCTCTCCACCACCTACACAATGTAGTCACCAACGTAAAGTATGGCTGATGTAAATATACAATAAAAGAGCAAAACCACTCGAATGTAGAACTGTTAGAAAACATACCTCCCAGCCTTCCACTTCCAGCCCTTTCTTCCCAAACAGGTCATAGATGGCTCTAGAATGAGCATCACTCAGCACTGAGGCAAGGCAAGGCAAATTTATTTATGGAGCACATTTCATGTAAAGAAAGAGAAAAAATAAATAATAATCTAAAATCAGGATTAAGAAAGGACAACAGATTAAAAACATGATCAAGTACAAACAGTACAAATTCAGATGATTCAGCTTCTCCATGTTTGGTTCTGACTCTGGGAACTGATAAGAGACCAGATCCAGATGACCTGAGTGGTCTGCTGGGTTCATATTGGGTCAGAAGGTCACTGATGTATTTTGGTCCTAAACTATTCAGAGCTTTATAGACCAGCAACAGAACTTTAAAGTCTATCCTCTGACGGACAGGCAGCCAGTGTAAAAGACCTCCGAACTGGACTGATGTGGTCTACTTTCTTAGTCTTAGTGAGGACTCGAGCAGCAGAGTTCTGAATAAGCTGCGGTTGTCTAGTTGATTTTTTTGGTAGACCTGTAAAGCCGCTGTTATAATAATCAAGCCGACTAAAGGTGAAAGCATGGACTAGTTTTTCCAGGTCCTGCTGAAACATCAGATCTTTTAACCCTTACAGAGGGATGAAGAAGAAAAATTACTATTTGATTTATGTGGATGCTTTTTTGGTTTCACACACTGGTTTTGAAGGCATTGTTTAATCCAGGCTTAATAATCCTAAAGGCAAGGCAAGGCAAGTTAAGTTTATTTGTATAGCACATTTTCAGGTTCAAGACAATTCAAAGTGCTTTACATAAAGCTGCACCTTATTAGGATTTCCTTGTATTGCCTGATTGAAGTTTTAAGTTTAAATATTAGTATTGCAAAAAGTAATAGTCATGGGAAGATGAGAACAAGTTTGCCCATTTAACTTGTTTATTCCCAGTACTTGCCTTCGTAGGCCTGGTGAACCTGGTTGAAAAGTTGTTCAGCTTGTCTTTTCAGCTCCAGGTCTCGATGTTTGTCAGGATGGTAGAGCATGCATAGCCTCCGGTATGACGCCTTCAGCTCCTCCAACGTAGCCTGTTGCAAGACAGTCGTGTGAGTTCTTGAATTTGCACATATGTGTTGAAACAATTTAAATCCCTTTTTCTGGAAAAAATCTTGAGCAAAAAATGTGTGTATTATCCAATGTAATTCTGTTACATTTAGCTTTAGAAATAACACAATTGAATCTGTTCAATTGATTTTCACAGATAATCAAGTGATTACTCAGCTAATTACTCCAGTTATATTCAAAAGCTGATATAATACAACTATTACCACTCAAATTGACATTAATCTTTAAATCAGACGTATACGACACTTTTTCTGTTCGGTTGTCTCCAGTCTTAATCACGACCTTGTGCTAATGAACCAGATCAATAAACTATAATCATGCTGGTCAGACATTGGTAATTACTGTGATTCGAGGGACGCACATCACTGCAGTCAAAATATCCCTCCCATCCCCCTCTCATGTCAATACAAGTGTATGCAAAGTACTGAGTCAAACGTTCTGCTTGTGCATGGGTATGTCTGTAGCATCAGCCGGTCTCAACCTCCTCCATGAAGGTGCAAACTGAAGAGCGTTATTCAACTGGAAGATGATGCACCGACTGCAGCTGACTTACTCAATGACAAACTGCCAAAGGGGTCATAGCAAAATGCCCACTGTCGTTAAAGGTCACCGTGAAACAATGAACAAACATACCTCTTTCCTGACGTTGAGCAGAGAATAGTAATCTTGATTATTAAACTCGAAATCATCATCTATAGACGCCGCCATGTTTGGTTTTGGTCAAGTTCGGCCCCGCCCACCGCTTCAGTGTTCTGGAAGCTGATTGGTCAAGCGCGGTCAGCGCTGTTGCAGGAATGCCTTGGGTGTTCTGTCGCCCTCTGCTGGTTGTCTTTGAACTTTAGCGTCAAAGGAAACTGGAAACTTCATGCGAGGAGAAAGTTGGCTGCAGAGTACTGATTTTTTTCTCCCCTAGAAATTGTATGTGTAATATGTGACATACATAATTCGTTTAACTAATATTAATTATTAATATAATTAGTTTAATTAATAACACATTAGTTTGCAACTAATGTGTTATAATTAGTTTTTATCTAGCTTCTTTAAGTCTTGAGAGCTATTTAGGTCTTAGTCGTACACATTTATGGAGTTAAGGTGGCTGTTAAATTTCACTTATTCCATCAATGAAGTAATAAAGTATCTCATTATCAGCAATTCCATTTACCTCTCTCCAATCATTTGCTCTCATGGCTGGAGTAATCCGTTCGTTTGCCCAGGGGCTCACACAAACCGCTA
Organism: Leptatherina wallacei; assembly: GCA_028567055.1. Taxonomy (NCBI): domain Eukaryota; kingdom Metazoa; phylum Chordata; class Actinopteri; order Atheriniformes; family Atherinidae; genus Leptatherina; species Leptatherina wallacei. The sequence goes on along the minus strand of JAOXYM010000003.1, from coordinate 29,269,912 downwards.
CCCCCCCCCTTATTTTGTCATCTTTGAGCTGTTCTTTATTTGCACTTCACTTCAGCTTTTCAATTTTACAGCTACTCAGAAATCTGTGTAAATACTTAGATTTTTGTGTAAATACTTAGACAAAAATCATGCAATTTTTTACAAATTCAGGACTTGGGGGGGTTAAGAATAAAATATCTTAGAAAAGGGGAAAGGGTTGCACAGCGCATCACCTGCACCAAAAATTCTATACCCAGATATAGTTTACATTATATAGCCTCATGTTTTGTGTGCATCAGTATGTGCATGTATTAGTCTGATATAGGTGGGGAATCTTGACCTGCTGCATAATTATTCAGCAGGGTGTCTTGACTCAAAAAGATTGCAAACTTCTGGGTTAAAGTCCCTAATAGTATCATTTAAAAAAGAAATTCCTTCTGAACTGCAATAAAATCAAAGTATGCGCAGGTCCCAGTAATGATAAATCCGTTTAATTTATTTACAAACTGCTAACTCACAGCAAAAGTATTTTCAGAGTATTTTACAGAAGATACAGACAAATTAGATACGGTCCAATACAATGGAACATGGAAAATAATCCAATTTTACCGAGTTCATTCCAGTTCAGTACAGTCCAGTTACAGAACAATAACATTTAGGGAATGCCAAATGGGAAAATGTTGCTTTGCTAGGGAAACAATTAAACCACAGAATACACAATAACAAATGATAAAACTAGAAAGATCATCTAAAGATTTAAAGATTATATATAAATTATATATATAT
>JAOXYM010000003.1:29242062-29254258 GCA_028567055.1 Leptatherina wallacei | reverse complement strand
CTCTCCTCTCCTCTCCTCTCCTCTCCTCTCCTCTCCTCTCCTCTCCTCTCCTCTCCTCTCCTCTCCTCTCCTCTGTCCTCCTACTCCAGCTAGAAGCACCGCATCATCCTCTGGTTCTATTTTCTCCACGTTACACAGACCCACTATTTATCTTGCCCACTATAATTTGACACAAAATATTGTTAACTGGAGACACAGAAATATATTAAACACTGGGAATGTGTTACTGTGAGTGTGGGGGTGTTGTGTACGTGCCTAAACTTGATTTTGTGTGCATGTGTGTGTGTGTGTGTGTGCGTGTATATCTGTGGGAATTTTAACTCGCTGTTTGAATCCAAGCCCAACCAAAAAGAAGTGAATGACCAGCAGACTCCGCTTTAATAAGAAGCCAGACGGTTCCATAGAGACAATACTTTTTGTTTCTATAAATGCCCCCTCATAGAACCTCTGTAATATCCGAGTGTTGTGTGAATTAGATTTAATTCATTTGAGGCTGATAAAGCATTTAAATGTGTATGTGCACACAGACAATCCTTGTTATCCTATTCTGGGAACTCGTACTTTATGTGTAGAGTTTTGTCCTGATAACTGTATAACTTTATCTAACTTTGATAACTTTGTGTTTTTCTCTGTGTTCAGGAGTCAAATATATCTTTAAGCACCACGAGGCAATTTTTGTATGTTTGTATACCCACATGAATGCGAGTTATAAACAAAACACCACACTGCAAATCAAGCACAACTTGTGCCGGAACCTTTTTGATTTCGATGAGGTTTATCTTAAGCGTTTCTTTTTTCTGACTAAGTAATAACTGGAGCGTAGGGACTTGTAAGGAATATGCCTAGTTCAGGATTTCTGAAGTCAGTACATATTTCATACTCTCCGCTCGTGTTTTCGAAGGCAAGCTGATAATTTTAGGTTTGGTGGAAGTCGGGTTTAAAAGTTTGACAGAGTATAAAATAATAACCGAATGGATGAATTATATAAAAATGTCTGTAAATCCTTCTCAACATACTTGAATAACAGTTCAATCCTAATGTGGCTATGAGATCTGCATCATTTGACACTCTTTTATTCAGCAATAGTCCACTTAAAAAATTTTGAGTATGCAATGAGCAATCTGTAGACTAAGACTAAGACTGGGTGAGTTTTACATGAGTCATTGCTTCCTCAGTGTGTTCGGTGTATGTAGATGTCTACAGTAACATGCATGAAACTGTCTCCCACACTCTATGTAAACTGGACCACTACTTTTACTTATTATATTGATCTATTTGATGTATCCAAAATCTCTTTGACTGCTTGGCAAGCTTTTCTAAAAAAAAAACATATCGTACAGCTACCAAAACAAGAAACGAATCAGTAACTTCTGAACTGCAGCTCACTTTTTTTCTCTCAATATGAATTCAGCGTGCATTTCACTGGATTCATTTCTGCACTGGTCGAGTCTGACTGCAAATGTGCTGTTTCTGGCCTGATGTGGATTTATTCTCTACAGATTTTTCTTTGTTTTTTCCCCACAATGCATATTTGAACAGATACTGATTATGAGTATGACTCCCTTTTGAAGTGCAACATAATATTCATGATTAAAGAACACCATTTGTCGGATATATTTCAGATAAGCATACATTTGTGGTTTCCATGCACAGTTGCCTCTTTAAAGTTGGCGCACATCATTATTAATTACCTATCTCACTGCTTATCCAAGAGGAGTTAATGTTTCAAATAGCTTTTGGTGAAGCAATCAAACCGCATGTATCTATTTGTAAGAAGGTTGAAAGGGAACCACATTTGTTTATGATCTGTAAAGTTGGTGTGAGTTCAGGTTGTTATCTTTGTTAATATGAGATCTTATGGATCTGAGTATGTTGACCTCATATGCTTCAACCCACTGATGACCACTTGCAGGCTGCAGCTCCTTTTTTAATTAAATCTGGTAAGAATATGTAGTTGTAAATTGAAGACTCGGTGCATGATGAATGTTATTCATTTCAAAGCAGAAATACAACATCATAACAGCACAATTCCAGACAGCTGTGATGGAGCACTTTGATTTATTATCTATTAGCATCTGTTTGCTCATTTCAAATTTGAAGAAAGGAGATGCAAATATGAAGTTCTGAATGTGAATGATCTCAGTGTAGACATTATGGCATGTTCAAATTCATGTTTAGCCTTTGGTTGGTATGATCTCCTCACAGATCTCTCTTCATCACAAAGTGTCCAAAGGGTAAATTGCCTGCCGAGAACATCATATCAGCACAGTGAAAGAACTGTGAGTCTCATAACGCTATGAACGGCATTTTTCACTAACATTATCCTAAAAATGTACACATTGACAAGATCCTGGGACGTATTCTGGTAAATATGCTGTTTTTCACATTTATTTTTATATAGGGTGAGACATTTTATTGTGTGTTTGTGTGTGTGTTGCACTTTCCGCGTAAATTATGACATTTGAGCTATTCTATTCCAAAGTGCACATCAAGAGTCCTCAAACTGCAGCATGTTTTAGCATAACGTATTTCTCTGTCTCCTTGTCTCTATCTTCCTCCTCTTCCCGCTCCCTCCTCTGCCTCGCTGATGCATGGAACGTCTACTCTCATATGGACTGTGTTTGTAAAAGTCATGGTAATCAAATTTTGCCGATTCCCGGGGATTAAACAAGGTGGCATTTGTGTGTATGTGTCTGAGTGAGAGTGTTCTGTCTCCATCTACAATATTAGCTGTGTACTAAGGTCTGTATTGTAATGCAGCTGTGTCATTAGTCTAAGACCTGCTCAGCTGTAATATATCATCCATCATCTTGGACTCAAAGGAGGAAGCTATATATGGAATACTGATGCTGCATTTACATACGAGCAGAGCAAATGGTATGTTTAATTGTGTCAACGTACAGTATTCCGCAGTAGATGGGGGCATTATAGAAACCTAAATGCTTTGTGTCTCAATTGTCTCAATAACATCTCTACCGAGAATCAAAAGATTGAAAAGAGTGTCCATTCATTGAATTGAGTGTTAGAAAGTGATGTTGCTAACAACAATGCAATTTAGTTGAAATGGCTCTGTAATACTAGGAACAAAATCCCAATTAGATCAGTACGCTGTGGAAGTGTTTTCTCTCAACTAAATCAAACATGGAAAACATGGTGACAGCATGATTTCTTTGTCCAAATGTATATATATATATATATATATATATACTGTATATGTTCTGTGACAATGTTTAGAGGGAGCTTTCCAGCTCGTAAGTCAAAACTTTGCCCAATACGCATCATCAGCATGACTTTTTCGGTGAGCTTCAGCTACAGTCTCTGCCTGCTGGAAGGTGTCATTGCATGTTGAACTAGAAAGTCACAGTCCATTACAGTTCATATGAGGTGGAAAGTTACCAGGACAGCCCAGAAGGCAATGACTGATGTCTGTCTCCTTTTCAATCTCTAAAAGTGCATTAAATGAGCAATTATTAGATAGCTTTGCCAGAGCTATATGCAGTTAATGGATGGAAAACAACTAGAATGAAAGCAAACAAAATGTCTCCCATAGGCAAAGAGATATCCCTGTTGTCTCGTCGAAGCAGCAAAAGTGTTGGTTATTTCTCATCTTCTTTTCTTTTTTTTCTTTATTTATATACATGTATCTTACATTGTAAAGAGGGAAAAGTTAAAGATAGCGTGCATTCTTTGGCGCCCACTGCATGAGTCACGGTGCTTGAAGAGAAGGTGATGACACAGGGCTCCACCATGCATGATGCATCATCACCACAAACACTATGTGGAGAGGAGCCCCTTTGGATGATGATACCACACACTTACAAACAATTAACATCAAGCATATTTTTCACTGCATACTTATGGCATCAGTTCACGTATAAAGTTAGAAATGGATGGCTGCAGTCTGTCCTTCATGCAGTAGCTCCAAGCAATTGAAAGCTGTGGAGAAATTTCAGGATGTATCAGTCTGTATCAAGCTGAATTCAAAATTAAACAAATCCATACTTTTTACCGTGAGATCCAATAAAGAAATTTTTGACACAGCCCAAATCATGCTGACTCCCAATGTGTAGTTATGATTCTGTTCAAGTCAACAAGAAAATGAACAAACCTGTTCTGGGATTTAAGAAATAATCTATTTAGCAACAGAAGAACATTCCATCATTTTAAAGAAGTGCAGTTGCAGTAAAAATTAATTATTTGGGGAATGGAGTTAAATTGGATTCTACATCTTTGTTCTGTTGCTTTTGGCTTTCTTTAATTGTCAGTAATCACTGGCAGCTGGCCAAGTAAAAGCAAATCATTTGGTTAGCTTTTTAAAAAAGTGTTACTTCTTAGCAAGCGGTGAGTGTTGCTCATTCACTCCTCAACTCCTTAAAGCACAAGCTGGCAATCATCAGAGTTAAGAATGTATTTGGAAATGTTTTATTAAACCATGTGAGAGGTATATCACATTTTGCAATACCCTGAAAGAATGAGTGCAGGTCTAGCGCCCAGGGCTTCGTTCCAGGCAGAGACAAATCAAAACTGCACAACAGTGGAAGCCTGTCATGGGGCAGGGTTGATTTAAAGCTAACTATTGCCTAAGATTGTTTTAACTCCACCTGCACATCTCCTGGTTCTGAAACCCTCAGATTTGTTGTCTGTGTAAATCTGTAAATTGCAGACAATTTGTACATCTGTAATTTGGTGCTTGTCTTTGGCTGTTTGTTTTGGAGGTTTGAGGAAAGTTAAATATGCATGGCTTCAACATGGGTGGCTGCAATTTTTTTTTTCTTCTTCAAAACAAACAAATGACATGAAATCTTTATTTGGCAGAAGCAAACAGAATTCTGAATGGATTTTTTTTTTCTTGGAAAGAGGACTCCACATGAGCCCCATGAGTTAACTAGATTTATTTGTTTCTACTGAAAATTGAGCTACAGTGATATTTACCAAGAGCACACACACACACACGCACACACACACGCACATACTGAACAGGTGCACAAACTGTCACGCACACGAGCACGTATGAACACACATATGCTCCCTTCCTGAGTTGGTTGAGGAGGAGAAAAACCTAAAGATCGCCACAGAGACCCATCTTTCAAATTTATTCATTAAACTCCCAAATGCTCCCCTTAACGAATGTAATTAGAATATGGTAATGAGAGAGGGCTGAACCAGGGAGTGTTATAATACGCTTAGCAGCACAGAGGGAGAGAAGAAGAGGGAGAGACAGAAAAGAAATAGAGGAAGGGAGTTAAAGGAGAGAGAACTAGAGAGACTGACTGACAGGGTGCCAATTTATGTCTTGTTGTAAACAAGTATTTATGCCAATGAGAGGTGGCACACACTTTCTTTCACCCCCCGACTCCCCCTTTCAGGCTTGTATCTCTGGCTTTCCATCTCTCCTCCGCCAACCAAGCCTCCTCAGCCACAATTACATCAACAGTTGCCGAGATGAGCCTCAGAGGGAGGACTGACTTATAGTCAGCTCAGGCAGGGGTTAACACAACCACTGGAGACTCCTTTATTGAGATATTTCACCACCAGCACCACCTCACCTCTCTGTCTTCTTCCACCTCCCACTGGCAACCTTACCTTCATAATTAGAATTTTAAAATTTACATCTTTTTCTGTGCGTGTGTGTGTGTGTGGGCGTGTGTGCATCCTCTTCTGGTTAACTTTGCCGGAGTTTTTGAGGACTCTGTCAAGCTTTATCCAAGATGCCCTAGCGCAGCATGGTCTCCCAGCATTGTGTTTGACACCACGCACCTGTTGCCGTCTTTGATGTGCTCACCCTCCCTGCTGAGAGAGAGGGGGCCGTCTCCTCAAATGCAAATACAAGGCGGGAGGAGGAGGACAGGTAAGGTACGCCAGAGAGGGGAAGTCTTTAGAAAGATATGATTGATGTTCCCCCGGTGGATTGAAGCTCACACTTCCTTGCTCTCAAGTCTTTGCTAAAGGACTTTGTGCTACTTTCTGTACTTTTGAGTGCATATATGTGTGTGTGTGTGCGCGGCCACCTTCACTGTTTGGATCTCTGTAAATTTGGGGATGAGAGGGAAAAAATGGGTAAGATGGAGGGAGGAGAGAGAGAAAGTAAAGAGGTCAAACTGAAAGGAGAAAGAGAAAGGGAGAGCTGAGAGTGACTTTTTTATTTATTTATTATGAAGCCATCATTCATGTAGGCGGCAGCCTCCATATAGACTCATCAGAGACCAAGCCTCTTTAGGCTTTTGCATATGTATGCGTGTAGTCTTTGTCATGCCTGTGCATCCCACCATGCCTTATTATTGACGTGGGAGGGATTTTTGAATAGCATGTTGTGTTTTTTCTGTGTCTTTGCATGTGTATGAACACAATGTGACAGAGATGAATGTGATACACATGTCTGTTTCCTAACTAGGTGACACGGGCAAGTTCCCGCTGAAGGTCAGACCTTATTGTCCACTGATATGCCAGCATTTAAGGTGTGCATTTGTGTGTGAGTGTGTCTGTCCGTACAGTTTGCGTCACCAAGAGAACAAGAGAGGAGACAGAGAAAAACCGTGACAAGTGATGTTTTTATTTATTTTCTCTTCTTCGCCCAAGTGACTTTATGTATTACCGGCCCATTTGTATGCATGTGTGTACAAGTCTTTTATGGCCATATTTGTGCATGCGCGTGTGTGTTGCTCAGTGTGTGATGAGGTGTTTATATGATAAACACAAGGCAAGCTTGAGAGGAATTCTGATCAGGGGCTTTGCAACAGTTGTTATGGAAACAGCATTAAGCAGTCGTATTAGCCAGTGGAGGTAATATAAGAGCTGTTGAAAGTAACGCACAGTAGGGAATGAGGCTGTTTGGGAATATAATACACACTACATATTACTTTTCCTGGTTAACAATAGACTTGATGACATTTTATTGTATGAGAGAACCAAATTATCCTGTCATGACTCATTGTCCGTCACCATGATGAGAGCTTCACATTTTAATCAGCCAGGTTAGAAGAATATAGAGCCAATGACACATTATTGGTCTGGTTTTCATCATTTATGTCACCTTAAAGCAGAAACACGAGTTAGTTTGTTCTTTGGCTTTTCTTTGCAGCAAAATCTTTAGTTTAGAGGTTTCAGTAAAGCAACTATTTCTCCATGACTGTGAGGATTTTAGAGGTCAGTCAGGACTAGATGAGTCCGTCACCCAGAGATGCTGTGGACAAGTCTGGCAGAGTTTGGTTTCAGCATAAATTTGTCATTTTTACCTCCGATTTACATAAAGAGACTCTGAAAGCCAGATGTGGAAAGATTTGAGGGAAGTTTATGAAATATTTGCAGAAGTTCTGGAAGATCAGACCAAAAAAGGAAAGAAAAGGTTTCAGAATAGGGATATTAATAACAAAGTGGTAACATATGGCAGTTTTGGATAGATTGTCTGTCAACATCAGATGCCGGCAGGGCTGTTCTGGGAAGGAGAGAACCAATGGAGGTGCTTCGGAGCAAATTACAGCATCAGCAGACCTCTCCTGGTAATGCTAATGCAGTTCTCTCCCCCACACATGTATACAAGACTTGCAACGCTCAAGGAGAGAAGCAGATATAGATTGTGTAGTTGAAAAGGACACTTCAGTTTGTTACCTCCTGTTCTGCCAAAATAAACTGTTCAATGCCAAATGATTCCTGTAGTGAGCCAGCGGCAGCTTTCATTTCAGGCACTTCGAATGGATGTGACAGTTCCAGTTTACAGACAGCTCTGTTTTCCCCAGATCTCTGTCAGGGTGATGCTCATCATTAGACTTCAAACGTGCACACATACTTTTACACACACAAGCAGAAAAATATAAATGTACTCTAGCCTGTGGCCAGACCTGATAATGGAATCTCCCTTGGGAAAGCTCCTGGATAAGTCTGTTGCAATGCCGGCGACCACTCCCCCCCCCATGGAAATAATCTCCCTGACACCATCGAGTGTGTTTGTGTGTATGCAAGTGTGTCTGTCTGTCGGCTTTTCTGTACATGCCACCAGTTTCTTGGAGGGAGATGGTTTCAGTGATGCGTGAGTGGGAGGTTGATTTCCCCAACTGCATCGCTTGCTCCAATCTAACTTCCCACTCGTGCTCTCTGCTTTGTTAGATATTGCTTAAGTAACTCTCTCTCTCACTTTTTCCCTCGTGCAGACACACACGCAGTCGTGATTGTGTGTGTGTTGAGGGGAAAGTGTGTATACACTTTCAGCTGGGCCTGTCGTAATGTATTATTTTGTAGACTCATACAGACATGCAGAACGTCTGGGTTTCTAGAGTGGATCTCTGGAGAAGGATGCACATCCCTGCCCATGTGTCTGACACAGCCAATGCATACACGTTCACACACACACACACACACAGTATTCCTGAAGGGTCAGTGTGTCACCAGGCGTGCTCACAACGCTCCATCACTTTTTTCCGCTGGGACAATAACTGTGACTTCCTGAGGATCGACCTTCACCATCTCACTTCTGTCACTCTTCACATGGGCATGTGTGTGTGCCCTGGTAACGGAGTGAGTAGCAGTCTGTGTGCTGCATGATGGTGTGTGTGTGTGGTAAAGTGTGTGTCAGGCCGCCGTTTCAGCTGACTCTTCTGTTTCTGGCTTTTTAATGGCTCTTATGGGGCAGGCCTTTAATTGCAAGTCTCTCTCCCTCTGTCTTAATCCTCCCATCCTTCTGTCTCTCCCAGCCCCTGGTTTCCTCTCTTCTTCTCCTCCCTCCTCTCGCCTCCCACTGCCTGACAGTCACTAGGGGAGCCCGAGTGCCTGGCCAGAGCTGTGGAGGCCGTATAGGATATTGACTTGCTGCGGAGTGGTTTGGGAGGAGGAGAGGTGGCTGCCTGTCACAGCTAATGAATAGATGCATAAATGAATGAGGCACTCCTTGTGTGCTTGTGTGTGTATGCGTGTGTGTTGTTGTGCCAAGCTATGACTAAAAATGTGCCAGTGTGCAGGGCTCTGAGTAGTTTTATGTGCCTCAGACAGGCAGACATTAATAGCGGCCAGCTTGATAGTGATAATTATTAAGGGTGTGATAACAGTCCCTCCTACACACACACACACATACATATATAAACACCTCTATAAATTCAGGATGAGGCAGCAGGGGGTGGGACGCGAGGATCAAACGGAGGATACTAAAAAAACAATCCAGTTAAGTGCCAGCACCTTCCAGCTGCTCTCTCTCTTCCTCTCACCCCTCCTTTCCTCCTGTCCCGAATCTTTTGTGTGATCGGTGTCGAGCTGGAGTGCTCTCATGCCAAACTGGAACAAACACCTAAACACACACACAACTATACACTCACACATACACACACAGAAGATGAGAGAGAAAGGAAGTCTGGAGAGGAGACTGTTGATCTGGGGGCTGATGAAGGACTGTTGGAGTGTTGATGTCTTCCTCACTTTTGCTTTGTGCCACATTTCAAACACTGATTGCCTTAAGAGGACAATTTACATTTCATAGTCTTTCACAACAAGTGGGTGAGATGGGATCCAGTGATAGACAGATAGGGAGTGATGTTTGAAGCAGGAAACCAGAGGTGAGTAAGTTCACAGAGCAAAGGGAAAAGGCGGAGTTGCATGAAGAACCAAAAAACAGGCGGTATAAACAATAGCATCTCTTTCTCTGCATCTCAGTGTGTCTTTGTTTGCCTGAGTGTGTTTGTGTGGACGTTTTATTTTTCAGTGCTCTTGGTAGAATGCACCTGTATGACTTGAACTTTCTTTTTCCTTATTAGATTCATATGAGTGTGGAAGAAAAGAAAAAGAAGCAGTGTGGAGAAGAGAGGAGGGCTGAGGAGATGAAAAAAGAGCCGGAGGAATTAAGAATCAAGTTAGGGAGCGGGCTTTATCTGATGGGAAACTGTGAAACTGCAAAGTGCAAGAAAACTTTTCCTATCAGTACTCTCTTTCAGCTAGTCTATAGGTTTGCACCTCCTGTGTGTGTGTGTTTATGTAGCATGAATGTGTGTATTAAGGAGATAGCTTTTCCTTCCCAATGGAGGGAAACATCAGTGTGTCGGTGAGCGTGATTGGTTGTTGGCCCTGAGGGTCTGTCCTCTGCATCTGTCTCCTGACTGGCTACACTGTGACCAATCAGAGTTGCCAAACCTCACCGTGGCAATCAGATAGTGACACACTCTCTGTGGGCATCAGCAGGTCATCTGGAAATACTTGTTATGTTTTATCTCCCGGTGACACACACGCTATCAGCAATGCACACACACCAATATAACCTTTCTGTCTTTTCTCTGTCTCTCTAGGAGATTGCTGCATATCTCATCACTTTTGAGAAGCATGATGAGTGGCTGACGACATCGCCCAAAACCAGGTGAGGAGCGTATACACAGCGGCTTCCACACATGTAAAGAGGTGTCTTATAATTTGTCAATTCTTTGATATTTTCTGTATCATCGGATTTTCTTAGAAATTCCTAAAATAACACAAAGGGAGTCCAACCAAGTGCATGACCATTGACTGTAAAATATTTGGACAGAGCCTCCGTCACGTGACCCGTAGGTGAACTGAAGAGCTGAATTGAGGCTCATTGGGAGGTTCCCACCGTCGCCATCTTGGTAGCGTCACGTCTCTCGGGGGGGGGGGCTATGAACGTGGGGACGGATGATATACACCCTTCAAACTCTGAGTTGCCTGTAGCTAAGAGCTATCCTGGAGCTACCTGGAGCAAACCAGCTAACGGAGGTAGGCGGGCTAAAGCTAAGGCGCGCTGTTAACCGGCTAAAAATCGCAGGTTGTGCTACTCTCTGCCTCCTTGCTGCCTAATATCTGACGCCTGTCGATCTAAAGGACACACACCTAATAATGAAGAATTTCAAGATTTAAATAACACCTTAACAGATGAGTTGGGGGGAGTGAAAAAATTCACTCCCTGCAAAGTTGTCATGAAGGTAAACTTGACATATTAAACCTAAAATAGTTTTTCTTACCAGGCTGCAAACATGTTTATTTCTGCTGTGAAGTTGGCCTTTTTAACATGGGAGTCTATGGGGATTGATTCCCTTTGGAGCTGCTTCTGGATGAGGGGTGAACTGCAATTTTTGGCACTTCCACATAGGCTTCACATTTTTCCGCTGCAGGTTGCTGCTTGCTCATGACACAAAACATTATGCTGGGTCATTTATGTAAATAAATGCCACTGATAATGGTGATGATTGCATTGTAAAAAGAATGTATTTTAGCCCTTACCATGATCCTTTTTGTAACATAGCCAAGCAGTTTTGATTTATAGTCCCAACCAACCGTTACAGCCCAAAGCCAGCCAGGAAGTTGCAAAGTTTTGCTGTAATATGATACATTTGAAACTATGACTACCTGAATAATAGCGTCCATGACAGTAATTGTCAGTTTACAAAACTAATGTATTTTAGCTCAAACCATAATTGTTTTCTAATTATACTGAAATCAATGCAGCTTTATTTGTATATTCATAACAAAGTCATCCCAAGGCACTCTACAGACATAATCATTTCAGGTCAATTCTTTGTGATCCAATCAAAGCAAATCCATTAGTCAAAGTTATACTGACAGTTGTCTTCGATTCAGTCCCCTATCATGAGCAAGCATGGGGCGGTGGGCGGCAGTGTAAAGGGAAAAAAAACCCTCCTTTTTAACTAGAAGGTAAAACCTCTGGCAGAGGTGTAAGAAGGACTCAAAGTAATTTCTCAAGGTTTTTTTAATTCACCAATTCACGGTCAGGTATATCGTGCACAGAGGAAATGTTAACAAAAGGCTGTGGTTGATTTGTAGAGATCACTCTTAGAGAAAGGTGTATAATAGTTTGTGAGGTTAGGACAGATAATACTATAACAGAAGATTTTTATTTGAATGAAAAGCTTTATGTTTAGAGAAATGTGGCATCGCGCTGTAAGAAGCTCATAACATGAAATATGTTGGACGTGGACAGTGTTGTCCAATCTCAGTCCTTGGGGGATACTAGTTTGTAGGTTTTAGATGGTTTTCTTTTCAACTCACCTGATTTAAGGTGATTAACCCTTTAAAGCCTGAACCCAAGAAAAAATGGGGAGAAAAGTCCCATTTTATGAATGTGAAGTCTTAATTTGGCCCTCTGACTGGCTGGCTGCCTGTCCATCAGAGGACAGACTTTAAAGTTCTGTTGCTGGTCCATAAAGCTCTGAATGGTTTAGGACCAAAATACATCAGTGACCTTCTGACCCAGTAT
>JAOXYM010000003.1:29217596-29234686 GCA_028567055.1 Leptatherina wallacei | reverse complement strand
ACACACACACACACACACACACACACACACACACACACACACACACACACACACACACACACACACATATATATGCAGAGGTGTGTCTTGTGTATAAAAAGTGTGTTGCTTTTCATAAAGATGTTGGATTCACTTTGCTGCTCATGTGAGAAACAACAGTTGTGTGTAGCATGTGGGCACGCTCTCTCACGCACACGCGCACACACACACACACACACAAATGGAGGTCTCTCCCTCTATTGGCCATGCAAGGAACGGCCACCAGGACCTCATCATCTTCTGATGACATGTTGCATGATGAATCTGGAACATGTCTGCATATATTCATACCGCCTTTCATCATCCTGCTGTGTATTTCAGAGAAAATATTTGACATCCTTGTGCATTTCAAATGAGGACATGCATACACATACATGTAGTTTGTAGTAGTAGTCACAAGGATTTTTTCATAATTTGTCACGCAAAATTTACAAGGAAATGTCAGCCGTCTCTGTAAATTGAAATATCACGCCCTAACCCAATATATATGCATGTTTTCTTTTTTTCTCAGCATGCTCCACGAGTTAGAATCTTGCAGTCTGAAATTATAAGGGGTAAATTTGACTTGGTTTATCTGTAATGTACCATTTTCTGCTCTTTGCTCAGATATCAAAACACATCAGTGGATATGATCATAAATCAGCCCATGAAAGCTGTTGCATTGCACAGTGTGGTGATGTAGCGGCCCACTGTGCTACCCTCCTTTGGAGAGAAAAGTGTTCCACCTCAGCAGGTTCACCCTCTAACCTGAGTCTGTCTACTGAATCTTTCATCAAGACGAGGCTCTCTCTCTCTCTTTCTCTCTCTCGCTCTCTCTTTCTCACACACACATGCACACAAACGCACTTGTTGAATCATTCATGGGCTAGAAATTCCATAGGTCTGCTGGTGACCTACAGGATAGTGAGAACTTAATTCATTCTGTTTCTCTCATTCTTTCTTCATATATCTCCTATATCACACACACGTACACACAAACACACATGTCGACACTGCAGCTGTAGAGAGAGTGATGAGTGTGCTCCAGCTGTTAAATCTTTTATGGGCAGGTGAGAGAATCTTATCTGACACGCTAAGTCTGACCTCCTCCCTGTCCTCCACTTTCTCTTCCACTTTCCTTTTCTATTCCTCCTTCCCTATTTCCTTTGTAAATACTCTTTCATTATTTCTTTCCTTTATATGGTTAAAACATATATTGCCATGTGACAATAACAGCGCTGTCCTGTGTATGTTTGCTTTACCTTGTGCTGTAGAACCCAGACATTGTGCTGGTGCACTACCTGAATGTGCCTGCAGTGGACGACAGCGGGAAGCCATGTGGTCCTGTCCTCTGTTCCATCAACACAGATAGGAAGGAGTGGGCCAAGTGGAGCAAGGAGGAGCTCATTGGACAACTCAAACCTATGTGTGAGTTACCTCTACTTGAATTCTTTTCCACCCTCCTACTCCAAAGCTCTCATGTTTCAGCTTTCACACTTTTTCCTACTCCTGGGAAATATGAGTCACCTGGGGGCCAGTAACATAACAAGCCAGCTCTTTGCTAAGTGGTCAAAGAGGATCCTGTCCATCACAATTCATCATAATCTTCCATTATGTTGTCTTTTTTTGTGTGTATAGATTTTGTTCTGCAATTTTCAGTTGTTCATAATTGCGATTACTCAGGATTACACATAGGTGTTTTTATTTGGAAATAATCTATGAATCCCTAGCTTGATATAGAAATGTATCATCGAGTTACGAGACAACAAGCTATATTTTTATAATTAAAATATGTCTTCAAATACATAACAAAATGAAGCAGATTACCTTACAGACTACTGGATCTAAATAAAAGACATTAGCAGCCTCAGGTACATAATGAATGTTAGTTTTGTCCCTTTACAGCATAATTTTGACATCAAAGACACAGCAAATTGTTCGGAAAGGGATTATCTGAACAAACTCTTGTCAGTCCATATACAGCAGCATAATTTGCTTAAAGGTACAAAGTGTAAGAATTACTGACATCTAGTGGTTAAGATGAGAAAAGAAGTTACTTCAAATGCCATGCACAGTTATTAATGGACGGTGGCCGTTAGTGGTAAAAATTATTCTTTCTCACAAGCCTGTTATAATCTGGATCTAACTTTGGGTGCCTTTTAAGGCATTACTTATTCCAAACAGCGCTCTTGCACCTCTCAAGCAAAGCTAGTACTGCAGTTTTAAGGTCAAAGAGTTCTCACTTGACACTCAGAGTTGTTTGTCCTTTCAGAGACACTGTAGTAAAAATGGCAGCTATCAGGTATGTGGACCTACAGCAAATAGATATTAGTGGCTCATTCTAAGAGAATAAAACATAACAGTTATTTCAGTAAAGTGATTAGATATCAATAGAAACAAAATTTTCAATGATATATTACATTGTTTTGTCATTGACTTTTATTTTGTTACATGCTGTACCTTTAAATTGTAGTTACGCCTTCACTTTGGTCGAGAATATACTATCTGTCATAGTGGAATGTAATTCACAACATTCAACTAATGTACTTGAGTGCAACTTTTTACTTAAATTTCTTTTCATTACCATTTTGACTTCAATCTTAGCCCTAACTTTACACATCTGATGGCTTCAGTTACTTGCTTTAGAAATGCCTGTATTTCATCCAAAATCTATACTTATAAAATGTGATGCTTTGTCATTAATTAAACCAGCCAACTGTTTATACAAGTAAAGCTAAAACCATTAGTCAATTAAATTAATCAATTAGCTGACTGACAGCAAATTAATTGGCAACTATTTTGCTAATCATTTAAGCAATTCATCATGTACAAACATTTAATGATTACAGCTTCACAGATGTTAAGATTTGCTGCTGTTGCTTACATCATATTTGATAACTTTTAGGTATGGACTGTTAGTTCGACAAAATTGGCTGTGGATGACTGGGACAGGGTTCTTCAATATTTTCAGCAATTTTACCAACTCCCCAAAAATCAATTGTTTCAGTGGAGAGCAGATTAATTAGCAGGTTGTTCCTTAGTGAGAATCAAATTTAGCTCATCCTTGTTCAATATCAAAAGACTCCCTTTTAGATTATTACATAATTAATTAAAGTTTACTGATATGATCCAGGGATTGCATGATGGCGTGGTGGTTAGCACCATTGCCTCACAGCAAGGTTTCTGTGTGGAGTTTGCATGTTGTCCCTGTGCTAGTTTGAGTTTCTCCAGGTATACCAGCTTCTTCCTACCATCCAAAAACGAGCATATAGGGTTAACTGGCCATTCTAGATTGACCTTTGGAGCAAGTAATGTTTGTGTAGGCCCCATTATGGACTGAAGACCTGTGTCTCTCTCATCTAGTGGCAACTGGGATAGGCTCCAGCCCCCCCTTGTGACCCCGGATGGATGGATTAATCATGTAATAATATAATATACATAATATAACAGTCAGATTGGACACTTTTGTTAATTAATTACTTTTAAGTACATTTTCTCCAAATCTATTTACATAGCTGTCCTTATAACTGCAGTTCTAAGGCGTTTTGATGCTGTGTAAATGTGTAAAATGTAAATAAAACCAGAGTATAATTATTTGTAAATCTTGTAAAAAAATATATATTTTATTCACAATAGAACACAGAAAACATATCAGACGTTGAAAATAAGACATTTTCCTATTTCATTGAAAAGTATAAGTCCATCTTAAAATTTTATGGCAGCACCACAGGGCGACAGTCTGTAAACATCTGGGAACAGAGGAAACCAGTTGTTGGACCATTGGGAGAAGAATGTTATCACATTCTATCTGATATACACTTCTCGCTGCTCAAGCTGGATCTTTTTTGCAATATTCTATGTTTCATGAATCTTTAAATGTTTTCAGTTTGAGAAAGTTCTGAACTACAAGCTGTCCGGTCCACCACATGGACTCTTCCTCTACAAACCCATGTCGTTGTAATACATGTAGTATGTGATTAAGCATTGTTTGGCTGAAATATGCAAGGCCTTCTGTAAAAATATATAATCTGGATAGGAGCACATGATGTTCTCCAACCTGTATATACCTTTCAGCATTGATGGTGCCTTCCAGATGTAGTTGCCAATTAGTGCACCGCCATGCCATTACAGATGTAAACTTTTGAACTGAGCACTGTTAACAAGTCAGATTGTCCCTTTACTATTTAGTTTGGAGGATATGATTTCCTCCTAAATTAGGTTTTACTTTGTTTGGCCACAGAACAATTTTCTAATTTGCCTCAGTCCACCTTAAAATTAACTTTGGTCCAAAGAAGACAGAAGTGATTTTTGGATCATGTTCAAATATAGCTTCCTCATTGAATGATAGAACTTTAACCTGCATTTGTGGATGGTACAGTGAATTGTTTCCACTGACAGTGATTTCTGGAAATGTTCCCGAGCCTGTGCAATTTTAATGCAGCACCACCTGAAGGCCTGAAGGTAATGGCTATCCCAGTAGATTTTAACCATGTTCCATGTGGAGATGTCTGCATAGTCTCTGAATGTTTTGATGATATTATGTACTTAGATGAAGGGATATTTAAAGTTTTCACAATTTAACATTAAAGAACATTATCCTAAAATCGCTCCACAATTTGTATATATTTTTTAGAAGACTGTTGAACCTCTACTCATCTTTACTTCTGAGAGATTCTGCCTCTCTGGAGTGCTGTATCTGCACCCAGTCATGTTATTGACATCTTCCTTCGAGTTGTTCCTTATGAGAAACACTTACTTTTCCAATCCTTCTGTTGCTCCTATCTCAGCTTTTTTAAGATGTGCTGCTGCCATCAAAATCATGATAATTAATATCATTCATGGAATGGTAAAGTGTTTCACTTTCAGCATTTGATATGGTTCCTGTGTAATTTGTGTGATTAAAGTATTGCTTAATGAGATTTGAAAATCACTGCATCCTGGTATTAGTTACATTTTGCACAGCATCCCAACTTTTTTCGAATTTGGGTTGAACATTAAATGCATTGCTACTTGTTAAAGAGAAAGTTGTATAATGTACAGAGCCAGGAGAAATCTGTCTTTTTTTCTGAAAATATCAAATCTAACCCAAACATGCCACAATGTGTTCAATGTCATGGAAAAACAAGGAGCCAAAAATAAATATGTAAAGAAATATAGGCTTGCCTAAAGGTGCTTCCATTTGCATTATCGTCATTTAAAAGACTGAATTCTTTCAGAAAGCCACGGTGTCATTTCTTACATACATCCAAATCAGCCAGACTTCTACATGAATATTTGTTTTTGATGGTTCCAACAGTCAGCACAATGCTGCCACCTAGAGGCTGACACAAATTCCAACCATGAAAGGGATAAACATAGGAAAGAAGGCAGAGGATCCTGAAGTATCCAGCATATATTATTTATGAATCAGAATCACTGAGTAGATAACTCCATAACACACACACACACACACACACGCCCGCACGCACGCACGCACACAGACACACTCATGTGATCTTGCCCATCTTCTGATGTGGTCTGAAAGGCTAAATAAGAACTCCTACCTAAAATTAAGTGGTCTGTTGACTAATGTACTACTTGATTTCTCACTTCCACTCCTCTACACATGCAGATCTGTTCACATAGTTCTCTGTTTCTTAGCAATTGTGTTTGGATCACTGACTTGATCCCTCTTTTGTGACTGGGAGGAGAACCATGTGTATATTTTCATAGAAAATAAATCAATTAAATGTGGAAATGTGAATAGAAATATTTAATTAAAAAATACTTTAAGATCTTAGAAATTAGCCCTGCAAAACAGACACACTGTGCAACTGCTAAGTGTGTGTTCAAAGTTTTTACATGGGTGCCGATTGTGAACACTGGAGGGTGCTATTACATGCTTTCAAATGTATGTGAAGAAATGCTATAATACTGGAAAAATGAGCCAGAGAAAATGAAAGGGCATAGAAGTACTGCCATTAACCTATGTGCCACTTTCTTTGTTCTGATGTCTTTTCCATCAGGTGCTGGAAGCAGCCTGCATCAGAAATGTTCCAGTGTCAAGCAGCGCATCATCTCATCCAAGCAGGAGTCAGGTGCAGCAGCAGGAGGGGGAACAACAGTAGGCACCAGCGTAGCAGTGGGCCAGAGAGCTGAGGAAGCAGATGGCACAGAAGTCCAGAACAGCGATGTGTCAGAGGGGCAGACAGAGCCTGGTCCTGGCGGGGGCAGGAGCAGAGGAGGTGGAGGAGAGAGGAGGAATGGCCGGATAACCAAACCCTCCTTGCTCCCACAAAGCAGCATGGAGGTTTCTTCCTCTACCTCCACCAACCAGGTGGAGGTGCCTGACACCACCCAGAGCTCCCCATTGTCAATTACCAGCGACATGGCTGACAGCCCTGCTCTTGCCATTGGGGCCGGCTTATCACAGAGCACTGCTGTGTTTATGTCTGAGGTCACCACACTGACTGGGGATTCGGTTTACTCCGCTGGCCACACCCACCTGCTGGCGTCTACTCATGAGAGTGCCACCACTGGCATTTTGTTAGCTGTTGCCCCTGACAACCAGCGGTTTGCATCGTTTTCTGGAGGGGTAGGCTTAGGGGAGGGAGGAGAGTTGGTTCTGTCCAGCTCTTTGGACTCTGGGGGAGGAGTCAGTCTTCCTGAGACCACCATGACCTTTGACCCTGATTGCTTCCTTAACAATCCCAAGCAGGGCCAGACGTACGGAGGAGGTGGAGGGAAGACTGAGGGATGTAATGGTGACGATAGCGGACTCCACTGTTCTTCTAATGGCTTTGTCTATAACCCAGCCCTCGTCAACAACATCAAGACAGAGGCTACACCCCTGGAGCAGCCGCTAGCCACCCAGAGTAGCTATGTCGGAGAAGGAACTGGACTCAGCCCCAGCACCACCCTGGAGCAGATGGACTTCAGTGCTGTCATGTCATCATCCTGTGTCCCAAGTATGACCCAGCCTGCACACCACTCTTCCCCGAGTCTCTTCCTCCAGGCCTCACCTCAAACAAGCCAGCCCTCTCAGCTCCAGACCAATGGTACTAAATCTACACAAGAATCTGGTGAGCCCCAGGCATACATAGGCCTGCCCCCAGTGCCAACAGACTCTCCAGTCACCAATGGAGACCCGCATACACACCTCCACCAAGCCACCACAGACAAACAGGTCATGTGTGCAAGGAATGGGCAAGCGACAGCAGTGGGCACGTTTCCCCTGGCAACACAGGATGCTTCTGTGGACCAACCTGGCAACAGGGGGCATCAAGAAGTTGGAGCCTTAGACAAACCGGCGGAAAATGGTGGAGAGTTACTACTCAAGGCTGGGGATCCTCGTGAGACCTATACGAGTGTTGAGACCGAACATTACCTCCAGCCCACAGATGACACTGGAGGGGGAGAGGAGGGGGGTGGGGGTGGTGGAGGAGGAGGAGGAGGAGGACGAGAAAATGAAATTCTGTGTAATGGTGTAAGCTTGTCAGGGGGCAGCAGTTCAGTGGTAGCCAGTCCTCAGTCTATAGCTGCAGGTGCGAATATGGAGGGGGCGCTCTACGGCTCTCCACTTCCTCAGCAAGGCGGAGGGGTGTCAGCTACAACAGCTGGGACAGGAGCAGCTATCAGTCTGGAGGGATTTGAGGCTTCATTTGGAAGCCAGTTCTCTGATCTCATCAATGATTTCATCTCAGTTGAGGGGTCTGGGGGTGGGGTGGGGGCAGCGGTCTCTGGGGTACTGATGCCCCAGGAAGGGGCAGCAGGAGAGGAGCAGGGTACAGGGGCTGGCCACCTGCAAGGCTCTGAGGTGGAGCAGGGAGCACTGGGACTGCTGCAGGAGACTGGGAGGCTGTTTGGCGTAACGGACTACTCCCCAGAGTGGTCCTATCCAGAGGTTAGTAAACCCAACTTGTTATCATTATTTATTCATTACTGTTCCCCACAGTAAAATTAGTCCTTGCACCACATGATTGATGGTAGCTTGTGCTGATCTTAACTGAAATCACACTTAGCACAGTTTGAACTGACAGCTTGGTTACAGTATGTGGCCATTAACAAGGCCAAATATTTCAAACTCACCTGATTGGGTTTAAATGAAATTTCAATATTTTTCAGATTCCCCTGGGCGGCCCCATTCATTTATCCATGTACCACTTTAAATAGCTCAGCGAGCAGCTCTGTCACTGAATTATGGTGAAACATGGGAGAACATTGCATCTTACGCCATCATTTCAAAAGACATTGTCACCTTGGGGTTGCGTTAATTATTTTTCAGCATATTACTACTAGAATTATCAGTATTACATCATTTTCAGTTTTAAATAAAAACTGGAAAAGACCCTTTTTTTAGGAAATGAAATAAACTAATTAGAAGCACTTCCAAATTTTTACCCACTCAGTGTTGTGTCCTATAACTTCATGACTTCTTTGGTTCAATGAGACAATTCTTTCTTTGAGCATTATGATATTTTTGGCCACACTGGAGGAAACTTATGTGACAGACAGTTCTGACGTCTTTGTTCTGTTTGGCTGTAAGGAGCCACACAGCCTCTAGGGGTTGCTGATGCCCTTGTAGAGTCAAAAATATGTCATCTTTGTAATGAAAGGGGAAAGAAAGCTAGTGGTAAGTTTGTAAATAAGGCAGCATATAATGCTGGTCAGTTAAGATTTTTTTGACAGATAACTAATATTTAAGACACATTGTTCATGATGGATGTTTGGTTATAGATGGAGTTTTGAAAGAAACAAATTTTCAAGTCATTCAGACACATATTTACATGCCAACATACTAGCATAAACACTTAAAGGTGACATAATTGCACTTGTAATAGCAGGATATTGTAGTGTGACTGCAAAGATTAGTCTCATTCTTGGACTCTTGCCTTTCTTTGCTATCTGTTTTTAGCTATTAGACTAAGGTTTTTATTTGTGTTCCGTAGGGTGGAGTGAAGGTGTTGATTACAGGTCCGTGGTTGGAGTCGAGCAGTGAGTACAGCTGTCTCTTCGACCACATCAGTGTCCCCGCTGCCCTTATCCAGCCTGGGGTGCTGCGGTGCTACTGCCCAGGTAATAAACATATATGTGGCTCAATACCCACAGCTCATAGATTTAAACCGTATCCCAATCATCAGCTCCTTTCTTTAAAAGTAAAAAATAAGTAAGTTGTTATCTGGAGATGCTGTTCCTCAATACGAGGTTTGAAAAAGGACATTGTGAGAAGGGACACTGTGCGCCAGGTACACAATGCACTCAGTTCTAATTTATATATTTAAAGATGACAGTGTAAGGAGAGCAAGGGGTAAATGAGTTCTATCCTGAGTGATCTGGGGAAATCTGCAAGGCAGCTCTAGATGTTCAGGGTATATTATTTGGTAGGACCATTTTCTAAAGTTATTATTTGTTATTTACCTTTAAGAAAATAATGTTGCACACACCATCAACATACACCACCTGCCACCAGTTTACCTCCTGATACCTGTCTTTTGTCAGCCCATGACACAGGACTGGTGATGCTGCAGGTGGCCATGGGTGGTGAGGTCATCTCCTCCTCTGTGGTGTTTGAATATAAGGCACGTGACCTTCCTGCCCTGCCATCTTCTCAGCATGACTGGTTGTCCCTGGATGGTAAGAGCAATTACTTGTGTATTGAGTTGATAAAAATGTTGGGTAACAGTTGTTAATGTGTGCATTAAAGAAATGCAAACCTCTTTAATCTGTGTGTCGACTTCATAGTTGAATTGGTACCTCTATCACTTTTCATTCAGTTGTGATGGTAATCTTAGGTCTGCCTTCCTACTTTCACAGCATCTGCATACAGCTGCATGCAGATGCACTAATGGATGAACAACCTTGTGAATGTGGTCCACATTGTATGTTGTTTAGAGGAATCCTACAGGTTGCATCACCAAAAGTTTTTTTTATTACTACAGCACAACATTCTATAATATGGAAATTATGGCTTCATGCTTTACATAAGGTACCACACTATCTCATTGGTTATACCACAAGCACAGTGTGCACATGCTCCATTAGTCATCTAAATTATTATTTTTTTAATAAACTTGATAGGCATATTAGAGTAAACATTACTAATGTAATTAATGTCAAAAATGACTTTAACGTGATGCATTACTTACTCAGTAAGCAACTTTGGCTAAAACCCAAATTATATTTGGTTGTAATTTCTTCATTGTGTGACTGACAGAACCTGTTGCTGTGTGTTCAGAGTTTTTGTTTGTTTTTTTTAAATTCTTCTATCATGTTGATGGCTTCGTTTACAGATTTACTGGCCAGTATTTTATCCTAAGTGTCGTTTTTCTTGCAAGCAACTTTTTTTCATCCGTTTTCACATTTTCCGCTTGCACTTGGTTCATTTTAGTAGGACCCCTGTTATTAAACTGCTCTGATGCATGTTGATGGAGAAGTGTGAGGATACTCAACATCAATTATGTTATGAATGAATGAATTATACTTTATTGATCCCAGAGGGGAAATTGCATTGTGTTAGATTTACTTACAGTAAAAATGTGTATTTGTATATTGGAGGCAAAAAAGAATATGAGCGTTGTAGAGGTTGTGGTTGAGTGCATTAAAACTCACTAAAACATGATAAGCAGTTGAAGGATAATTAAATGTAATTTTAGTCAGCTCTGTGGGGCTAGCTGCAAATATCTGCTCCGCTCCGGGGTCAGCTTCTGTGTGTAAATATATCTCCTTATGCAGTTGCAGCCTAGAAACGCATGGGTCTCATTGGCAAGGCTTGTCCTAGGTTACTCTGTGTTCGCCCCCGTCTCTGTGTTGCGCAATGCGGCAATGCGGCGCTCAGTCACGGCAGGATTGCTGCTTGCTGGAATGAGGGGCAAGGACATGAATGCACAATCTCGCTCCATTTGACATTCATAATGTTGGACACCAATAACAGCGTGATGCACATACACACACACATAGGCATACACACACACACACACACACACACACATATATATATATATATATATATATATATATATATATATATATATATATATATATGCACACAAATGGGGTGCCTTAGTCTTTTAGGCTTTGGGTGAGCGGTGAGACTTGTTTATGCGCTCTGCCTTTTTTCGCTCAAACCCTTTGGTTTCAAAACTGCAAAGGGGAAATGTAGATAAGCTAAGCATTTATTCTTTTTCTAATAAAAAACACCCGTCCGCACACAACGATCCCACATGCCATTGTCCCATTTTAGCTCGTGTGCAGTCTGTTGTGCCGATGACGACCGAACCTCCCGCAGCTCAAAGTGTGGCGGGCGGATTTGAAGCGCTGCTTCCCCCTCACACACACAACGTGGAGGGAGGCTGCTCTCTTCCTCTCTCTCTCTCCCTCCCTCTCTTATTTGTGTTTTGCACGGTTGGAGTAGTGATCTGTGAATCGCACACCTCAAACTATCGGAGGTTGAGCAGAAGCGGGAACGAGAACAAAGAGCGCAGCAGATAGAGAGAGAGAGACTCGCTGTTTTGGGTTCGTAGCATATTTGTTTTTCAAAACTGACGCTAACTTCTCACGGAGCCCTTTTATTGGAGTTAAGGTGTGTGCTGTTTTGCACTGCTTGCAGCTGCGTTAAATTTTATTTCTGGTCTTCTTTCTCTCTTTTTTTTCGTGTTAGTGTAGATGGGCATGAATGTGACTGATGAAATCCCTCACTGTGGAGGCTTAGTTTAACTACATTTGCATTCCCAGATTGTCAGAAAACGTGTGGTAGGCTACATGTGGTGCGCAGACAGTTTACCAGACAAAGAGACAGAAATGCCACAAGTCATCACGTTGTTTGCACGCTGGGTGATTGAACTGTAATACTCAGAAGAACCTGATTTGATGCAGACCTGATAATTACGCATGTTGACCTCTTTAGTTTCAGCACCATGAGGAGTGGACAGTTCCACGGAGCCCTCTGACAACAACAGAAGAGAAGAAGTGCTTCTGTGGAGGCCCAGATAATAACAACCAGTTAGAAACAAAGGGAGACGCATGGAGCTGCATGATAACATGCAGTACATTGTTTTTAGATGATTCTGTTTATTATTGAAAGCTTCCGTCAAGTGTTTGTTTGAGTAATATGATTGATTTAAAGATATAGAGAATTATTTATCTGCATGTGACAAAAAATAGTTAGTTTTTGATTCATTAAGCCATAACTTTTAGATGCATCAACTGTGTTCTTAGTTATGACAGAAGTTTTGTTAATGCTGCTAAAAGTTTAACATGGACTTAAACCATTACTTGTGGGTACTTTTCCTATTTTTAAAATAAGTTTATCAGTGCTGGGGAGTAAATACAAGGGTGCTTAGTACATTTGTGGGTACATACAAATAAAGCTGAGCTGAATTGAATTAAATTGGGTGATTATAAAACAAACTTTGAAAAGCAATTTGGCTTACATTTAAGAGGAGGACCATTTGTAATAGCTGGATTGTGTCATTTACATACCTAGGCTTTTCCATGCTGATTCCTTAGCAAATGCACACAAACAAGAAACCTGATTTCAGTGGGAATGCTATTTAATAATAACTTTACATTTTTGGGGAGAAAAAAATATAGTTAAATTCAATTCAGTACTCAGTGTCTTTACTGACTAGCTTAATTGTATTTGGGAATAATATACTACTCTTGAATTTGATAGAAGCAACACATTCAAAAATATTAATGTCATGTTTTGATCATTTAAAGCTGTGGATGCTGATTGTTGCTGGTTTGCAAAAGGAATCTCTGTCCACTCAAAGCAACATTGATATCTGGATATTCTCCATACAAATCAGCACCACAGCTCATTCATATTTTACCAGTAGTCTACATCTCAGCATAGCAGCTTTTGTGATCCTGCAGACAGGTAAACTTATTGAAGTTTCCTAAGCTGAAGTAATTAACCACAAAAATAAAATCTGTACTATTCATGATAAGTGTAGCTTAAATGTGCTGTAAGATCAGAAAGATCTGTGTGAGTGTGTTTCTGTAATGGCCTGTTGTATTTGGATTTATATTGAATGAAAAAAGGTGTTTTGATATTTTTCCAACTAAAGCATAAGCATATTTTGCTTTAGATTCAGCTGAGCTATGCAAGGTCAGAGTGCAAAAGGAGGAGCCCAAGCCTTTCTGGAACTTACATGGCTCCACCCTCTCTGTTGAATCTCTTTGCTGCAGACAGCAGAAAGAAAAAAATGGAGTGAAATGAAAGAAGAGAAAAACAGAAAACTGAATCAGAGAGCAGCAGGTGGGATGACATAATATGCACTGCAGCAAAACTGCAGCAGCAGTGAAACAAGGGGTCACAATCACACAAAGCCAGGCCACAGAAATGAAAGAACTTATGCTTTTAAATGTGCACTCGTTCGTATACACACTCACTGTATGTTTCTCAACTTCCCAATTTCACTCAGGAAATGTATTGATTTCCAGCTCTGATTTACAGTCCAGTATTGAGCCACCCAAATGAGCCTCTCTTTCTTAGCTTCTAAGTAGGATTTCTGAAGTATAATGCTGAAATACTATCATGTATTGAACAACCACTTTACCCCTTTCAACTGCCTTTCTGTAGATACCCAGTTCAGGATGTCCATCTTGGAGCGTTTGGAGCAGATGGAGCAGAGGATGGCTGAAATAACCAATCAGAACCCCAGCTCAGAAGCCATGGCAACCAAGGGCGGAGGAGTGGAGGGGGGAGGAGCCACTGATCAGCAGTCTCAAGTAAGGCAGTGATTCTGTTGGGGTGAATTTTCCCCACAGCTGTATTAAAGTGTTTGGAATGAACAGCAGCGTCAATCACACAGAACTAAGAAAAGCCAATGAGAACAAATCTTAAAGATAAATTTGAGTCATTTGGACTAAAGCAAAAGATTGAACAATAGTAGTTTCCTCCAACGGTGGTCAATACAGACATCCCATTGTAAAACATGCAAGATTATAATTCAACACAATCTGAATGATATGCAGTAATATACACAAAAAAAGTACAACAATTTGGGATGTGTTGAATAATGCCTTCATTTTCTTTCAGTGTGAATAGCCTTAATCAAAACAACTTCTTATAGAATAGCAAAAATCTGCTGCAGAGCTGTTGTGATGGATTATTTTATACTGTAAATGTGCTCAAAAGTGAGTCTCTCTTTAAAAAAAAAAAATCTGCCTCCATAAACATTTTATTAAATAGAAAAATGCAATACATGAAACCTCTGGAAAATAAATTTCTTAAGATTTATATTGTTTGTTCTTTTTCTTTTTACAATCCTCTAGATCTCTCCAGATCAGGGTACATTTGAAGGTCGCGTTGTGGTGGTGTGTGAGAAGATGATGTCTCAGCCCTGTTGGGCTTCTTCTAATCAGCTTGTCCATAGCAAGAACTCAAGAGGAATGACCTTGTTGCATCTGGCTGCAGCTCAGGGCTATGCAGGGCTCATCCAGACACTCATTCGCTGGCGGTGAGTAACACAGAAATCCGACACACCATCATGAGGACACAAACTGAGCCAGTACATTTCACGTTTCTTGTCTTGCTCTGCAGCACGAAACATGCCGACAGTATTGACCTTGAGTTAGAAGTGGATCCTCTCAACGTTGACCACTTCTCCTGCACCCCATTGGTGAGTAATCAATACTTGAACATGATTATGTGTTTCTGTCTGTTGTTGAATGTAGGGCATTTATTTTCTTTTGTCCCCCACAGATGTGGGCATGTGCTCTTGGGCATACTGAGGCAGCGTTGGTGCTCTATCAGTGGGACCCAAGAGCTCTAGCCATTCCTGATTCATTGGGACGTCTACCGCTGAACATCGCCCGATCCCGGGGCCACACTCGACTGGCTGAGCTCTTGGAGCAGCTGCAACAGAGTCCTCAAACTCAGGGCCAGCCTGCAGACACGTGGATGGACAGATGGAGAGGAGGGTCACAGACCAGTGGAATAAGCAAAAGCCCCACCCCTAATCCAAACTCAGGTGCAAAAGCATGCTGCATAAGGTTTAGAGAAAATCTTAAAGTTAAATGTTTAAAATGTTCTCAAATTAAAGGTCCGTTTTAACCAAAACACAAAATCAAATTTCCCGTTAACTCTCAGTGGTGGTAACTATACTGGTGGCTGCAATTTTACATTCACAGATTTTACCTTTTTACTGTGTGGTAGTGTATTGATTTTCATTGTGATGGTTAGTGAATAGTTTGCACGAAGCTAGTGAGACCACTGATAGGTATTTCTAGGTACAGTCAGAGAATGTACGTAGGCAAATCCGTGATGCAAGCCATTACATCTTTGCCTCTCTAGAGCTGAAGAGAACCAGAGCAGACAGCCAACCAGACAAGCAGAACCAGAGCTGGAGCCAAAATGGACACAGACCCGCACAGGGAACCCAAGGAGAGCAAGGAGGCCCACCCCCAGCAAAGAGACTCAAACCCAGCCCAGAGGGCCAGGAACAGCTTGCCAATTCAACCCCTGGCACCAACCCCATCAAGTCACCCCTCCGCTCTTCTCTGAGTACTAATCCTCAACATTCTCTCCTCCCCCAGACCTTACAAACTCAGTCTTCTAACCTCAGCTATCAAAATGCACCTCTTGCCAGCTCCGGCCCCAGCCGGCCTCAGATCCCCAGTGCTCCATTCTCCCACCTGCAGGCCAGGATAGGGGGTTCTGGAGGGGGCACCAGGTGGAGTCTGAGACAGGCTCTTGGGCAACGTAGCCTGGCCAGGAGGATTCTTGGAAAAGAACGATTGGCTGTTCACCTGCGCCGGAGGGTGCTGTCTGACAGGGGAGAGGAGACAGAGCTGCTGACCTTTCAGGACAACACGGAGGACTTTCAGGTATGAAAAGCAGTTTTAATCTTGTTCTCTCAGAAAGGAAATAATATATTTGTGTGAAATAAATTGAATATTGATTGATATAAGGATTGGCAAAATCTTGAAGAAAATGAAATGAAGAAAAACATTGGTTTTAACTAGCCCATCCATGTGCACCACAATGGAAGCAGCCATTTGTTTAAGTATTTTGAGCACACACATTTAAGTATAATCAGGAAGGTTGTGAAAAAATACCAATGTTAAAGGTAATTTTGAGGTTTAAGGGATGTTCTGAATTTTTAATGAGTGTTTGCTTTGCACATGTTGCAGGTGGACATTACTATGCTAGCTGATCACATCATGGATGCTTCAGCTGGTAGGCTTAAGCAGGCTATGGACACTGAAACAGATACTGGGAAGGTGGGGATCAGCAGTGATGTAAGGTTACTGTCTGGTTACCTTGATGAGGTGGAAAGGTGAGTCAAAGCATCTAAATATCGCTGTAGTCTTTTTATTAAATAACCCCCAATTCTTTTTCTTTTTTAAACCTAAATACCTTTGATTTGTTTTTTTTTTCAATTATCCAGTTTCTTAAAATCCAAGCCTCAGACTCCTAGCCCCAAACCAAATGCACTCTCAGGGCTGGAGGATCAGCAGAGTCCTCATGCTAACCAAGCCCCATCCTCCTCCTTTGAGTGGAGCTCCTTCCTTTGTGCAGCTATGAAAGGAGAGAGGTTAAAAACAAACTCCTCCTGTCTAGCCATGACTGAGGCAGAGCAACGAGAGCTGTATGAAACCATCAGGCATGCTCTGCACTCCCTCAGAAAAAACAAGGCAAGTATGACTCAACTCCTTAAAAATGGAATACTACATCCTTTAGGTATGCATTTTGTCTTACTACTGAACCTGATTCCAGCAGTGATTCATTTCCATCTAACAGTCACACTTGTGCACAATCCAGAGTTAGCTGAAAAGCCTCATTATGAGGGCAACTATTTTATAAGTGAATTATTCTGACGAGCTGCCACTGTCATTTTTACCAGGGTCCCATTCAGGAACAACACAAAGAGATTGCAACAGTGATTCAACGCTGCTATAAACGATACAAGCAGGTAAGATCGACTGGTCAATTCCACTCACTGCCTCTCGTGTAGACGCCTTACAGATCTGCAGCAAATTCCTTTTCCAGAAAAAAACAGTAGACAATAGATTCCATCCATCCATTTTCTGTACCGCTTAATCCATGCAGGGTCGCGGGTGGGCTGGAGCCTATCCCAGCAAGTATC
>JAOXYM010000003.1:29198109-29217496 GCA_028567055.1 Leptatherina wallacei | reverse complement strand
AAACTCAGCCCGGGACTCGAACCAGCGACCTTCTTGCTGTGAGGCTGCGGTGCTAACCACCACACCACCGTGCAGCCTAGACAATAGATTCAATTAGATTATTCAAAAATGATAGAAAGGAGCCAAATATTCTTTTTTTTAAATCTTACAGTGAATATGAATAACACACATAACAGTGTGACCATCTGTGCGTTAGTGTGTGTGATAAAGAAACTGTGCATCACTGTGTTGATAATGAAATACTGAATGAGTGTCTTTGTAAATAATGAAGTGGTCAACAAGGCTATAAAAGTGAAGTTTTCCTTATTATGTTATTATCTTATTATGTTTCCTGTTATGTCTTTTGTCATCTAATAGTTCACAATGTTACTGTCTTTTCTCTCAGTATGCACTTTATAAGAGGATGACCTTAGCAGCCATCCTGATCCAGAGTCGTTTCCGAAGTTTCCACGAACAGAGGAAGTTTCAACAGAGTCGTAGAGCAGCGGTCCTCATCCAGCAATACTACCGCTCCTACAGACACTCCCTCAGGTATTTCACACACCTGAGAAGACGTACTTAGGCATTACCTATGTCATATAAATGTTTTACACCCACATCTTTGCTTACAGCAGCCTCCTAACTAAAAAACAGAACCAGGCTGCTCGCAAGATCCTGAGGTTCCTGCTCCGCTGCCGCCACAGGTGAGGCATAAACCTCTAACACACCCTCAATCCCATCTACACACACACAACAAAGGCACACTCTTATGCTCTTATAGCCCACTAACACGCCTACACACACTACAGTGGTGCTAATAGATGGTGTTGTTTTGCTGTTCCTGTGAAGCCCCTTGATGGACCATAGGCCTCTGAAACAGGTGAGCCCTCTTTTGCTCCCTCTCTTGCTCCCTCTCTCCCGGAGGCTGATGCCTGTTTGCATGTCAGTGGAGGGAGGGGGAGAGGAGATCCTGGATTATCATCCTTTCCTCCCGCTCTCTCGCTCTCTTCTTCCCTCCCTGTCTCTTTGAGGACTGCCGAATGATATCAGTGCATGACTGACAGACAGAGGAGCAATTCTTGCATATGGTCTTCCTGGGGGCATGTTGTGACTGTTATCACTGAGGGACTTTGATTGTTGCTTGGCCTGCCATTCTTTTTTTGTATGCCTTGATGGGTGAGGAAAATAACAGGATGGTGTGTATGTGTGTGCGTGCGTGCTAGATGGGGATATGAATAATAACTTTTCCCTTTTGCACCGGGTATGGCCTTGTAAAAATGGAAAAAGCTCAAAGACATGCAATGAGATGCATAACCACTCATAGACCGCTTTGATTGGTCTCTAATGTATGCTTGGTTTTCCTCAGGGCCAGAGAGCAGAGAAAGGCCAGGGGTCCTGAGAGCCAATCGCCAGGCCCCGCACACAGCACCCTCAGCCTGTGAGCAATCTACCAACCCTCCCCCTTCCATCTTGTCCTCGCCTCAACTCTCCCCAAACTTTCTCTCTTTTCCATTCCCCAAGTCCCTGTTCCTGACCTCTTCTTTCCTCCCCCTCCCCCCTTCTCTCTCCCCCTCCCTGCCCTCTTATCTCAAGAGGGGGAAAAAAACTCTTCCCAGACAGACTGAGGACAGGATAGGTGTCCATCATGGCAGCTCAGACAGACAGACTGCTGGGCAGAGCCCAGGGACCTGGCTCTGCCCACAGCACTGATCCTCCTCCACAGTTTCACTGGGAGGCCATCACATTAACCTCATGGCATTCTTTGCACTCTTCATGGGTATGTTTCTTTGCAAGAGCAAGTCGACGAGTCAGCGGAGAGAACGAGAGGAAACGCCCGACAACAACGCCGTGCTGTTCGAGGCAGCAGCTGGATGTGCTGAAAGGCTACAGTGAAGAACAGCTGGCTCAAGGAAGGCTACTTTAACTTGCAGAAAATACGCAAAACCTATTGTGTTTTGCATCTAAGCAGAAATCCATGAAAGAATAAGAAAACATAAACCAAAAAACTCACTTCTATGTTGCATTTGCATGCAAGGTTTTTTCGCTTATTCCTCCTCTCCATCATCCTGCAGAGCTACAGTGGCAAATCATTCTGCTGATTAAGTATTTCACAAGATCATCAAACACTCTGACTCACAGGCTTACAAACCTACTAAACAGTCACCCAATCAAAAGGGGAGGAACTGCACTTGAATGTAAGAGGGGCATTGTTAGATAAAGGGAAGTGGTCTGAACAACGATGTCTTAATTTGTTACATGGACTTTGTATGGAGTCGTTCTTAGAGGCAGCATTTTGCTCGCCTGATGTGGTGTGTCCGTGTTTGTTCAATTCAATGCATGTGTTTGAGCTATGAGCTCCTGCATGCTTGCCAAACTGCTTTAGTGTTGTTTCTTTTGTATTTCTATGTGTAACTGTGTCTCACTTATGTCTTCATCAACTTATCCTTGCCCTGTGTAATGTGAACTGTGTAAGGACAAATGACTTATTTTGGGTGCTTTTTTATTTTATTTATTTATTTAAGGGTCTAATTATTTCTTTTGACTGGCTCAAGAGCGGTTTAGCTTGAGAGAAGTTTCGCCCCCGTGTGATAAACTATGACATGTTCCAATGGTTAAATGTCTCTGTTAGTTTGTTCTGCGTAAACCTCTAAATCCTAACTGTGGTTTTGAGGAGAGAGTCACATACCATTGCCTTGACTTCTTCTTGACTCTGAGAGGTCTCTATGCTTGCTCTGTACAGGACATGGGTCCTAAACCTGCCCCTATATAGGGCATTGGTCCCCATAGTAGCCCATATGGGCGATCAAATCCATATTTTGGACTATTGCATATTTCTGTATATAAACTGACGAGGTAAAGGGATACGAGGACCCTGAAACTTTTTCATAAGAGGACTGTATTTAAGATTATAAATTATTTTACTCCCATAATGAGAACTTTAGACAGAGACCTGGGTACACAGGATGGCTGTATTGCTTGTAAATAATGTAGATACAAACGGAGTAATGTGCATGAGATTTAAGACAAAGAAACAGCAAAAAGATCATGTTAGTGGCTATGGACTGTGAGAGGATTTTAACTGCTTCACTTTAAGAGTATCCAGTATAAATGTTACTGAAAAGAACATTTTGTTAAAGCATGCAACTGAAAAATCTAATGTTAGAATTATAAGTGGGAAAACAAAGTTAGCTGAAACTGATCTTTCCAACAAAACATTTACACTTTGTGCTTTTGTTTCTTGGCTAGCAAAAATTAAACCCTTTTTGCCAGTAGTGCCAATTATTATGAATGCTATTTTTGCCTAACAATACAGTATGTAACGTTGGGGAAACCATTACCCAGAAGATAACGGTTAGATTCACAGAGGCAGCACGCACAGACAATAAACAGTAGAAAAGATCTAGTACTAGTTCAGCCGTAGACCTGCAAGTTCGGAAGTTTGTCCAAGGCAGACTTACTCAACGATGATGATGGTGGTGATGATGCGAGAATGAAAATGACGCTAAGGGTGGTGATGACTATGAAATGTGAATGCAATGACTGCTGACCCAAAAAGGGAAGAGGGTGCTACATTCTTTACAACGTGGTTGTGCTTCAGCAACATACTACTTTTTTTCCAAGACCATCAATCCCACCAACCGTAGGATCCAGCCTGGCCTCCAATCAAAGCTTTCCATCCTTTAACAGAATGTCTCCCACATTTAACATTTCATTTGATTGATTTTCCTCTTTCTCCTCATTGTCACTGCCATAATTATATGACATGTATTTTAGACTTCTGGAAAGCTCTGTGTAGAAAGTGCCTGCTCAAAAACAGAAAACTGATATCAGGAAATATCTATTTTATGTCCTCCAAAAGGTTCCCAGTTACCTCTTTATTTTCCTAAATTGTGTGTTGAAAATTAACTTGATGGTGTTAAAACATGATCTGAATTTAAGCAAGAAGCTCTAATTTGTCTAGTATGAATGGATGCTCATGGCCTGATTGATGCTACATGTTGCTTTGAAACAAACAGAAATGACAGTATCACTGTACACCCCATGTTTGTGTGCATTTTTGCAGTATTAGGGGAAAAAAAACATTAAATACTGCTTCTGTGGATGAGAGGCACTATCACAAGTTGTGTCACAGTTGGGAGGATGTCACGTTTTCCCCTCTCACTTCGTTTTTAACCCCAGACGTTAATTTAGCAGCATACACGTGAACGCATAACCAGACAGTTTTTAGCAGACTGAATAACTTTCACAAACACTTTATTTCCTTTTTTTTTGTCTGTCTCTCATGTCCTCACACAGGTGTGATCGTACATGTGAACACGTTCATACACTGTCGAACACAAATGTACACATTCTGGCTTACACACACAAACATAAATGGCTACACTTTTTCTCTTGTGTGCTTTTATCTTTGGGAATAATGAAATTTCTCCCTTAGATTTTACTCAGGGTTGAAGAACAGGGAGATGCTATGTGGAGTGTAATGACTGCTGGCACAAAAAGTGTTCCACAACTGGTGACTATGTACATTTGGGTGCGGATATGTATGTGCACATAGCTAGGGATATTCAAGTTGTCCATTCATTCTTACCAACAAATTACAACCTACTTTAACGTGTGCTTTCTAATCCAGTAATATTTAATGAAGCAACAAATCGTAGTCTCGGATGAATTTTTCTACAAGGAAAAAAAACACCTCTGTACCCCTCATTTTATAGATTTTTGCTTGAATATAAATCAAATTAAAGTAAGTAATAAGAAAATATATTTATACAATTGCTCTTGTCTTGAATACACAAAATTCTTAGTATGGGCAATTTTTAAAATCATGCAAAAATAGGTAACAGATCTCCATCATCTTGGAAAACTTGAAATGAGTAAAAGATAGAGTGAAAGAATGTGTCCAACGTGTTTTCTGAATATTCTTCATACTGAGAGACAGCCATGGTTAGGACAGAGCCGTCAGAAACCTTCACACAATACCACTAAATCTGCCCC
The DNA here is from genome assembly GCA_028567055.1 of Leptatherina wallacei. Taxonomy (NCBI): domain Eukaryota; kingdom Metazoa; phylum Chordata; class Actinopteri; order Atheriniformes; family Atherinidae; genus Leptatherina; species Leptatherina wallacei. Next base: position 29,212,522 of record JAOXYM010000003.1, on the reverse strand, counting down.
TCCTCTCACATCAACGCAACAACAACAAAAAAACAAAACACTTCTTTGAACTCCCTCACATATCCTGTAGACACACAGGCACATAAACACCAACTAAATGCTTGGGCTTATCAACTCACACAATACACACGAACTACCAACACACACTGCAAAAAAATCCATCAATATGTTCATGTTTTGGAGAAGATGATGACTGTAAAAAAAAAAGAGTATGTAGTGTAGAAAAGATCAAATAAAAGAGAAAAAGAAATGATGCCATATTAGACAGCTGATGGACTGTACTCATAAGTCCGCCTAGACATGAATGGTATAACCTTTCAGGCCTTGTTTCAAGAGGGCGTGGCCAAACACCACATTGCATGCTAGAATGGTAGACCCTTATAGATAATCTATGGCTAGACCTCTCCTTGCCTTCCTCCTCTTTCACCCTGTCTTCCCTTTCTCTCTCATTTCCTGCAGTACTCCCACCCTGCCTGCTGTTGTGTTCTCCATGCCTATCTCAGTCTCTCATTTCTCCTTTTTTTGTGGCCTAGTTTTACTTTTTTTTTGTTTGTTTGTTTTTTGTTTTACAAACATGCATGCACAGGCATCACTAACTTGTTGATGTTTTTAAAAGAATATTTTGTTGCTGAGGCCATGCAAAGTGTTTTGAATATTGCCCTTATATGTGGAATATGTCTTCTGAATGCTTTACATAATTTCTGCTGTAAAATGAAATCAGAATAAAGAGAAAATTTGCACTTTAAGTTATTTTCTGCCTGATGTTTATGGCTTTCTGGGTTCTTAATGAGAACTTTGCAGTACCTGCTTGAAGCTCCTACATGCTTTGTTTGACAGTCTGGGCTGCACTGCATTTGTATATCCCAAAAAACACAATTTCCCATAGCTGCATTTGTTGAAATCACTTTTGAAAAGGTGTGTGATGAGTACAATGGTCCCATTTTTCAATACTTCAGACATATTTTTTTGTATCCAGATGGTTGGTCACAAATGACAAAGTAGACAATTGGTAGGGAATTCCATTTGTGTGATTTGTGCTCAAATATACCTATGAAACATCTATGAAATATTCCGTTTTTATTATCAGACGGCTTTAGTTTAGGGAAACAAGGGGGACATTATATAAGACAAAAAGCAATAAACATTAACTACAGCTTGTACAAAGCTGGAATGTTGCTGCATGTTGTTTTGCATAAAATGATCAGAATTATCGAATGTAAAGATAAAGCTATGCCCTCATCAAAAGTAAAATAAAAACAATTTCTCCCTTCTAATATTATCACTATTTATTTTTGCAACACGTGCATGTGAGTTTTAAGCTAGCGGAGCCCCTGAAGTGGGTTGGGGTGTTTTTTTTAATATCCAAGTTTTCACAAGCAGCTAAATAAGGGTGCCATCAACAGTCAGTAAACAGTCAACAATGCTTTAGGGTTTAAATCTGATATTATCAACCAAACCAGAATGTTTTAATACAAACAAAAGTAGAAAAAGTACAATCCCAATTCCAAAAAGGTTGGGACAGTGTGTAGATGTAAATAATGCAAATTTCGTAAAACATTTTTTTATTTCCAGAAGAACATATCAGAAGTAATAGTAAAAAATGTGATCATTTAGTGGAAGATATCAGCTTATTTTGCAACACTTCTTAAAAAAATGTAGATTTTTACTGTTGTGTAGCATCCCATCTTCTTTGTCTGAAAATGTATGTAAACATCTGAGAGGTGAGGACGCTGGACTTATAGACGAGGAACGTTGTCCCATTTTTGTCTGACACAGAATTCCAGCTCCTGGGCCCTTGATGACAGATTTTTTTGTTTCATGATGCACCAAATGTTTGTTTGATATTTGTAAGAGGTCTGGACTTTATGAAGGCCAATTCAGCACCCAGACTCTTCTCCGGCAAAGCCATGCTGTTGTAAAGGATGCAGTGTGTCATTTAGCACTGTCTTGCAGAAATCTGCAAAGTCTTCCCTGAAAGGACGTTGTCTGGATGGGAGCAGATGTTGCTTTAAAACCTCTTTATACTTTTCAGCATTGATGGTGCCTTCACAGAAGTGAAAGTTGCCCACACTATTGGCATTAATGCAACCCAAAACCATCAAAGATGCAAACTTTAAACTGTCCACTGATAGCAAGCTGAATGGTCCTTCTCATTTCCAGATGGTGTTCACATGACTTCTTCGCAGTGCTTTAAACTGCATTTGTTGCTTGCATGTCAAACTGTGTTATCAGATAGAGATTTCTTTCCAGTAAATAATCATGCTTGTTTTTAATGAAGTGCCGCTTCAGGGCCTGAGGATCACAAGCATCCAGTTTTTTTACCTTGTCCCATCCACATAGAGATACTTCCTATTTGTCTGAATCTTTTAATGATATTGTACGCTGTAGATGGTGGGATGCTCAAAGTCTTCACAATTTTATGATGAGGTATTATTTCTGGAAATGTTCCACAATTTTTAGGTGTAGTTTGTCACAGATTGGAGAACATTTACCCATCTGTACATCTGAGAAGCTCCGACTCTCTGAAAGGCTCCTTTTACACTTAGACATGTTACCAAACTGTCGTCAGTTATAGTTGTCAAATGCTCCTCAGTTGGTTTGTGCCAGTAACTTTTACTGTTGCCCATGTTTCAATTGTTTAAAGACGAGTTGCTGCCATCATATTTAAAATGAATTAATATTTTCCATGAAATGGTAAAATGTCTCACTCTCAACATCTGATATGCCGTTTATGTTCTATTGGGAATAAAATATGGATTTTTGAAATTTGCAAATCATTGTGAGCTGTTTTTAATGACATTGTACAGTTTCCAATCTTTTATGGATTTGGGTTACTCATTACAAGTAACTAAAATAAACTAAATGGTTTAAAACCACATGCACAATTTGTAATTAAACAAATAGATTACATAAAGCAAAAATTGTGAAGATATTCTTACTAAATTAAACACAATAAAAGAATGTGAATACACATTAAAATACAAGCTTATATTTGTCTGACAGACAGTTTAAATTAAACTAAAATTGCAAATGGGTCCAGTGGGTGAAAAGCTACTGTGCAAAAAAATAATATTATCAAACTTTATTGATAAAAAATGTGTCTGGTACACTCAGTTCAGAAGTTCTTCCCGTGTTATGAAAGAAAACTTTCCAATGCGAATCAGAAAATTCCGCGTAGCTATTGATTGTTTTTGTTTTTGTGTTTTTTTGTTTTTTTTTGTACAGTGATGATGTTGATTACCTTTTTTAATTATCTGTTACCACACGTCGAATATTAGTGGTCTGACTAAGGTTTCTAGCCACAGACATTTAAGTCTGTTAACAGTAAGGCCATACACAGTTGCGGTAATAGCCGGAAATGACGTAAACTTCGCAGCTGATATAACGACGTGGTGCGTTCCGGAGAAAAGTGGATTTTGCTGCTTTCAAGACAGACGGTTTTAGAAACAAGCGAATAATGTTTTAATGAACAGATGTAAATATTTTAGAAATACGTGGTTTGATTTAAAAATAAAATGAGACCTTCGTGTTTTTTTCCACTGGGAACTCGGCATTGTAACGCTGAAGAGCTCACAGTCGACTAAAGAAACAATGCAGGCCTAGCTCGCATGAAATGTTAGCTAGCGGAGGCTAATCCAATAACTAGTCGAGCAGACAACAGTGGGATTTAAACCTTGGATGAAGCTGTGATCCGAAGCTGTTGTAACATCAAATCCGGTATGTTACTCATGTTTATGTCTTTTGTGTTATATTTGTGAATCTTAGCCTATCTAAACTACATGTGTCTTAGTTAGACGACCATTATTTGACGCCATATTTTTTGGAAAGTTAATATGTTAGCATATTAGCATTAGCGGGTTAAGTAATCTTTTTTTAAATATTTTTTGTCAATATGCAGTTAAATCCTGTCCGTGTCCGTAGCTCTACTGATGGTTGTCACTGCCAAAAAAGTGATAGACGATTATATTTACTTATCTTTTTATAATCCGTGAAATAGTCATATTTCTCTATAAAGACGTGGACGAAATAGTTGCTTAACAGCAACCCAGACATTACCGGTCTCAGTGTTAAAGCTTCGGTCATTTAAACCGTTTTGTGAGTGTGACGCACATTTAATGTTGATATATTTTCAATCAAACCCTACGACAAGAGCTGTTCAAGAAGTATGGTTATATGGAACTGTATTACATTCGTGCGCAAGTGGGATTTTTTTGTTTGTCTGTATTTAACAGTAGCTTGCGTTCACCCTTTTCTCTTCAATATTTATTGGAAATAATACTTGAGGGGTCTTTGGTATGCACACTGTACCATGTATATCATATACTACCTCTAAGGAAGAATGTTGAATTTGTGCATATTCATTGACTACTGGATTCTGTCAACCAATCTAGTAAACATGGGACCCTGCATTTCTCACATTTTTTAAAAATTAAAAAAAAAAAATCTTAAATATTAAGTTTAAATGTGGCATGGTTTAGACATTCACAATCTGTTGAAACTGAATATCTCTTGGACTTGGATTATGACCTAAAATGTTAAGTTTTTGGGTTTTTACACTTAGCTCTCAGTTTGTAATGGTCACCATCTAACCCAAATACAGATTGTACAACAGCTTACCTAGAAATACTCATGATTTTAATGACATTACTGGCATGGTTGTGTAATGTATTGCAACAAAAGTGTACTGAATGATGCTGGCATCCTCTTTTTAATATCTAGTCTTTGATGTAATGCATTACAATTAGCTGCCATATTTTTGAACTTTGAATTGCTAAGATTTAAGATTACTTGTTGACATGCTTGGGGTCTGGGAGGTTAGCTGCTATGCTAACACTTTGGGCCTTTATTTTCCTTTTAGTTGGAGTGGGCGGGAGTACTTCTGTTTGACAGTACATCTCCCATGGGGAGTGCTAGATGCTGATGTCAAAGTGGCATCAGTAATGTAATGGTCAGTCTTGAACATTACCAGTCAGTGGTTTTAATGTTTGATGATCAATAGTTATTTGTGGGTTATTATTTATTTAATAGATTGGGTGTTTTTGAATTGCTGTTAATGCTTTTTTTTTTTTAAATGTATCTAATTATTCTCATTTTCTTTACAGCAATGAGTTCGCAGCTACAAGTCTTCTCTCCCCCTTCAATCTCCTCCAGTGCTTTCTGCCGTGTTAAGAAGCTCAAGGTGGAGAGTAATGTTTGGGATGTATCCACCTCTGAAGCTTATAGCTCCATAGCAGGCCAGTCGGCATATGCATTTACCCCAGCTATAGCTGTGCCGCCCTTTGCGCCATCCCTCGTCTTCCCTCCTGCAGCATCTGGCTCTAGAGGTCAAGTGGTGGTACGTGCAGCTGATAGTACAGGTAGTCTTCCTCGTGGATCCAGTCGACGTGTCGCTGAGCATGCAACATCCTCCTCTTACAATCATGACACGTCCTCTGAGACGAGGGCTCAAAGGCATGGGCAGAAGAGAAAGGTCGAGGAGACCAGTGAAGGGAGTGGATGTGGCAGTGTTCAAATATTAGAGGAGCTCTCGGCTCCTGCAGCAACTTACTCCACCCGAACAGGTGGTGGAGGAGGGGGGACAGGCCAATCTATTCCTCACTCTGCTCCAACCACCAAGAGCAGCAGCTCCAATGGGGAGGGGGATTACCAGCTTGTGCAGCATGAGATTCTCTGCTCCGTGTCCTGCAGCTATGAAGTGCTGGAGTTCCTAGGAAGGGGCACGTTTGGACAAGTGGCCAAGTGTTGGAAGAGGGGCACCAATGAGATTGTAGCAATTAAGATTCTGAAAAATCACCCTTCCTATGCTCGTCAGGGTCAAATTGAGGTAAAGAAACATTTTGTTTGTTAATGTGCAAAAATTTTCAGTTCAAATGTATTTCTAATGTGTTGACTCTAGAAGTCCATACATAGGTCATTTTATTTGAAAACAATTAAATTACGATCCCATAAAAAAGGTCAGTTTTAGACTCAGAAAATATCTTCTGAGTATTCTTTCCTTGTGATTCTGCAGACAGTTCAACACAACACTAAAGAGCACAGAAACATGAATAAAACTACGATACAATTTTTATTATGCTGTTTTACATGAATTTATATTATACCTGCAGACACCCCACAGATGGTACTTGGATGTTGTATTGAAATTAGGGCTGGGAGATTAACTGAATTTTAATCTCAATTACGATCTGGGTTTTCAACGATCATAAAATCAAAATTATCAGATTTTTTTTTTTTTTTTGCTCCTTCGCAGTTTACTCACGTGCCGTTTTCAGTTGCAAATCGAGAGTCACCGGCAAATTTTAAGCCAAAATGGACAGAGAATGGATCTTTAACACGGACAGTTTAGCTTCAAAGTTCTGCAAGATGGTTTTCTGAGCGAGACTGAGGTATTTTATCACCCAAGTTCTCCAGATAATGCAGGGAAAGGCGACTCAAACCGGCCACTAGCCGAGGAACAGAAAATTTAACTTAAACTCAGTGATACATTCAATGCAGTTCGGAAATCACAACTCTAACAGTCTACCTCACACAATGAAAACTACAATATCAAGAAATGAACAAAAGATTAATTATGTCTTTAAAGCTTAAATAAGTATTATAATATATAATTGTTATATGAGTATTATACGCGAATATAAATGTCCTCTTTAAAAATATTTTTAAATAAAATGATAGAAAAGATTTTAAATATTCTGCGATTAATATGCAATTAAAATTTTTTTCATTGACTGACACTACTATATATGAATGAAATGAAATGAAAGTCTGAGGTCTGTCGTCCTTGTAAATGAAATGAGGTCTGAAATCCTAAACGGCATTATTTAAAAGGTGCTGCTAATGTTCAATAAATTCATGTTATTAAAGTTAATGAATAATTGTTTTTAATTTCAATCAAAATAATTGAGATTATTATTTTTGCCATAATCGAGCAGCCCTAATTGAAATGCAACAGATTTTTTTTATTCTCGTTTTCTCCTAACAATGTATGAATGAAGCTGCAGTTGGTAACTGGCAACTGATTTGAGTTGGCTTTCTTCTTAAAGGTGGGAATCCTGAACCGACTCAGTGCAGAGAATGCAGATGAGTATAACTTTGTGCGCTCATACGAATGCTTCCAACACAAAGGTCATACGTGCTTGGTGTTCGAGATGCTAGAGCAGAATCTGTATGACTTCCTGAAGCACAGCAAGTTCAGCCCGCTTCCCTTACGACACATCAGACCCATCCTGCAGCAGGTTAGCAAATGGTCAACTCATCTTTGTTTTCCATCTTTGTAGTTCAGCTGGACTAATATTTTTCGGATTGTATCCTCAGGTGGCTACAGCACTGATGAAACTGAAGAGTCTGGGATTGATTCATGCAGACTTGAAACCTGAAAACATCATGCTGGTTGACCCTCTTAAACAACCTTACAGGGTGAAGGTTATTGACTTTGGCTCAGCAAGTCATGTGTCCAAAGCAGTGTGCTCAACCTACTTACAGTCTCGCTACTACAGGTATATTATCTTATCTAAATGCATATTGCATCTTAATCTTACAAAGACTTTGTGGTTCAGTTTTATTTACTCATGACTGGTATTCTCTCTCTTGCTGCCTAGGGCTCCAGAGATTATTTTGGGCCTGCCATTCTGTGAAGCCATTGACATGTGGTCTTTAGGCTGTGTGATTGCTGAACTGTTTCTAGGTTGGCCTCTCTACCCTGGAGCTTCTGAGTACGACCAGGTCAGTACATTTATTAGTATTTCAAATGATAATGGGGGGGGGGCGTGCTCGAAAAATTGCAAACATGAGAAATAAGCCAAAAGATACCAGAGTGCTGCAGAACGTGACCACAATTGCGACGTAAATGTTTGTTTGCTCTTTGTCCAGATTCGTTACATTTCTCAGACTCAAGGCCTGCCTGCTGAGTACCTACTGAGCGCCGGCACCAAGACCAGCCGTTTCTTTAATCGAGGCCCTGACTCTAGCTACCCCCTCTGGAGGCTTAAGGTTGAGATCTCATACAGAATCCTACAAACTATATACTTGTCAATGAAATTGTATAGGGATACTGGGTTTACACCTAAAATAATTTTTAACAATACAGGACCATTTTTGCTGCTTATTTTATTGATATTTGGTCCCTATAAAACTGTAGTCATAAAAATTTACTCATAAAAGATGAGCACATATTTTACTTTATCTTTTTTCTCTCCTTTTTTTAATTTTTTTTTAAAAACCAGACTCCAGCAGAGCATGAAATGGAGATGGGCATCAAATCGAAGGAAGCCAGGAAGTACATCTTTAACTGTCTGGATGACATGATGCAGGTTTGTGGCAATAAGTGCACAGGGAAATTTAATCAAGTATTCAGTGTATCTAAAGGTTGCTTGATATTTTTTTTTGTCATTCTGTGTGTTCTAGGTCAATCTATCCTCTCATTTAGAGGGGACTGACATGCTTGCAGAGAAAGCCGATAGACGGGAGTTTATTGACCTTTTAAAGCGGATGCTTCGTCTGGATGCAGACAAAAGGATCACACCTACAAAAACTTTAGGTCACCCCTTTGTCACAATGAGCCACTTAATGGACTATCCCCACAGTTCCCAGTAAGTGTGTATTAAGGTTGAAGTGTTTTTCATTTTTGGCAATTGTTTATGTAAATGTAATCCACTGAACCCTCTCTAGTGTGAAGTCATGCTTCCAGAATATGGAGATCTGCAAACATCGGAGTTCCTATGACAGTGGCAAATCCCTGTACTCCACCAATGCAGTCCCAGGCACTGCATCAGGCAACCTCACAGTTACTTTCAGTAGCCAACTCAACCAGCATAACCAGGTGAAACATAAATACGGCTTGCTGTTATTTACAATGAACACAAGCTGATTAAAGGTGACTTTTAAAGGAGCCAAACTAATTCATCTGAATCATTTCAACAGGTGCCTTCTGCAGCAGGTGCAGTGCCTTTGCTGAACTACCAGCCAGCTCTCTACCAGCAGGCAACCATCAACATTCCTGGACTGGCTCACCAGAGCGTCCCTCTTCCAACACGTCCTGCTGGGCTGTGTAGCCAGACAGAACCCTTCCAGCAGACCCTCATTGTCTGTCCACCCTCTACTATTCAAGGTTAAGATAACAGATGTGTTCAGACTAAATCACTTAAATCGACCATGTTTGTCAATCTTTGTTTGTTTCTTAACTTGTTCACAATTAAAGCAGCACTCCAGTCTTAACGGGTAGCTGCTTATAGTTAACAGTAAAAAAATCAGGTTGGGGTATTTTTTCAAAACATTTTTTTATTAAGATACCTGCTGTTAATGTAAAATTATTATCATTGTCATTATTATTGTTACTACATCAGTATTTCAAGGTGATATTGTGGGATTGTTTTCCAGGGCTACAGTCATCCAGTAAGACTTCCAGTTTCCCTGTAAGGGTGGAGAACTCTGTACCCATAGTACCTCAGAATCAGTCTGCTCAGTCACTGCAGATCCAGCCAAGTATGCTGACACAGGTAAGAGTTTGTAAGGTGTGCGTATGTTCTGTTAGATGCCAGTTGTCAATATAGGACAATGTATTAGAAATTTATATAATTCTTGATGAAATTTATGAGAAAAGACTGTCATCTTTGACTATTTTTCCCTCGGTCATCTTTTTTGGTGACATTGTCTATGTTTATAGTGGAGATATGATGACCTTAGCATTAGATGTGGCTTTACTACAGCATTGCTGTTTTGTGTCCACGAGAGCTTTAATTAAAGGCTTGTTGGAATCTTTTGTTGTCCAAAGCATGCAGACTTCAGATAAAACGGTACATGTATAAAAGTACGGAATGATACTGATGTGTAGTTTGGAGTTTTTCAGATTTTATGTGCACTTCCCTTGTTTTGTGTCATATATCCACACTTCACATCATAATATTTTGTGACAATTCAAGAAACAGCTGCCCATTTGGAATAGGTCTAACACTGGTTGCACGCAGTCTAAGTAGATGCATGCTATTTGCACATTTATGAAGACTCTAAAAGTATGTGAGGAGTTTGTACAGCTCCTACGTGAGGTTGGTTGATTGATGGATTTTACGGCATTGTACATGTCTGTGAGAAGTATTCCTTTTGTGAATATTTCTATAAGATTTTTGTTTGACAGTGTGCACTTGAGCATATACTATCAGTCAAAAGTTTGAGTCTAAACCATTTTTCTTTTTCCGTTATCGAGTGTGCATGTACCAGACATTGATTAAATGCCCAGTAAAAGCAGTATGATTGAGCCTTGACATTGGGCATGCAGTAAAACTTACTTGACCCAGGATGTATAGCACTGAGGAGCTCTCCTGCTCGGTCCATCTCTGCAGTGCGTGGTGGGCAGTCTTTGGCTTTCTGACTCCAGCTGCCACCCTCTCACTTTCCTTGGAGCTACAGTGCAGTGTCTCCAGCTCCCTGACGTCTTTGTATTTCCCCCAACTGTCCCCACAGGCTTTTTTCTGCAACATTTGCTGTTAACAATATGGGCAGGACAGTGGACAAGTCAAGTCCACTGTCCTGCAACTCTGCCTATTTGTCCCAAAATTATTTCCATCCTTTGCACGCAAGCCTGCAACATGGATCAATGAATTTGATGCTGTGGTGCATATGTAAGCCAGATTAAGGGTACCCATTCGACAAATCCTTGTCCCAGCCTACTCCTCAGAACTTTAACCTTGATGAGGCACAGCAGTTTTGCCGTGGCATTTTGTTACTCGTTTCCGGATGCCCGGCTCAGAATCCCCCATGCTTCCAAGAATGCACCAAGCTGGACGTCCTCAGTGTTCCCATGTAATATTTTTTTTAATGATTATGGTCAAATGGTGAAGAGAGCTTCACTATCCCCATCTATCATAGAACATTGTGCCAACCCTACCCCCACATCACAGCTGAGTAAAGTCCCTTGGTGTTGATGGGGGTTGTCCTTTTGTGCAAGTCTTGTTTTTTTTGTTTTTTTAGCAGAATATTCTGTTTTTATTTTACGTGTGTTTCTGCTTATTTAATCTCGCCTGGAATTTGCTTTCAGAAGATTTGGACCATCTAAGTAAGGCCTCTTATTTCGGGTCTTATACGTGGAATGAAGGTTAAATGTGAATTGCTACAAACTCTTCCAGCCTAAAAGCTAGTTTATTGGTATTTTCTAAAATGAAGGATACTTGCTGTACACTCCAGGGGTCAGGGGTCCGGCTGACCAGTGTTTTCTGTGTGCAGCTGATTTTCTGTGCTTTCCCTTTTATCTTCATCAGCCTTGAAAGGCATTACTATCAATCATATCCTAACATTGCCCTCCCCTATCTTCCCTCCCTCCCCTCCCTTCCTCCAGGGTTCCTGCACACCCCTGATGGTGGCCACCTTGCACCCACCCCCAGCAGGCATAGCCCCCCAGTATTCCCTGCCCCTTGGGCTGGGCACTGGGGTGGGTCGGCCCACCCTTCTGGAGCACACAGCCACAGTGCTGGTAAAGCATCAATGACATCCCCCTGAAGAAAGACATGCATACTCCCTCTACCACTAACAACGCCATCTCTTTACTTCCCTGCTTTCCCTTGTCTTTTCATTTGTTTGCAAGCCTCCCATTCCCACTATTCCACACGCTGTATTGGTTCAGTCTTTGTTTTTATGCATCATAGTTCCACATTTTCACACGTGGACATGCCATGGTTTTTAGATCAATTAAACCCATCTTTTTGGATCGCCTTTTGATCTCCCCCTTTATAACATTAGTTCAAGGTTGACAAACTTTTGATTCTTTTCTGCTTCAAAGGACACTCTCTCTCCCCACACCATTCATACATTCTCATTCCCCAGTTTTTCCCCATAGGTGTGCTCGGGGCATGGAGCGCATGTGTTGCTGAGTTGGTCTGCGCTTTGCTTGCAGCTTCTCTTGTCCTGTCCTCCCTTTGTTTCAGCTGAAGAGGTTGCAGCTAAAATCTACTAAAAGCCCTCCTCGACAGCTTGCCTGACTCTCACACACATCTTCTGTTTCAGCCCCAGAACGTGTGGCATGCCTTTTCCCAAGACTTATATCAGCAGACCGTTTGGCATCAGGGAACTAAACTAATCTGTTTCTTCTTTAACAGGCTCCATGGTTCTTTGTATGCGTGTCTTTTTATACCTGATCTGACTGTTTACAGTGCTACATTGTTTGTGCTTTGCATGGTATCATCTTGTGGATTTGTTGCAGGGGAATGCTATGATAAAGGAATGGCTTGGGAAAGGTTGCTCGCTTATCCAGCTCTGTGCTTTTGCCTGTAGAGGATACTGGCCATTGGCTTGTCTCTTTGTATTCAGTCTTCAGATTTATTTCTTGGCATGGCTTACTTTGTCTAGCCCATTCCAGCAATCAGACAATTTGTTTTGATTCATTCATGACTAATTCTTTGTATTGCCTGTACTAAGGTGCGTCTGTCTGTTTATGTTTTCTCAGCAGGCCTGGCCCACCGGTACCCAACAAATCCTCATCCCGTCTTCCTGGCAGCAGGTCCCAGGTGTGGCCGTCCACAGCTCTGCCCACCAGTCAAATGTCACCGGATCACCCTTGGAAACGATCCGTGCTGATGCCGCTATGCAGCAGGGACACAGCTGGCGGTGGGTCAATCTGTCTTTTTGTCTCTCAAATGTGACCAGCGATTAGTATTTGAGTTTTCGGTCAAAGTTTTCATACCACAAATTATAAGATTCAAAGATGTATTTTATTACTTGAAAAGATTTAAGGCCCATTTATGCTCCCTTTCGCACATAAATAGGGACGTCCGTTTCAAACATTCTTATGCGTGGCCGTCCTCATACTTCCATGCGTCTTTTATATAGCTATGGTCGACCGCCACTAGTGGGCAGTACTGAGTTCTTAGTTAACCCTGCGGTCCTACGTCCGTTTCAGACGCTTTTGGCGGTGGTAATGCACGGCAATTAAGGTTTTTGTAACCACCTGAACACTAAGAGATTTTTTTCAAAATTTTGCACAATTTCTACAGTTTTTGTCCTCGTCTTCATTCTTCTTAAACAGTTTTCCTCTTCCTGTTCCTCTTCTTATTCTCTTGAGTTTTTTCTGCTCAACACTGCCACCGCAGTTTCCAGTAGTATTACTCGGTCTTCTGCGTCGAGTGAAAGATATGCAAGGACCCTGATAACGCACCAAATTACGTGCGTAACCGACGCAGGAGACAAATTAAACTGTCCCTGCGTATCCGTCATCTGTGTCGAGCATAAATGGGCCTTTACTGTGGTATAAAATACTGATCACCTAGATTTCTTAATTTATTTAACCCGTCACCCGAACAGGAACATAACCCAAGCAAGGACGCAGCAGGAGAGGAAGAAGGTGAAAGCCAGACGTGGAGAGAACAGAAACAGGTTTGTTCCTGTCCAGGAGTTATTGAACTGTCTTCCATGTGGCTCGGGACATTTTCTTTCTCCCTTTCTTTTTTTTTTTTTTTTTTTTTTTTTTGTTCATTACCAGTGCTGAAATCTGCTATGGAGGGGAAACCTTCAATATGTATGTATTTCTTATTCCAGGGGTATATCCACTACATCCTTGCTTAGCAGTAATGGTGTGACCCCACCCACTTCCGCCATCATGTTGTCCCAGCCAATCATCATCTCTGACACACCCAGCCCAGCGGTCAGCATCATCACTATTCACAGCGACACAGACACAGAGGATGAGCGGAAGTTCCATCCTGCAAGGTGAGTTATTTTGATGAGAAACTTTTTTTTTTTTTTTTTCTTTAAATGACCATGGGAAATGACACTTTCTCAATTTACAGTGTTGGACTGAGCCGCACTGAGCGCACTAATGTCATCAGCTGTGTAACCGTGCACGATTCGGATTCCTCCACGGCCAGTCCTCTGACTCCCCTGCCCCGCACCCATAACCCAGCAAGCACCATGTCGTCGCGGCAGGCTAAGTCTCTAGCCGTGGTGGCACCTTCAGTCAAAACCCAAGCAGCTGAAAAAGGGACAGTTTCACACGGCCGCGTAGAGACTGGTGAGAGTTGCACTGTTCTGTTGTTCCTCCTGTTTGTGTGTTTACAGTAAATTTTTTATTTTTGGTGTGAAAGCAGCAGGCCTAAATAATGCTTTACTACCTTCAACCTGCAGTGAACTACATGAAGCCGAAAAGATCATCTAACCGACAGCCCTGCAGCTCAGGGGAGAGCATGGATCGTCATGGAGTAATCCCAAGCCAGTCACACCCCTTAAACCTCAGCCAGGTGAGATTTTATTGGCTGCCACATGCATTACATACTTGAGTGAAAGTTCCTTTCTGACACATGAGTTGCACATATTTACCCTGATGGGAAGCTTTTACACCTGTCTGCATCTTCAGCGCAATGTCAAACCCTGTTACAGGCCACATCACATTGCTTTGAACTACTCATCAGTCATAACAGGCTGGATGCCATGTAAT
>JAOXYM010000003.1:29170882-29183346 GCA_028567055.1 Leptatherina wallacei | reverse complement strand
TAAAAATCTTTCATTTGTAAGGATTTTATTCATCAGAACAAAATAAATCCTGCTTCCATAGGAATTATGAGAGTAAATAGCAGTCAGATGTTTGATCAGCTATTCATCAGCAAGCGGGAGCGCCTCCTTAAAAGCAGAAGAAACATTCATGTGTGTATTTATTTACATCATGCCAAGGAGAAAAAACAATGAACACATCAGCACTGATTTTAGAGAAGGAGTAGTTGCTGCCCATCAATGTTTTGGGAATTGTTATGAGGCCATTAACAAACTATCCTGGTCCATCAGTGTACAGCGAGAGAGATAATTCTTGAGTGGAAATCATTCAAAGCAGTTACAAAACTTCCCAGGATTGGCTATTCCAGCAAGTTCATCCCAAAATCAGACTGCGCAATTATCTTACAGGACCCCTTTCGCCTCTGTTGCCAGCTCTTATGCTGCCTCAGGGGAATATCTTTGGAAGAGCAACTTCAATCCTCATTGCTACACCTGCACTTACATACATGACACAATGTGCAACAAAGTCACATCCATCCTGGCTTGAAATGGCAAATGTGAACAGGCCTTTGATTCTGAACATAAATTTGTTAACAATAAATGTTCAAATTTATCATCATTATTAATATGAATAATATTATCATTACCCATTAGCTTGGGTATATCCCCAGTGCTTCTGTTATTGCACCATATACCCGATTCAAACAGGAACAGGCACTTAACACTCACTGTCAAACACTTTTCTAATGTTACAGGGCTTGCTTTTTGTTCTGGTAAACTGCCTTCTGTCGCCTTTTTCCGTTTTTTGTATTGAGTGTCACAAAGTTTTAAAAAAAGAAAAACCTAAATATAAATTGATCCGAAGCAGTGTTGCATGTGGTCATAAAAAATAGACATTCAAATAATATTTCAAAATACTCATTGTGTGACCAAAATAAACAAAAGTTAAATTCCAGCCTCTGCTGGATAATTAAATTTAACAAGAATATTATTTTGTAAACAATGGTATTTCATTTTAAGCATTCAAAAATCTATAAATTTTGTTTTACAATGTAATGATTTCACACTTTTCTCTGCTAATAAAACATGACAGCCCAAGGTAGAGCACTGACTTGTTGACTGTTTCTTCAGTGATACTTTTGATGCAATATGACTTTTGAGGACTGAGATCTTACCATTCTAGGATGTTGGAGGGTAGAGGTTCAGCACAGATGTAAGGCACTGGGTCTTTCTTTATCCTGAGGTAATCCTGCTTAAGTCGTTGAGTGGCTGTAGTTGGAGCTCTCTTATTCCCGGTGTTGTTCATCTGAGATTGAGAGGAAAAAAAATACAGAAATATACCTTAGTAACTGTTACTGTTGCACCACTGTCACTATAAATTCTCTAAGAATATCAAAAGATATTCTTCCCTTACTGAGAAGATTTCAACTCTAGAAATATTTAGCTTATATTTGATGTTGTATGACTTTAACAGGTGTTTTTACATTTCTTCATTTAGACAGTCTCTTGTTAAATGTATTAATACAAAGATTGTGAATACAAGTGGCTGAAATTATTTAGGAGAATGTGTTTCTAAAGAACATCCTCCCAACCTGTAAAACATCATAATGCTTCGATATGGATGGGAAAGAACAACATAGTGTGCCAGGATCTCACTGGCTTGTGGAAAGCTTTAAGTGTAAAGCAACAACCTGATTGCTGCTGGAAAGTAAGTGCTTGTACAGGACAGGTTAGTTCATTTAAAAAAAGAAAGAAATGAAGTAATGTAGTGACTGTCCCAGATCTTGTTCCATATTAAAACAGATGATAGTAGCTTGCATGGATTAAAAGAGGTTACTTTGATGGCATAAACAATGTAACTCTGAGAAAAAGCCTCAGTATGGTTGTTTATTATTTTCAGGCTCAGGAATTAAACTATTGTCTGGATTTTGGCAGATGATCTACTACAGATGAATAGTAGTTAGATATAGATGACATTGAAGTGTGGTGGCACCAACTCCAACTTGACTACAGCAGGATAATCTAAAGCTCAAACATTCAAAGAAATAAAATAGTCTACAGTAAAGTTGTCAAATCAAAATATCTAGTAAAAAATCCCAAAGTTTAAAACTACTCATCAATCTTTCATTGTGCCTTAACTAAATTGTACCCTCCTCCACTACATCTTATGCCATTGCCTACTTTAAATCACTCTTATGTCTGATGATTTCATGTTAATTATCTTATGTAAACAGCGTTGATTTGATGGTGTTTCACGGTGTTACTAGTAAACCAACATGCCTGGCGACAAAGTATTTATCGAATCAGTGATATTTTGAGACTGGGAACTACAAATACTTTCAATTGTCCGCTGATTTGTTAGAAAATCTAACTCTAAATGACAAAACTGCATCTCTATCTAATAATCCATTTGTCATGTGGCTGGCAGCTGACATGTAATGAACAGTACATGGGCTGTGTTATGTCAGTATCACTTCCTAATAAACAGGAGTCTACTTCACGCAACTTGTTTAGCTAAGGCTAATCCGGTACACGGTAAGCTAGGCTAATGTTAAATTTGACTTTCTAGGTAGATCGATTAGTTTGTATGCTCATGATCGAACTGTTACTCAATCACTGGTTTCAAACAGACATTTCACCCTAAATTCAAACTGCAGGATGACATTACATGTGGCTGGCGACTTTTTAAATCACGGTATCTGCAGTAGGTTAAGCGAGGCTAACTTGACTTGCCTAAAGCTCGCAGGTTATGGCCGGTGAAATGTTAGCAGTGTAGCTAACGGCTAACACAGGCCATCGCTAACTGTGTTTAGCCTCCTAGCTTTAGCAGCGGCTACCAGGAACAGCAATGATACAACCGGAGGTTGCCTCCTACATCTATCCTAGTTTCTAACTGAGTACATTAAATGCTGACGTACCTCTTCAGAGACCCCTGTGAAATTATACCTTCGTGGCTGGGCACGAAATAAGGTTGTAGTTTATGTTGACAAACCCTAAACCGATAAGACGATGACACCAACGTAGCTTTAACTATCGCGAACCGGAGGGACAGCTAAACTTCCGGTTCTTCTTCTTCATCTGTATTTGAGCGAAGACAGAAAGTTCCCTACCGTCACCAGCCGGAATGTCTTCTTGAATAATAATTTTATAGAAAGACTTGTACTATCAGATAAATATGGCTACTACTAAGTGAAAAAAAATTTCCAAAATCATAACAGGCCAAACTTATATTTTGTTTCAATTTTTCACAGCTAGTCAAGCCTGACAATTTCTCCCCCGTGGCTGTTCACAGGACTTTTTCCCCTCTTCAGACCACTCAGAGGCCTGATTCAAACATATGAATAAGATCATTCCACAAGTTCAATTTACCTTCAGCTGTTTATTTTTATTTGATTACTGCCATTAGATTTAAAATAACCTTGGAAATGAGTTTGGCCTAATATTTTAGATAAAATAATAGACATCAAATGGGCAGTAAAATTATTTTAAACATTAATTTTATTTCTACCCATCACAGACAGTAATTATAAAGCTGATGGAAACTTAAACTTTAACTGTAACCTTGTTTATTTATATAATACATTTGCATAATATTCTCTGCAACATTTGTAAAAAACAAACAAAACAAATAACAAATATAAAAAACACAGACACAAGTTATTGTCTAAGGCATATCTCATGACTTCCTGCTTTTTCTTTCTCTTTATATGGTGTTCATGTATTTTTGCCTTTCATCTGACATATCTGCAGCTAATCTACTGACATTAACAAATGGGTGTCATGGCAACTGAATTAAAAGCAGTGTAATTGGTGTGTTTAAATTACCTTTTGGCCTGCCCAGCTGGTTATTATAATCTTAAAACTGATCAAATAGCCTATATATACACACAAGGTTTACTGAGAACATTTTCAAATTTGTATTAAATAGTTTTAAAAAAGTGCCTGCTAGGTTTTGACCATTTGCAGCTGCCTCTCTTTTGATACCGAAGCAATCAAAAAAGGAGCAATGAAGTGGAAATCATTATGGCTTCTTGCAACGGCTGAACTGTATGCTCCTTCTCCTCAACTTCTCGGGCTGTAGAGATGCGAGGACAGAAAACTCGCGAAAGACATCAGCACAGGAGATGTCACCTGTAACAGGGATATTTAGGTCAGGGGTTGTTGTCCTGTGGAATATCATGGAGACTGACCTGAATATTCTTTTGAGCATACATCATGAAACCCGTAAACCTGAAATCTCCAGTAGCCCACTTTCCAGAATTTATGAAGAAAGAAAACCAGCAGAAAACCCTTTTAATAAACCCCTGAAAGAGAAAAGCCCACAATAGCCCAATTATGGAGTACAGCTCCTACAGTATGCATGGTTCATAACACATAAAAGTCAACCCTTTTTATCACTTTAAATGGGAGTCATGGGAAATTTGCAGCAAATGAAGAACTAACAAGAAAGTAGTGGTGAGAATCCTGTCCAATATATTGTACTTCTTGTATCTGTGTGCAATACATCTTATAATATGAAATGTATCGCATTTTCCTCTCTGTTATTTACATGCTCTAAAGCGAATGTTTGTGGCATTTTGTTTACAGTTTAAATTAAAGTTTGAGCTGATTTCCAGAAGGCATAAAATCTAAAATAAAATAGAAAGATTGGTGTATTTTTCCTGTTTTGTAAAAAAAATAAAATAATTTTTTACCATATTTCTAAATATTAAGATAAATGATGGTCAGATTGCAAAGGAAAGCTCTAAGAAGATAGCCAAATGCTCTTAGGTGATTCTTTCTAATAAAAAGCAATTAAACAGAACGGTGGACTTCATGTTCAGGTGTGGAAGACCAGGAAACTGTCTTGTAATATTTAATAATCAAACCAAAGCAGCTGTTTGATTGTAACAGACCTCCAGAAGGATCTAACTGACTCTGGAGAGGCGGTACACTGCGCTACTGTTCAGGCACCAAATACAACATCTTTATGTCTAAAATAATTTAAATGGATCCAGATGTTTTCCCAGAGAGAATATTAAACAAAGAGGGCAGCAGATCAAGACACCTGAACGATTATGACCCACAACCATCAGAGCAGAAAGAACCACAGCATCACACTGGCCCTAAGACGACCCAGGATGCTTCACTCACTCTATCCCGAATATCCTTGAGTTTAACTGTCCTTCTGCCCGTTGCAACCCCTGTGGTAACAGAAGCAATGATATGTCAGACAGCGTTTATTCTTCACATGAGCATATGTTGCTTGTTTTTAGTGTAAGCTGAGAAATTAAGACATTTCTGCTACATGACTTTTAAGTGATGGTGTTACAGTGTTTGTGAAATCACAGCCATATGTCACACACCCAAAACACTGAATCATTTAAGGTATGGTGATGCTTCTGCAGGCTAGAAGCTCTCAGTATGGAGGTGTCCATCTGTACACCTCGGTTGCATTTACTGACAGGAAAGTTACAGTTTTATTGCTCTGTATAATTTGTCAATCAGCAGGCACACCGGACCAGATTGCAAAAAACTAAATAAAATAAAAATAGCATTCTCCCAACATTTGTGTATATTTAAAACAAAACTAAATATCAGTTAATTGAAACTAGCAACATTACATTAACCAATAATTTACAGATTCCACTTTCAGCAAAATTCCATGTTGGGAGAATGTTGCACTGAATGGATGAGACAGGGAACAGTAGCAAGAAGCAGGAAGCAAGGTTAGTTCATCAAGAATTTCTCAGTTTTATTGTATGCATTGTTTTTATGGGTTTTTTTTTCTTTTCCCTTAGTGCTTCTAAAGACAAGGAAGAAGGTATTCCAAAGATAATCATATGCCAGTAAACAGAAGAATGCCTCAAAGTTCTTTAGAATTGTGTTGCAGTACTGCCTTGTATTTTAGAAACAATAAAAGGACATGAAACATGAAACAGATCAAACAGTCAGGATATGTGACTGAACGCTGAGAGGCAGGCAGTTGGCATCGAGTTAAAATACACAAGAGTACTATTTACAGCATGTTTGCTTAGAACAGCACCTTTAACCACTCTTAAGTCAATAAACACAATGGACACAACATTTAATACTTCCGCGAGGGCGAAGGCCCTTGACAGTTTGGTCACAGTAGCTTCACATTACCCCCTAGACTGGTTCTATTTGCAGTACACTGAACTATTGCATCTATCTGGTAAAGGTCACATCTCTGCAACCTCGTCTGAACATGTGAGCACACCAACAGTTTTTCTACCACTCTGTTACTTCACAGAGGATGGTAAGACTATTATGTATCTACACTTTCCCTTTAAAAAACTCTTTGGCAGAGGAAAATAAAATGACAACATCAAAAAAAAGGAAAGAAAAGAAAAGAAAAGAAAATTACTGTTGACAGAGATGAAGAGGTCACCAGAGATTTGGTCTGTGGATGGAAGAATGGCACAGATGTGCAGAAAAGACACCAGAGGGGTCAAGGTGGTACATGCTTTTTCCACAGGACTGCACTGCACAAAGTGATCAAATAATCAATGATTTTTTTTCTTTTGCATATTTACAATGCAAACAACATGGACCTTCCTGCAAAGCATACAGAGAATGTTGTGAGTACTACCCAGTGATGGAGGCCAGATACTCAAGTCCTCTGATCATACAACTGTTCTAAAAAGGTGCTCCATTATCTATCTTATCTAATCATAGATAGGCTAATAAAAAGTGACATGGATGAGTATTTACAGGAAACTGGAGTTGTTTGTGTTCCGAGTAACTCGTCCTCAGTAAGTGGCAGTGCGCTGAAAAAGTAGGTAAAGTTAAGATGTGAGTGCAGTTTTTTTTACTTTTTTCTTTTAGCCTGTCAGCAAGGTTCCTGCTCTAGCTTGTCTGCACATACTATCAACAAATTAGTAACGGATGGCTTAGAGTATTTTCACATTACTCACAGCTACAGAGAATGATCAAATCGGTAAAGAAGCTCCATGTTTAAACTGCCAGTAATTAAGGCCATTCCAAAGAGAAACTGCACGTATTATGTCATCCAAAGTCTTCTTGTAAATCCCAAGTAATGCTTTTGGATTAAAATGACAATCATTGATTGTATATATATATATATATATATATATATATATATATATATATATATGCAGATATATACTGCATCCAAGAATGCATTGCACTAGTCCTCTGGGTTTATAAATAAAATGACAGTCAAACAGACGATAACTAGACAAGAACAATGTAAAAACTACATTTAAAATGAACAAAATCATAACACTGTATATGGGAAAAGTGCACAGTTTCTTTTTTCCTTTACATAATGTAACATAATCCTATTATTTAACTCTTTCTCTCAGTATTCTTAGACACATGCACTCATTTGCCCTCCTGTTCACTCACTCGACACATCACAAAGTATCTTACACAGCAGGCAAGGGTCTCTTCCCCACAAGCCCTTCAGTAATTTTTTTTCATCACAGTAAACTACCCTGCCACCTCCAATGTAGCTTGTCAGTTACTCTTTTTCTTTTAGTAACAGAACAAATACCATTTTTTTTCACCTCATGCCACAGTACACAGTTTCTAAATATCTAAATAAGTATATTTACATCTCTGGATGTCGCACAGATGGTTCGGATAGATATAAAGTATAGAGGGTTAATGTAGTGAGATTCTTTAGATGTAAGAGCTGTCGGCCAATAGTAGACCTTTGCCCTCACACAAGACGTTACACCATGTTATGTGACGTTAACCCTGTTAGCAAAAACACCAAAAAGAAGGTGTTGTTTTTACTGTGTGTAGATAGCAATAGCATAGGTGGTGCCAAGTAATAACAAGCAGAGATGTAGTGGTGATGTAGGAAAATGGAGATGGTGACTGTATTGTCAGTAGAGTTAGAAAGTTCCATCAGGGGTCTCCCCTATGACACGCTGCACCTTACAGTCGCCCTTTCTCCTCCCATGTCCCATTTACAAGAAGTTTCCTGTAAGCCTAGATCTACAGAAGCAACTGGCTCGAGATCAACACCTAGAGGCAACTTCAACATGATTATCTGAAGTTCTCAGGAAGGGGGAATTAAACTGAATAAACACAACACATGTTATGCTCCCAGGTACAGAAGTGAGCACTAGCTTTCGTCTATGGTGAGACAGATGAATTCCTGGATGCACTTCCTATATTGCTGCTCAGTGGGGCTGCTGCTGGGGTATTGACCTGGTTGACCCAATGGAGCCTCCGCCTCGCGCATCTCCTCGTTCATCCGGGCAAGACGCAACCTAGAAGAGGAAAGTGAGAAGGGGGTGGCAGAGAGAGGCAAAGGAAGGAGGAGACATGTTAAAAAAACAGATTAAATGAAGGATGAAAGGTGGCTTAATAGAAGACAAACATTTAAAAGAGACTCATACTGCCATAACAATCACTAGGCAATGCTACTGGGACACCGAGACATTGCAAATTGCACATACGAAGTGGTTGCATCTTCCAAATTTCTTTCATGTTGCACTGCAAAAAGGAATCACTGAGGTCCACTACATGTGCCTCGTGCTATTTCACACTCTACAAGCAATATCAGTAGAGTATGAAATAGTCAGAAACATAGTGAAACAAATCAATGAGAATGTCTTACAGGGTAACGATGTCTGCATTGGCAGCCTGGACAGCGATGCTGAGAGGATCTTGACCCTGTTCATCAACCTCCGTCTGTGATGCTCCTCGCTTGAGGAACAGACACACCTGACTGCATAAATCAAAATAGTCAGAAAAAAAATATCTTTCAGTGATACAGAAATAGAATGAATACAGAAAGAATCGGAATCTCTGATCAATTCGTCATTCACTGATTTATCTATACAATGTTTTTAGTCAACTTCTTTAACTTTCGTTTCCAGTAACATAACCATTTTATATTCCTCAGGTAAGAGATCTAAGTGATTGGAAATTTTCTGGTTTGGATGATTGAAATGGCAACGAGATGTTCTTCTTTGGAAAAAAAAAAATTGCGTGGGGTTTCATTCAATCATTGCAGCGGTTAGTTACACCATGAGCATTTGGAAAATAGGATTTCCTTTTCCAGGTAAGTGATTTTACTGTAAATGCTTAAGGATTTATCATTCTTCACTTCACACACATGTCGGGACATGCACAGGAGTCACAGGGCGAACATCTTATAACTTGGTTTTTTTCCTCATTTATTTGCATGTCTTACCCAGTGTGCCCCAGATAGGTAGCATGGTGTAGCGGGCCTCTGCCTCTCATGTCCCTCTGGTTGACATCAGCCCCATTCTGTAGCAAGAACTCACAAGCTATCAAAGAGCCCTGTAATAGAGACATACACATTGTATTTCATATCACCGAAGGCAGGGTTTTATTGCTTCTTTGCTGCCAGAATAGGAAGGTGGAGGGGGAGTCAAGGACTTTACAACATCAGAAATGTTTTGGTGAAGGTTCTTCCTTGTTTGTAATCCTTTAATCAGAATTCCAACCCATCATATAAACATGAATGAAAGCATGTGATGAATACTTTCCAAGGCTACATATTTAGATAAGATAAAAGATCCCTCACCCCGATTACAGCCTGTATGAGTGGTGTTTTTCCCTCCTCTTCCTCACAAGCAGCGTGTACATCAGCTCCATGTGCCAATGCTTCCGCCATGAGTGGTAAGTTATGGAGACGGGAGGATCGGTGGAGCAGCGCTCCAGGGTGTAGCTCCCTTGGATCTTCAGGGTCTGAAGACACTTCCTGTTCAATCTCCACTTCACCACTGGAAGACTCCTCAGACTCTTCCTCTGTGGGTGTGCAATTAAACAGGACAATGTTATCGATAAGATATAAGAGGAATTTGGTAAATCAAACGTTATAAACACATAAAAGATTCTGAAATCAAACAAGATTTAATTCAAGGGAAAATGGCAGTGTTTATAATTAAAACTGTTCAGGTGGCATTATGTAGGAGAATGTGTTATACTCTGTAAATCCTCATTACCTTCCTCTGTTACACTGTCCACCACTGAGCCAAAAACCAGGATGTCTGTGCTGCCGTCAGTACTTCCGCCCAGACCACTGTCACTGCTAAGACCTGCAGGGCCAAGCATTGCCAAGCCGCGGACACGTTAATCATTATCAGGCACAAACATTATCACTGGAAAGTATGATCAGACATAAACTGCCCAACCCAAACACAGGCCACCACTACCTGTGGGATGGCATAACTAATCAAAACAAACCACCCCAGGAAACACTGTCATCGTCTGCTGTCTGAGCTATTCAAAACAAGAACATGTCATAAACAGATTATCGTAACATAAAGACGATCCCTTCTGCAATAATCCTGCAAATGCATTGTATCGGTCTGAAGTATGTTTTATAGACTTACTGCGAGGGCCGGAGCCAGTGTCAAAGTAAGAAAAGAGTGAGTCCAGCTCATCTGGACAGAAAAGGGAGTCTCGTCGAAACTTTGCTGCAGCTGCTGCAGGACAGAAGAAAAAGGTCAGGATTTCCCTCTCTCTGCATACATACAGTGATTCCAGATCCAGTTCATTCTCCACACTGACCTGCTGAGAGGTTTGCAGGTGAGGCGCTGCCAGGTTCATACCGGTGGTATTTCCTGCGGGCCTTGTTGGGGGCCCGAACAGAGCTGTTATGTCGCTGGCATTTCTTCACCGTCCATGGGCGGGACTTCCTCTCACCTTCCACCAGTGCCTCACTCCCACTCATCTTCTTCAGGAAACGTTTCTCCACATATTTAGACTTGATCCAGGCTTCTTTCTCCTGCCTGGAGGGAATCAATCACAAGCATTTATGTTACCTGCACAGACATCATTTATTTATTAGAATAAGATCCTGAAAAGACAAATATTACCAGACACCAATAATTAAATTATGAGAAAGTGAGGGGATTTGGTAAGTTTGAATGAAACGAACTCCCTGCAGTCAGTGACTTTGACCTCAATCATGATTTTTTTTTTTTTTTGCCAAATCCTCCTTCTGGATTAAGACTTACCTTGAACTGGAGGGTCCAGGCTTTTTTGCTCCTCGTTCCTCACAGGCTCCCTCATAAATGTGGTTGATCACAGTGTTCCCCAACTCACACATCAGCTGAAAATTAAGAAAAAGAAAAGAACAAGGTGACAAAGATGAACAGTTTTACAGAAAAAAAAAGAAACACTTAAAAGGAACAATTAAATTGTAGCTGTGGTGTTAAGTTCTCATGGAATAAATAATGTAACATGATGGGGAGAAAATGCACTTTATATGCAGGATAAGCCAGATGCAAATGTGTTTGGGAGACCTACCTTAAGTAATTCGGGCTCCCATGAGTCTAACGTCAGTGAGCGTACCTTCGAGAAATGAACGCCTAAACTCCTGAAAGACACAAGAAGAAAACGGGAGAAATTACATGAAGTTTGTTGCACTTTTTAAAATGTTCATTTATTAACTTTTCCTACTTTCACTAGAAGAGCCTGGGGTGGCAGATATGAGCTTCAACTGTTTCTCTACACTCAGTAGGCCTTTAAAAGTCGGATGAAAACTGCACTGCCTTCTTAAAAAACACCCACGTTGGCTAATTTAAATTCAGTTTGGACTCCTCCAAAGTGCTGCCCGCAAAAATATTGCCTCTAAATGTAACTTTCATAAAATCAACTTGATGAAGAAGAAAAGAGCGTGTCCTCTATTCAGAGCAGAGTTTTTACTGGAGAGAAAACGTGAATGGACACCAGCATATCAGAGAAATATTTGCGTAATGAAATGCAGATGAGTTGCAAAAAAAACCATTAACTCTCTGATAAGGCCAAGCATTCTTAGGAACGCTTTTGTTAACTTTTATTTAATTAGAAAAAGATAGAGAAATATGGGTAAATACGGTGGTTCAGCTCTTCTGTTGCAATTCTTTACACTTCTTATCAAAATATCTCTCATGGTTTGATGTAGTTACCTGTGGATCCCAGAGCACTCGATGCAGAGCAGAACTCCCAGGTTGATAGAGGCCCAGCAGGGAGCTGTTTGGCCACAGTCACTGCACAGCTCGTTACCTGGTAGGCTCTGTACCCGCTGGATGAGGCTCTCTCCCCCTCCCCGAACTCCCTTGTCAGCCCTCTCCCCTCTCTCCCGGGGCTCACTGGCAGAGTCGATGCTGCTTGTGGAGGGCGAGGCTGTCCGGTCCAAACGCTGCAAGAAAGGTTACAGGCCGAGAAGATCATTTTATATACACACACACACATATTATATATATATATATATACATATATATACATATATATATACACATATACATATATATACATATATATATATATACATATATATATATATATATATATATATACATATATATATACACATATATATACACATATATATATACATATACATATATATATATATATATACATATACATATATATACATATATATATATATACATATACATATATATACATATATATATATATATATATATATATATATATATATATATATATATATATATATATATATA
>JAOXYM010000003.1:29147158-29166633 GCA_028567055.1 Leptatherina wallacei | reverse complement strand
GGCAGAGCTCTATCACCACACATTGAATCTTTATATTAGTTCTACTAAATTTTGTTTTTATGGACTTGTTTGCTCGTCTTTCTGCTAACGTCTCTCTGACTAAAAATGCCGCACAGCTAAAAGGTTATAACAATGGAGGAGGAGAGAGCCGAGGCAACAGTTCCCCCGGGTCCCACAATAAAGTCCTGCACACATAAAAGTGAAAGAATAGAAAGCGGAGAAAGAAGGAGCGCCTGATGTTGGACTGAGACAGGGGGATACAAAGACAGGGACGAGGCAGCGAAGGCAATCAAAAGAAGGGTGAAGTAAAGAGATAAAAAGAGAAGGGTGGTGGTGGTGGTGGGGGGGGGGGTATTGACAGATTTTTAAAGTACAGAGATGAAAAGATCCATTCCTATAAGAAAGACTCACATATATGTTGTTGCTCTCCATTTCTCTACACTAGGATCTTACGTTAGTCCACTTTAGACTTAACTAATGTATATTTATTAAGTGTGTATAACAGCTGAAGTTACTTAAAGGCTTATTAATAAGTAATGTTTAGCATCTATAATTCACAAACTCTGCTGCCGGATGGCCGTGCTTTAGCTCCTCTACATCTGCATATGGGAGGACTAGTCAGTGTTATGGGGAGAAAAATAAGTCTCGTCTCTTCTGGAATCTTTGCGAAATGTTTCTTTTGAAGTAAAATGGTGAGAGACAAAAGGCTACTATTCTAGGAAACTGAGCCGACACGATACCTTCTTAAATATTTCTTTGACAGCACATCAACGCACGATTTTCCTGATCAACAGCGTCTGCCTTCCAGTGAAACATGCAGTTTGTTTTAGGTCATTCTTTCACTCAAGTGCATTTGTTATGTAATGAGTGAAGTGCCACAAAGGTAACTGCTGTCACTCCCTCTCTCTCTTCGGGTTTTATTCTCCACCACACCCAGCTTATGTTTGGATCTTAAACTCTTTCGCTGTATATCCTTCCTGTTCTCTTTGTCTTCCTTTTTCTACAGCTCAACCTCACATTCAACCCCCTGCTGTGCCATCTGTTGACTTTTAGGTCAGAACTGGCAGTGGATGAAGGAGAGAGTGGATTGAGGTTGGCATCATGCGCAACCCCATCTCTCCAGTCACTTGTGACATGTTGACCTTTCTGGCACCATGATTACCAGAACTGTAATCTAAACAAGGGCAACATCTGAAAATCAAGCCAGCTGTGCTCAGATCATTCTCATGCTGCTGCATGCTTGTTTTGTTGGGTTAAGAAAAACATCTCCAATCTTCTAATGAAACAAGACAGTCTGTAGTTGAAATATGAAGAATAATAGATTTCTGGGTCGTTGTTGTTACAATGGCTTATTTCAGCATGTTATGACAGTTTGCAGAAGGAGCAGACGAACAAGACCATATCATTATTCATCTAATAAATTCTAGGCCAGAATGCAGAAACAAGGAATTTGATAAAAAAAAAACTTGCTAAAACCCCCCAATTCAAAAACCACCTAATACCAACTGGCGTGCATTATTTTTGTTTATACGCACACGTAGTTCGGCAAGTTAAATCACATTAATATAACTCCGCTACGGGCATCACCATAGAAACGCCTTAATCAACTGGTTCAGATCAGCTGGCTTTTGACAGGTGAATGAAAGAATCGCGTTGCAGCATGAAACGTTTGTTTAGCATGAAAAGTTAATCGAGGCAAACATAAAATAGTTCAGTATTCTAGAGTCAAATATGAGGCCAAATGTCCAACAACTAAAGCTCGAGTCAAACTAGGTCATGCAACAGGACAATGATCTAAAGTGCAACAGCAAATCTGCAAGTGAATGGCAGAAAAAAAAAAAGATTTTGCAATGGCCAAGTCAAAGTCCAGACTTCAGTCTGATGGACAGACTGTGACAAGACATGATGAGAGCTGTGCATACACAAATGCCTGTAAAGGTAAATGGACCAAAGCAACACTGTAAAGAAGAGTGGGTCAAAATTCTTCCACAACAATGTGCAGCTTGCTCACACAAGAATGAGAAGCATTTCACAGACATTGTTTAATCTGCTTTGTCTGGACATGCTTCCAGGGAACTCATACAAGCGTACACTAGCCCCTCCTTTCCAAACAAGTCATACCTGTTCAGTCTGTTTCTAACTGCAGTGTCATGAACTTTAACATTAAACAGGCCTGTCGAGTATAAGATTCAGATTTTGGGTTTTATGCTATTTGAGCATTGCACGGTCTAACCTTTGGGGGGAACTTCAAGGGACACCCACCTCTGGGAAGACTGGCGGCCGTCTTAAAATGTTTTTAATTCATGAATCGCCAACTTCTATGTAGAATGACGGGTTCTCAATAGTTTGAATATGGCCTAATAACTCTTCCCAGATTGACTGCTAAGTTATTGATCGTCTATTTTCTTGTATTTAATGCAAACACACCTTGATATCCAAGATCGGCAAAACCTTTGCTTTTCTAGAGATCCTTACAACCTGCTGATGATCAGTGGAGTGTGCTTGATTTGCAGCATTTCCCTCTTAATTCCTATAAATGTGGTTAGGCTAAACTTTTTTTCCCACACACTTTTTTCCATATTTTCGTTTGAGTTTTTTCTTAAACAAATACCAATACATTGTAACATGTCGGGTGTATTTAGCTAATTTTAAGATCCAATAATGAAAATATTTTCTATTATGTCCCCATATGCAAAACCTTAAAACCAAAAGACGGTGTGCTTTTTTTATTTCTCCATTACTGTATATTGGGTATACATAGCATGACACATCAGGGGGACTGCAGTCTGAACAGCCAAGAGTTGACTGACACAAAGTTATTAACCCACACAACTTAGGTGAAGCAAACAGGAAGATCCGAGAAAATGTGACAAAAAAACAAGACTAAATACTAAACTACGGTGCACAGGAAAGATAAAGCCGACATGACCACACAAACATGAACTGCATTTAGCAGACATCGTTTTCTCTGCTTTCACAGTGCATACAGACCACAACCACAGACATGCACACATCTCCTGCTCACACACACTCAATCCTTCTGTTATACACACCTGCAGAAAACAACAAACCCACATGTGATGCACTTAAACCTGCTGTCATCACCTTTCCTGCCCGCTTCTTGTCTTTTAACGCTAACATTTATTTTAACAGTAGTTTCCTTTGAACCATCATATGATGCAGAGGTTCCCAAACTATTTTCCTTGAAGACCCCTGGCAGGGTACTACCACAAAACGGTGGACTAATGTGTTTGTTTGTTTGTTTTTCTTGACAAAAAATATACATTTTAAAATAACGCTATAGCAGCATTTGATGACTTTCAGTTATTCACATTTATGTGTTTTTGAGCTCCTTAAACCCAGGTTCCATGTGAACAAAACATCCAAATGATTATAAAAACTTAAGCAGATACACCTAAACTTGCCTCTGTGTGGACCTTCATCTTAATAATCACACAGGCTACGTAGAGTCAAAAATCTTGTGGACCCCATGTGCTCTTTGGGGACCCCATGTTGGGAACCCCCCATGTAATATATACAGCACAGTCTACATTTTCAGATGCAGTTTAGAAAACACTAAAAGTGTTGTAGCTATGTTCCCTTTTTGTCTTGTTCAGTGTGTACCGGGGAGTTTGGGATTAAATTTAAAGGCTCAGGAAAAAATCCCCAAAAACAACTCACCTGCATCAGAGTCTGGAGGACAAAGAGGGAGGTCACACAACGGCACAATAAGGAGAGAGAGAGAAACATATTAATAAAAGAGCATCATTGATTCAATGAAAAACATTGAATGAGTAATCAGTGTTGGCATCTTGTTAGAACTTCAGCAAACACTTGTTCTGTTTCATGAAATTCTTTTACTAAGAGCCTCAAATATTCAAAAACAACACAAGGAAGTAAACTGAGCATTGTTTTCTGATTAAGAAAGAACAGTGGTTGAAAGGCCACCCGAGCACGAAGCTGTTCGGTGAGTCTGGCAGGATGCTTTCGCTGGGCAACTAAATCGATTCAGAGGAAAGGGCCAAGTCAGGCAGAAAAACACACGTTCTTGGCATCGCCTTCCTTAACAGATGGATGATTACAGTGCATCTGTCCATGAATGTGACTGTTGGGTGTGAGAGGTGAGTTAGTAGGAATTGTTTTTCCTCTACTGAGTGACCTGTGGAATAAATCTGAAAGGTTTTTTTTTTTTGTTGTTTTTTTAACATAAACTCCTATCTTTTGCATGTAAAAAAAAAGAAAAAAAAAAGAGTTGCAATAGTATATTGTAGCCTCTTTTAGCACTTCTTTGAAATTAGGAAAGGGAAAAAAACCCAGCAGAATAAGTGACATCCCAAGTAACGAAACAGAAATGGTAAAAAAAAATACATCAAAACGTCTTTGGAAAGACATCTGATGCCAAAACCAAGATTAAAAACCCATTTTAAACTTCAGACGGATGAAATCTTCTCCATCCATGGTATTTCTATAAATTTCTACTGAATCGAAAAAGGAGTCTGTCAAGCATACAGGAATAAAAAAGAAAATGTTGATAGAAAACTATTTCTCAGGAAGCGGTCTGACTTTTGACTGACAGTCACAAAAAAACACAAGCTCAACATCTGCTTGTGGCATTTAGATTTAAAGAAGCAAAACAGATAGAAGTTGAAAAATTCAAATATAGGAGAGGCCCCCCCCCCCCAGGATTTAATGGAGTCTCAATATGCAATAGCCCCTTTGGACCACAATGCAAGTAAAGAGTTAAACATTGTGAAATGTTCTTCCTCTTTTCAACTACTCTCACATTCAAAGTTAAGTAGATAATAAAAGTACATAACAGGCAGAAATTCAGGGTTGACATCTCATAATTTTGTAGCCTTTATTGGCAAGAAAATTATTGCTCAATACACTAAAAGATAAAAACACTGTGTTTAGGGCTGTTAAAACACACATTCTGAAGTGAGACTGGGCTGCATCATCATGCAAAGATTTTCATTGAAACTGCCTGCGGGAGTTCGGCTCCACAAAATATAAATGCATCAGTGTCATTCTGGATGATTGGCAGTTGAAGAAATTATTCCACAGGCCGCTCCAACTTTTTTATTCAACTGGTGACAGATACTGATGGCAGAAGGGAAGGAAGGGGAAATGAAACTGCTTTAGTTTTCCAATGAAAAGTACTAATAGATAGGAAAAAAGATTATGACAGGGTGGAGTGACATTCCAAAACGGTGTTGCCGCCTCACTCTTTGTTGGATTAGGGCGTGTTTGTGCTCCAACTCCCTCTTCTCCATGGCCGAGTCGATGACCAGCTGATCCAGCTGCACGCAACAGAAGAACAGAGCAGTCAGTGGAAGTCTATACAAGAGAACCGACTTAACCAAACACAGAGAAACTCTAAAGTCGCATCTAACAGAAAATGAAACGTCTCAATCATTCTGGTGTGTTTTTCTAAAAGAACTGTTGATTTGAACCCAACAGTGGTGTTTGGCTTTGTTAGGTTGAACTTTACCTGTGCAGCCAGTTTCTTCATGTAAGGGTCAATTTCATCCAAGATGTTAAAGCCTTGCTGAAACAAAGTATACTGGGCTCGCATGAAGGACAGCATCTAAGGGAGACATGAAGTTCATAAAATGTTGCATTCACATAACCTGAGTGACTGTCCTTAGATGTTCATGCAAAGTAGGGATGCACCGATGTGAAAATTTTTGCAAAAACCGATAACCGATATTTACCAATATCATTTTAAAAAAAAATTATGTTAAGATGATCAAATTCTGTGCGAAATTAAAGTTAACGTTAGCAGCGTTAGCTTTTCGCCAAAGTTTCTCTGGTTGGTGGGTTTTCAGATGACGTATCAAACTGGTGGTGTTGAATGATTTGATGCGACATCCTCCTCACATTACTTTGATGTTGGAAGAGTATCTTCTTTCGATACCATGAAAAAAACTACCCCACAATGCTGCCTTACTGTCACATGTCCAAAACAATACTAAATGGCCAACACCCCCCTCTTCCCGACACACAAATGGCCGGAAATAAATATCTGTTGTTAATATCGGCCAAGTTTTACTTATCAGACCGGTACCGATATTTAAAAAAAAAAAACAACATCTGCTGATACCGATGTTGAAGCCGATATATCGTGCATCCCTAATGCAAAGATATAGAGGAGTCCGAGTTACTTACTGCATCCAGGATTTCAAACTTCTTCTTGGCCTGAAGCACATTAATCTACCAAAAGCAAAGAGGAAAATCAGGTGTAAATGCTTGAGTTTAGCACGTGTGACCTTATGAAGTGTTCTTATTCATACAGTATGAGAGTGTGACCAGTCAGACGGATAAATTCAGCACTTGTTGAGTGTCAGTGCCACCTACTGGACAACACTGGCAAAATAACCAGGAGTTAGAGGAGGCACGGCTCACCTGCAGCACGTAGTCCAAGGCCAGGTGCCTGAAGGCTTTGCGGCTGAGGATGAGGGCCTGTGTGGCCTCTTCTGCCTCATGCACTTTGTTCCTGGGCGCCTGAGCATTCTTCACCTGAGCCAGCTCCATGTCCTCGCGCACTCTGTCAAACTGCTTCTTGGTGTCCTTGAACTTACGTACGTCCCTGTTGAAACAGATAACAGGTTTAAACCAAAAGCAAATAAAAAATCTGATTCATTTTCTAACTGTTTTCTGTATTGTCTAGTAAAACACTATACAAACCAGTTAGGAGACTAAATAAAAATATTAAATGTACTCTTACTGATAAAACATAAATATTTAATGTCCTAAAGCCTTGATCTTCGGGATCTGGCTCAAATGCACTGGAGCGCCCACTTTTATCCCTCCTAATAAACTTGAAAAAGTATCACAACTTTTCTCCTTTTTTGGAGGTGGTAGGAGTCTACTTCGCAGACAGTGGCGAGATACTCACTCTTTAATGAAGGTATGGAGCTGCTGTTTGATCGACCTCTGAGCCTGGTCAAACAAAATCTGTTGGCAGAGAAGGAAAGAGAGACGGAAACACAATTATGTTAAATCAATCCCAGCTGTTATGGCTTGATTAACAGGCACACACAAAAAAATCTTTAGGGTATACGTATTTAGGGTCTACGTATAGTTTCTAATGTGCTTTTTAATAAAGATCACTTGCTGTGACTTCATCAGAACATCTGTAGTAGCAATATTCTGCCACAAGGTGGCAGTATGAACCCCTTAACATGTGACAAATGCCACAGGCTGAGGAGGAAAAGAGAAACGAGGACATACACACATGTTCACACACTCAGCTGCTGCCTCAACAGATTTTTTCGCCTCATAGGATCCTTCATCTCTCTTCCTGTAGACTATAGGATTCTCTCTCTTCCTTCTTCTTCCTTTCCCCTCACTTTTTTCCTTCAACTGTCCCTCTGTTTTCTCTCTAATCAGTGAATTGTGAACTTTTCTCTCCATCTGAAGAAGGATCATAGTTTGCATTTCTTTATTTCTAACATGCATTGAACAACCACAAACAAACACATACACAAAAAAATTTACTTAAATTATGGTTGCTTCATAACATGTACACAAACCATATATCCAACAATCACTGTGGATTAAACTCTTTATAGCAGACCCTTGTTTACTCTAGACATACACATTGCAGATTACAGGCTTAGGCCATGTGTAAGCCTTCATCCACATAATGACCCTGCACAGCCTGATGGCACGAGGGAATCAGTTTTTTGGGTTCACAGATATGCTGCCTGAGGTGGGAGGTCAAACGTCACACAAAAGACGGTCAGAAGTCAGTGGGATAATAGTGAGTGACAGTTCTTGACATGTGTCTATAAATCTGCAATCAGCTCTAATAAACAGTGTCTATAGAAAGATGTTTGTGACATAGTTCTAATATAAGACAGCAAACACTAAAGTTCAGCTAATTGAATTTTACACAACTTCTCTGAAAGTTCTTTTCCATCTCGCATTGGTGCCTGATAAATATATCTTCTTCAAAAAGGTAACATTACATTTGTAAACTGCAATACTTAATGTAAAGACCCATTTAAGGAAATTTAAGAAAGAAAAATATTTTGGTATGAATAGAAATTAAATAACTAATAACAAATAAACACAGTTGATATCTACAAACAATTGGCATTTAAGTCATTGAGGTACTCAGTTACATAGATAAAAATAAACATTCTGTTATTATTCTGTTATCATTCATTGTTCCAGCCAAAATGGGTTCAAAGTAAGTTAGAAAACTTGTAAAGAAATAGTTAATTACACATTACATTATAAAAAACATTATGAGGAGATAACCTCTAATACCCATAATATTAAATATAATCATTTTCTTTATCTGTAAGCATTTTGAAAAGACAAATCTCACCAACTAAAGGTTGTTTTTTTTTCTGTCAATGCAATTTTGAAAGAAAGACAGTCTGGATAAATACTACCACCCACTGGTTGCTTCTAACTATGACAAATGTGTCATGTCACATTTAATTTCCTAATGCACCAATTCTTACATTTAAGATCCCCACTGAATGCACGGAAGAGAATGGACTGTTTCTTATTTATATTTGTTAGTCTATAATGATGCACATATTTATTATTGTTTACTATATTATTGATATTTATCAATTACATGGTATTACAGCCACTGATTGAGAGACACAATTTTGCTCGTGTACATAAATGCACAATGAAAATGACAATAAAGAATCCTTGATCCTCAGGATTTGTAACAATTTGTTTGGCAAAAGTCAAATAATAAAACAAAACAAAAAAACTAGAAAAAAGCAAAGAAGAATGTTTCTAAAAGAAAATAAAACATCCCTGCAAAGAAGATGCATGAAAAAAAAAGATTTTTCATCTTGTTAATCGCCTGAAAAGTCTTAAGCATGTTTGAAAATAAACACACTTGTGTGTTTTATGATTTCCTGGGACATCCCTCTTTTTGCTTCCTTTTGTGTCTGATGAGATGTGAAAAGCTGCAAAAACGGGCATCAGTTGGTGCAAACAGACAGATTTTCTTTGTCACCCTGTCCTTCCCTTCCCTTTTCACCACTACTCCATAGAAACTGTCTGTCAGACAAGCAGTCAGTAGAACTCCCGGGTGTTAAGAGTGGAGGACTGGGACACCTTTTGTGTAAAGCAGGTGAGTAAATGAATGCGAGGGAAGCAGCAAAAAAAAAAAAAAAAAAGACCAAAAAAAAAAAGGGGGGGGGGGGGTATTGAATCGTGTCCAATAAGGAAAAATATTATAATAATACAGCAGTATGCAAAAAGTCAGCAAACTGTCTTAAGATTAGTAGATCCCAGTGGGTCTTATGCAACAGATGGATTAAACTGAACTCTTTCATTGGATATAAAAAAGGTCAGAGTTTGTTTGTTTAGAACAGAGAATAAGAGACACGTATGAAAAAAAGAAGAGTAAGGCAGATTAGTGAAAAATACGGGGAAATTTGGCTTTACTTTTTGTATTTAATGTTGTGTGTGTGGCCTACTGGTCTATATATGAAGCTGGTAGTCCTTGTTGATGTGAATGCTCTCATATGCTCGTATAACCAAGATTATGTTTTTTGACAAAGGATTTTCATTTTTTTTTTTAAACTAAACCAACTTAAACAAGATTCATAACTGGAAACCTCCCCTCAAGGCATAGGCTGTTATTTCTACTAACACAGGACCTAGACGGTGATATAATTAGATGTAAACCAGATTAGATAAAAATGGAAAACTGTAAAAGGAAAAAAAAAATAGGCAAGACAGAAAACACAGGCAAGATCAAGAGTAAGAAACAGTGGGTAAAGGGGGATTTTACATTACTTTAAATGTTTTATTATGTAAAAACCAACACCACAGTTTTTAGTTAGAAGGTGTCTTTATGAGCATTCAGAGTTTAATTCATCTTGATTCTAACATTTGAGTGATCTGTGTTGGTCAACTTCTCCTGGGAAAGGGTATCAATGGTCTTGGATTTTCCCCATTTCTTATACAACCTGTCATAAGTTTGGAAATGTGTGTGTAAACTAGTGATTATTAACAGCTGAAGACTAAAAACTTTCATCAAATTTATCAAAACAAGGAACCCTCTCATAACTTACTATTGGTTCAAGTGATTGAAAACAGGATAATTATATATGTTTATATTAACTACTAACCCCAGAGGTTCACTTAGTTTTACCACTCATCTGTATCTAATATAGAATCATATTTCTCAACAGATATATAATTTAAAAAATGATGTCCAATTTATTTGATTTGTTTTTTCTTATTTACTTTTTATTCTTCTTTTCTATGTCCTCATCTACATCAGAACAATATTAGGACACATTTCTGCAAGCAATTAGATTAAAACGGCCCAGAATCCTTCTGAAACTACTGTGAAATCAAGCAGTATAATTCAAAACATCTCGAAATATCCTAACCTGCCTCTATGAGTTGATAGACTGTTAGAGCTTTAACAGACTTTTACATGTGCCGTGACTAAAATGAAAGTATTTGAGGTTTGGGATGATTGAATATTCTTTTCTTTTAGAAAAGCCTGTCTCTTTTTTTACTTACATTTAAGTTTCCTTTTCTTTTTTTGTCTTCTTCTTCTGTCACTTTCAAAACTCATTTCATTTTTCCTGATTTGGCTAATGCTTGCCGAAGCCAGGACGTTAGCACCTCCATACATCTAAAACAGCCCATGTGCAGAGCTCTAAAACTGTCAACTCTATTTAACTGTGAATACCTTCTGAGAATTCCCAAAGTCATTATATCAGGGTCTTCATCAGCATTACAGCAGCTTCATAGAGTATTTTCTGTTTTAAATCACACTTAGTCATGAGGAGATATCACTCTGGAGTCATGTGGGTAAAACTCACTTGAGTCTGTGTGTATGATTTCTATCAGTGGTCTGCATCAGACAACAAGTCTGGGCATCAACCGAGGTGGACAGATGCACCAGCACATGCACATGCACATGCGTTAAATCACGTGTTTGAGTGTGTATAGTTGGGCCCTGGGGGATACTGGATTTCTGAAAGATGTTAACTTGCCAGGATGACCTGCATGTAAACAAGTGCCACTCTACCTTGACCCCTCGCCTGTGGCCGAAACTCTGTGTTGGTATGTGTGTATAAGTGTTGAAAGTGTCTCACCATGTGGTAGTTGACAATCTCCTGGAGGCTCTCTCCACACTTTTCAAGGCATTCCTGCAACATATACAGTGTTAAAGTCAGGCGTCCATATGAATATACTTCCTTTTCACTGTGTTGATACAAGAGTCCGTACTGTCCGCAAACTGCTCGTTTATATGAAACCATTGTGAGATGAAAAAGTTCCTTGCTGCAAAAGAACGACATGAAAACTGCGGCAATACAGAAAACACATGCACTGACATGCACTGTTCACATGTTTTACTAAAGCAAGCATGAAGCTGGTTTCAGGTTTCTCCGCTTGCAGCCATCAGTTGAAACGCTTCCCGTCTGCATGCGGTCACATCTCTCCTCCCTACAACAGCTAGATAATTCAGTGTCTTTACAATTTCTGTTCATGCTCTTTCATGGATATTATTCATGTGGGAAATCCCTGGAATGTCCTTACAAAGACAGATGAGTGGTCAAACATTCCTCAGTGGAGGAAATGATCAGACCTCAGTTTTTAAGGCCTTTTAAGGCTGCTTCTACTCACCGATATCATCTCTTCTTTCTTGCACTGCTGAGACAGGTCTTTGATGCCATTAACAAAGAGCTTGTTGGCGCTGACGTAGGCCCTGCCGGCCTCAATCATCCCACTGCACAGCTTCACCAGCTAACAAGGTTCAACGAAAAGATATTGTTTAAATACACAACAAGAACAGCGTCTATTTAAAAAGAGTCACATGTTTTACACAAAGCGCTGTGAGGATATAAATAGTACAGCGATGATGTAAATCAAACGAGGCTTGAAAGAATTGCTGGTCACATGCTATATGTGCGAGGACACCTAAATTAAGAATAATCCAGATTTTTCTATCAAGACCAGTGACAGCCTTTTTGAGGCTGATGAGATTAAAATCTAAATTAGAACTGAGTATTCAGATAAAAGGTAAAATTAAAAGGAGAAAAATGAATCATGATGGCAAAGCAGTGATTATACTTGCAACCCTAAATTACGCCCACGCTCACAACCCCCGGCATAATGATTACTGGAGATGAAATAAACTGAGACGCTGAACACTTATCAATTATCTCAATTTTTTTAGCAATACCAAAGGGGAATGCAATGAAGGTTGCATGACTACAGTTTGATCTAAAAATGGTGTAAATGGTGTAGTGAGACCCATTTTTGCTCCATTAAAAGATTTTTTGATGGAACCACACATAGTTGTGGTCCTCATCGTGAGCATCATGGGATGCATCAACAAGCCACTGCTGCAGAACCAGGAGTGAGGAGCAACAAAGCTTTACTGCAGCATTGTATATGAGGATTGACAGGTGTATCCTTTTCAGCATCTGTCATGCATAAAAAGGGTAGATACATACCTGCACACTGTGAATTGAATTGAAAGCAGAGCTACAGTATATGCTGTATTAGACACTTTAATAGCTGATCTGAGTAAGATTGGGCCATAACAGAACAACAGAAAGATGATACAGCTATGAGACACTTGATATTTATTTTAAAATAATGGCACTGAACCTAGGCCATTTGATTTTGTTAAGTGTATCTTCTTGTCTTGTCCTATTTTCCTCTGCTCACATCTCTGGTGGCTGAGATGCAAGGAGAAGAGTCAAAGGGAGAAGTTGGGGATGTACAAACAGTAATGAGAAAAAGGTTGGGCTTTTTGGCAAATCATTCCAATGTTGTTTGGGCATTTAATCTAAAGGCAAACAGGTCAGCCTCAAGGTGGCTCTGGAGAAAAGCTTTCAGTTCCTCTCCTTATTAACAGAGCAATGTGAAAATACTCCCATTACAAGTGAAAGTCCTCATGCAATAATTTGGTTTAAGTTAAAATATGTAAACATTTGCAGCAAAGTGTTTACCATGTTTTACAATAAACAGCAAGTCTGGTTCCTCATACTGATATAGTATGATATATATGAAATGAGAAGATTCTAATCACTGAATCATGGCGTCATCAGCATGTTTGTTTTTGGGTGGTCTGCTTTTAGGAACTTTATATACTGAAACACCAGAAAAATCTGTTTGGGAATGAAATTATTAAGGTGAATGGAAAAGATAAAAGTAAAAGTTAAAGATAAATCTGTTCACTTTCAGGGTTTGTAAAAAAAAAAAAAAAACATTTCTCACATTTGATTTGGGGGGAATTATTTGATCATTTAAAAATTAACCGAGATGAAATAATGTGAGATGTTTAAAGGCAAAGATTGTTATTTTGATGGAGCTGTGAAGGAATCTAAATCAGAGACAGCTCAACAGTGTATCCCAGACTAATCTCTACTAATCGTCTAATCGGAGCTTTTTGTTGGATGCAAGAGGTTGGAAAATATCAGTTTACTGTTGGTTGGTGTATTTCATTAAACATCTTCACCTTGGTGACAATGGGTGTAAAATAAATTCAGCTGAGTTGTAGATATGGGCTGCACGGTGGTGTGGTTAGAACCAGCGGCTTCACAGCAAGAAGGTTGCTGGTTCCAGCCCTGGCTGGGGAGGGGTATGAATAGTGGCCTTTGCATATGGAGTGGAGTGGAGTTTGCATGTTCTCCCCACGAATGTGTGGGTTCTCTCTCCAGGAACTCCGGCTTCCTCCCACCGTCCAAACACATGCATGTTTGGTTAATTCTCCTTAGGAGTGAGTGAGAGCATGATTAATTGTTTTGTGTTGGCCCTGTGATGGACTGGGGACCCGTCCAGGTGAAAGGCTAATTGTTGGGATAGCTTCAACATGACCCTGAGTTGGAATAAGCGGCATAGAAAATGTAGATACTGTATGTAAAGTGGCTCATATTGATCATAACAGGCTTTTGCAATACCTCATATTATATTAAAAAAAAGTCCCCTCTTCTACTGAGAAAAGGAGATGAATCACTGTAGACATATGTACCAAATCATTTGAGAATCCACAGATTATTTAGAATTGTTTGAAGTTTTTTTTTTAAAAAGGACAATCTGATTGGTGATAATTTACATATTACATTGAGACATTCGGCCTCAGCAGCTGGCTTAATATCTAACTAACTTGACATTTAATACAAAGGTAGCATTTTATTCCCATGCTTCCCCATTTTCTGTCTGTCTCCACTATAATAGCAGAATAAAGACAAAAATGAAGAAAAGTCTGAATCTTTAAAAAAAAAAAAAAAAAAGGGGGAAGAAAATAACCACTCATCAACATCTGGGAGGCAGAAATGTCTGCGTATAATTTTGGTGCAAGCCAAAGTGGTGGACCATGCAACCAACAGACTGGCACTGCTAACCCAAGAGCCCAAGTCACTAAGAAGGGATGCTATGTTTAAAAAGACTTGGGAGCGACTGTAGAAAACATTTCACATTGAGAGTTTTTGGCAGTCGGTTAAAAAACAAGCAAATAATGCATGTGCATATATTGTATATCAGATGCGATTCGTAAACAGCCATTCAAGCAAAATGCTGGTCATAAACAGCTTATTACAAATGTTTTAAACCTCAGGCGCAGTAAGCTGTAGTGATGGTATGTGTGCTCCATATGAGCTGCCAGCCACTACACATCCTCACTTAACGGGAAACATGATAAGCAACAGAGTGGTACGCTGTCATTACCAGCGCACTAATGCAGCTGTGCAGACTCCGACCGTGTGTGCGTTTGCAAAGGGTGGATGGGACGGGGGTATGCTAAAGAGAGAGTGGAGTTGACCTTTAATTATCGTATTTGGTGCCAGAGTTCCCAAGGTTGTTTCTATGTGAGTGAGGTTTTCTGGGCGGTTTACAGCAAGTGCTTTAGTGTGTGCAGGCCGACTGCGTGAAGATTATGAAAAAAAACGAGCTGCTGATTTAAAGTGTGTTGCATTTGCCAAATATAAAGTATGCACACTTTGTGTGCATAAACAAAGTCATCTGAAGTGAATCATACAACATGGTTGTTTACAGTCACATGTGCTTGACTGACAATAGTATAAATCCACAGAAAATGTAAGAGGAGCACAATACTGCTGCCCTGCCATGCAACATGGCAACATGCAGTACATGTCAACAAACTGACTGATATGGGAATCTGATCTAATTGTGTGCCATACTCAGCCCCCAGGGTGTGAACACAGCCATTAACTGCAGAATATATGTGCCTGGATTAATGAATGGGTTGGAAGAACAACATGGTCTCACTTGAGGCCAAAATGCCAAATCTGGTACTACATGACAGACCCTCCAGTGTAAACTGATCAAAACAGTTAAACTGTAAATTCAAAGTCTGGGAGACTGCTTGGAAGGAGGGCATTACATAGTCTTAATTCCTCTCCTAAGTGGTCCTTAGCAGTACCAAGGTTTTTTTTTAGTTGATAGCAAAAAATAAGGTGTAGCAAAAATACATAGCCAGTGGAGTGGACAGCAGGGAATAAATACTGATATTTTATCAGAATCCTTGTCTTTAGGAGACTTGTAATTGTCCTGTCAGAGCTGTCATTGCTCACAGAACAGGCAGCTTCAGATCTCCCTCACATGGTTGCCAGAGGACCCCTGCAGAACAGAACAAATCAGCCTGATGGAAGCCTCTCAGACCGCACCCCTCTGAGCCTTTTTATCTTCAAGAGGCGTTCAAACATGGGTCAAAGTTCAGGGGAGGGTCCTGTACCAATAATCTCTTGATGTGCTTATGTTTTACATGTTTTGTGTTGGCCACTTGATTTAAGAAAGAGAGGCTGATATTTTGTGGCTGAGACAGCAAACCAACATCATTTAAACGGACCTAACCGAGCACACCGAGGGACAATCTATAACCTGCGTAAGATACATTTGACGCTTTTTCTTATATTCATCTTAAGACGAGTTTAGATTAAAAAAGACTGAGGTCATCTTTGACCTCAATAACACTGCCTCATGTTGTGCCTTCTTTTTTGATTTAGAAGTAATATACTTCAACTCGCTCCCTGGAGACCATCAGACATCCACCCCGATAAGTCTTCCACCCAGAGCGATCAAACTAAGAGTGTTGCAAAGATGCAACAGAGATATTTCATCTTAATTGTCCCATTTTTCCTTTTTACAATTTATTCTACCTCTCAATGACCCACCAGCTCCATAGACCTGTAAGACTGCTACATTCATTCCCTGATAAAGAAGTAAGATCTTTTTAGTGGCAGTGACCACCTTTAGAAAGAACACCCCAACAATGCTCTTTAGATAGATTAATACTTAGAAAAACTGGGGCTTAAGGGAATTAAATAAGCTGCCTTGTTCCATATTTTACAAACCCTAAGCTGTTGTATTACTTGCAGAAAGGGAAAAACCATCCCATGTCTAGATTACAGAGTTCACTGTGCTGGGATTTCATACCGCAGAATATAAAGCTGACTGTGGAACATTAATCTGTATTTGCTGTGTGTGTCTACTGTGTACCAACACAAGCATATGTGTGTGTATGTGTGGGTATGCTATCCTGCAGTGCATGAACCTGTTATATATGTCTGCAGTGTTTTCCTAACTTCAAAAGCTCCAACATTGCTCCAAGATGAAGTAGAAGAAAAAAAAGACAATCAAACGACTCATTGTGTTGCAATAACCTCTATAAAATCCTACATTTCTGCATCTCCACTCCAGTTGATGTATGATTTATTTTT
Organism: Leptatherina wallacei; assembly: GCA_028567055.1. Lineage (NCBI taxonomy): Eukaryota > Metazoa > Chordata > Actinopteri > Atheriniformes > Atherinidae > Leptatherina > Leptatherina wallacei. The sequence continues at coordinate 29,149,939 of JAOXYM010000003.1, read as the reverse complement.
CTCTGTAAAAAAACATTTTGGGAGAAAAAACACTAAATTCATGGGTCATCGTGGTCAATCATGGGTCATACCTTGTCGAGCTTCGCTTCAATTTCTACCACATCTGTCTCAACATCATCGATTCCAGCCCTGTAGAGAGAGAACACAAAGCCACACAGTTAATCAGATCCACTCTTCAGTAAAACCATTTCTGAGAAGAGGAATCACGTGTTAAGCTGAAAAACGCAGAATAAGAATCAGTGCCTTGTTTGGGAGAGATTCTTGGATTAGCAGTAAGCCACAATATCACATAAGAATTAACCAGAAACAGTGTCACGGGAAAATTTAAAAAACAAGTGTCTCTGGGATATCTAACGACAGAACCGGGAGGATGAAGGGACTGAAAGATAATGGAAAAGGGACCAAACTGGGCAGCTATAGGATGCATGAATGATTTACACTATCTGCATTTTAGCCTACTCCAAATGAAGCTGCAAATAGTCACGAAACATCTCAGCTTCTCAGGTAAGAGCATTAACCCTGATGATTAGATTGACAGAGGCATCAGTCTGGAAGATAAGTGGTCACAGCAGAGCGGTAAAAATCAATGAATGACATCATGCAGAAACATGGGCCGGCACCTCCGTCTCCATAAAGTAAGCTGATAAAAGAGGCAGGAACAACATAGAGGGTTGTCGAGACGCTGCTAAATCAGAAATTTAGCACCATTTAATAAACACAAGCAGCCAAATTGTAGCCGATTTATTTTAAATGATTTATGTCTGAATGTTGGAACCGGTGAGGGTGATGGGACTTGATGGAACTCAGCAGGAGTGTGTCCGGTGGTCTGGGTGGGTGATGAGCCTTTATCATCCTTCCCCTTGGGGTCTTCTTCCATTAGTGCATAAGTACAAACACACACACTTATCCATGACCGCACTGACAGGGTCAGTTGTTATGGCAACCCCTTGTATGAGGGCCACGGAGGCCATGCGTAAGGTCATATTAAATCAAATTTTTCTTCCTATTTCTCTGACATGCTTCTATAAATCCTCCAAAAGGGCACGTTTGGTTCAAAACCATGTGAAAGATATATATGGAAAATATTATACATAATCTTCTTAAGTAAACATAACCAAACTATTTTCCCCAGCATCCATTCTTTAAGATCAGCTGGAGCTTATTGGAAAGGTCTCATATGGCCAGAAATCAGCGTCACACCCTGAATGTACTGGAACATGTTAACCCTAAGCCTCGAGGTGATGATGATTTCATCATATAATTTTAACTCCACCCAGATCTTCAACTTCTTTTACACCCAGACAGCTGATCTGACGTCACAGAAGAAACGTTGTGCAGAGCTGGAGCAAGATAAAATCAACAGCACCTGCCAAGCTGGTTTATTATCCAAAGGTTGTAACTTTGCTTGTGTCAGTTTCACACAGCGAGATGCCAGGGGATGGTGTTGGGGGGGGTTGGCTGCTTTATCACCTGTTCCGCAGAACAACATTCCCAGAATTCCTTTAAGTTCCTGAGTTTATCAATGATATAAAGATATGGTACTTCGTGATTTATCCCAGTTTCCCCCTTCTTCCTTCATTCCCTGATCCAGAACACACACTGTTTATACAGACTAAACATTTCACCACCACCACATGACACAGTCACAGCAAACTGGCCTGTGTGACCTACACAGAGTGCTTGTACTGTTTAAAGGTGATGGTTTCACAGAGCCTTTAACAAATGTTCTGTGTGATCTACTGCAAGCATGTTGCAGCAAATTTTCTGACATACGTTTCAGTTCTTCTGCTGGATGGGAGTAATGAGTAACAGCACCCCTCTGCACCTACACACTTCACTCCCAAGCTCTGCAACAAATCCAACAGCATCCTTTTTCCTATTAAGTCACTCTGAACCAAACACAGTCCCTCTCAAACAGCTGTTCAATCCAGCAGAGGGTAAGGTCATTACAAGTGTGTGGTGTCCAATGCAGCGCTCACTGCCAACAAACACAGACTGACATGAGATGACAAGGATTCAGACAACACTTGTTACAGCGGCGGTCGATACTTTATTGATCAAAGTTTTCCAGTTCGGGGAGTGGGCCTTGCTACTTGTATTTTGTAGTGCAGGTTTCATGCATGCGTTTTGTTAGTCCATGCAAGATTGGATACAAAAAAAAAAAAATCCTCACTGCAAAGCTGTGTGTTTGTGAGTTGATGCATGCTTGTCCCCGTTTGCCTCTTTGTACTGTATCATAGCTATTAATAATCTTTTCTCTAGCTGAGCGTACCATAGAGTTATGGGATTTAAGTGAAATGGAGTAAGAACTCCCGAGTAGGATTATGGGTAATGCCGCAAAACATCAGAGAAGATGTGGGGACATGGATTAAATGTGCATGCTCAACATTTTGTCCACATGACACTTGGGTCCTCAGGGTGTATGTTTAAACATTAAAGCAACACCTCAAAGCAGCTCTACAGATGATGATGATGATGATGCAGGCCACTCAGAGTGGGGGATGGGCTCATACGTGCTGCCCATGGTAGCATACTGTACAAGGTCTGACATCACCAGTGAAGAGGGGGAAGGGAGTGTCACGTGCACTTGGTCCATGTGCGCTCCCATCAGCCACTACAACTATACACACAAGTGTAGTGAACCCATTCTTGTCTTTACGCAGTTGGTGAACTGTAGCATGAAACTTTCGTGTTGCATCTCCTCACACATGCACACACACACACACACACACACACACACACACACACACACACACACACACACACACACACACACACACA
>JAOXYM010000003.1:29126399-29147031 GCA_028567055.1 Leptatherina wallacei | reverse complement strand
CACACACACACACACACACACACACACACACATATACACACACACACACACACACACACACACACACACACACACACCACAGCATAACCAAGCCTTCCATGTCTTCCAGACTCAGTGTGTCACATAGCATAAAATCCAAATCTGAATCATTTCAAGGACTGAAAAGGTACCAAAGCAGCAGAAACAACAAGTTCCCTGATCTCTGATACCAAACAAAACCCAGTGGCTTCAATGCACGGTGCATGTGCTGGACATTATTAATCTTTAGTAAAAGTAAAAGTTAAAAATGTTTCCCTAAAACAAAGAAGGCTCAGCCCGATGATTAGATGACAATAAAATGACAATGGTGATGACAATAACATAAACTACAAGTTAAAATAGTCTCATTTTAACAACTAATCCATCAATTTATCAAGTATTACCAGGCATCTTAAGCAAAGTCTCTGCATGGGTGTTTTCCCTCTGGATTAGTCTTAATCTAAAGGTCAACCTATTCTGCATCTGGATCCGTGCCACTGATCTAAAACGCACATATCTGTTAAATTGTTCTTTCCCAATGTGCTCATACTGAATCCAATCATACTGTTGCTTATTAAGGCACTGAATGAGAAATAAATGCATTATCAGTAGTTTGTTGCAGGATTTTTAGAATTATTATTATATTTATTGTTTCATTGTTTACATTTGCAAGCTGACTCAGTAAGCCAATGATGACCAGTGGCCTCATTCTCTACAGACATCGGGTGAATGGAAAGCCCTGCGTCTTAATTCATTTTTTTCATTTCAAAACTACACATACATGTACATATGCAGGCAGACAGAAAAAAGCAGAACAAGAAAAACTAAAGGTTTGATATCACAGACCAGCTTTCACTCACACACACACATGCCCGCAGAGACAGAAAAAGAAATAAGAAAATGAATGATGTATACATACACACACACACTGACCCAGAAACTTACTAACTAGATGGTTACATCAGAAAACTCTTAGCTTGCCCAGAAAAAAAACAAAATTGGAAGGAAAACATGCAATCTGCCAAATGGACTTCCATTCACACGAGCAGGTAGCAGCAGTTCTGCTACACAATAAGGATGAATATGACTATCTAAGGTTTTTATTACAATCAATACAATTTGTCCGCAGACTGCTGGATTATCGATCCAAGGCAACAATTTCTTGCCTCCATGAAAGAAAAGAACAGAAACGTTGCAGGCAAACATAATCAAACATACTTAAAAGGATTTCACTACATCTTTTACTGTTGAAGAAACGGCTTCAGGTCGTCTTATATCATACATTCATGCTTAATTGTGCTCAACCACATGGTCTTGTGGGACACTAATAACCATGATATCACTGAGAATAGGCATGTCAGACATGTAACACATATTAGCGGTGGATGATCTGCAGATATGCAAATTTGTCAGCTGTCTGAGATTTTAATGCGCGTCTTGTTGCAGCCATTTATTTCATATCTATAAGCTCAATGTGGGCATCACTAACATCACAGCAAAGTTTGTACAATGTTATTAAAAACCTGCCAATTAATTTCACTGGATCAATCAAAAACAGACATTCTTGTCTGGTATCTTCACCCATAAGTGTCCTAATTTCATTATAGCATCAAATATAACCTGCAGGCTAATGCAAACCTATAAATGACTGTAAATTCCTGATTACAACCCCAAACCAAGTTGACTTGTGTCTAATGCTGAACACAATAATACCAGATGAATTTTTCACAATATCATCTCAATTTTATTTTCATGTTCTGAACAATATCACAAACAAGTGAATAATTCTTTTGCAGCACATACTGCTTTTCTTTTCTTTTTGAAGGGGTATAAGTGTGACCATTATCGAGTGTCCTGAACGTACGTAGACACAGATTTCAAGCTGTACATTCTCATTAATAATAGAGAATCTGCCTTTGTCATCCTCCTCCAACAAGTTCAGACGGCACACACATCAAAATTTTCTCCTCCCAGAATTCCAAGTGGTGGGCACCATAGCAACCATTCATTGACCCCAATCACCATGGCAACAGGCATCAGCATTACTCACGCTTTTTTTTTTTTTTGACTGACTGACCAATTTCCTCTTTGTCTGAAGTGTCTGTCCCTGACACCCTTTTCAGCTTCTTCCTTCCTTGATTTACTGATGTGGAATTTCTTCTTTTTTTTTTCCCTGCAAGAAAAATCAAGTCTGATACAATCTTTGTCACTGATGAACCAGAGTGTATCAGTGATAAGCTACTAGCCTGTTGTGCATCATGTGGCACATCTGCAGTGCCCGCTACCACAGGCAAAGTGCCCTTGAGTTGCATGCTGATTCCTTGAATGCAAAAAACATGTCTGGCCAGTCCTGCAAGATGCAAACATATCATCACATGAGCTCATATCCATCCATTCATGCAGATTTAGTTAATAATAATACATATTCAACTTGTATTCCTTTTACTTGAACTGATTTGTAGATTTCAACAGGTTTTTTCTCAAAATAAGGCTCATCCACAAATAAAAAAGCAAAAAGACAAAAATGAGTTCATTGTATGTGGAGAGGACATTATCTGTAAATATAGATCATTTCTTTGTCTGATGGTGTGAGCAGACGCAGGTGGTTTTTGGGTGGGGACAGTGACAGCAGCCCAACCCTCATTTCTTTGTTCTTCCACTTAAACCATTTTCAGCGCTTTCTCAGACTAAAACCAGCCTTAAATCACATCAAATCAATAATATTTCACAGATGTTTTGAGAAAATATTATTTGTTAAAGGAGTCTCATTTATTCTGAGACGGTCCAGTTGTTCTCCATGGTGACAATTTCCTCCCAAAAGACATTTTTCTTTTCCTCCCTTTGTTTTATTAGTGCATGCCTTCTTCTGTCCATCAGTAAATATGTCTGTAACACTCTTTTATTAGCCGATGACATAAAGCCGAAGACAGTGAGAATGTGAGCTTCTGGAGTCTGTACAGATACACAAAACAGCCCTGAATTCATATTCATTTACATATTTAACGGTTCATAAGGTCATTGAAGCCAAATGACTGGATTTCACTGCTGTCACACATTTATATAAACCTATTACGATTCATAAGTCTGAGCTACTGAATGCTCACATGTTCAGACTCAATTAAAAGAGCCTCTAGTGAATGATCCTCACACAAAACAAACACACACACTTCCCTAAACAGACCGCCTTTTCACACAAATAACAAGCCGAGCCAAACACTAGTATCTTATATGCAGCGAACAAAGCTGCCTTCACTGCTTCCCCTCAAACCCCCGTCTTCCCTTCCCTACACACAACAAACATCACACTCATTCCCTGAAAAAGCATTTGACTGTGCCGACGGGCGACGAAACAAAGAGGCCAAACATGATGCTGACAAAAAGGACAACAAGTCAGTGAACCGACACCTTTAAAGCTGGCCGATTAATATCTACAGCTGACCAGAGGTGATTTCAAGAAGTAGTTAAGCCCTGCTTTAAAAAAAAAAAAACTCCCTCACATAACCCACCATAAAACCACAACTTCATGTTTTTACTGACTGATTTACAGCTTGAAGGAACTACATGGAACCACTTAATTAGTGAGCTTTACAAGTGGTGATGGAGGCTTTTTTCCAAAATGCCTTTAATAGTGAAATGTTGCTGCCTGATTTTTTGATCCTATTTAAATCTTAAACCAATCATCAAATTTACATTTTCTTTAGGGTGCTTTTTAAAAAAAAAAATAATAAATAAAAGTTCCATATGTCTTTTGGGTTTTTGAAATGAATACTGAAGCTGCTTGCTTATAAAACTTCACAAGATTTTAATAGCAGGGAGAACAATGGAGCTGAAATCACAGCTAATATGTCAGTTTCTATCTCTGCTTGCATATTGTCTGTGTGGTAGCTGCATAATTCAACAAAGCATCACCGCAAACTGACTCTTGGAGAGGAGATGCAGTGCGTCTGCTTCCCACCAGCTGCCAGACCACCTGCCGGTTGGCCACACTAAAGCAAAACATTCGCTCATATTGAATGTATCTGTGTTATCATTACTCATAAGCAGCCATTCTGTAAACCGCCCGCTGTCTAAACACGAGGCATTTCTAAATATTTCTGGCAAAGCAGTCCTGGATGTGGAAATGTCATTATATCATTCCAGAGTGCATTCCAGCTTCAGGCCAACAGGAAGTGTGCTGGAAAACTTCCCCCGTTGGAGTGTGAAGCAGACAGAAATCATTTTTCTCTAATGTATTGTAACCGCAACTCGAGCCAGGTGGAACTACTTTTTCTTGGAAAATAAAACAGTTTATCTCCTTTCCTGCCATGAGAGACGGAAAGAGGCTGCTGGGAAAAAACCTTTTCCACAGGAAGTCACTCCGCTGACTTAGAGAAACGCAAACTGAGTTACATCATCATCGAGTGACACTGCTTGCTTTTGTATCCAGAAAATCTTAAACCTATATGTAAGAAAGAAACAGAGTAGTTTCAGTATAAGCCGTGATCTGTGCAGTAAGTGTATATTTTCTGTGTACATCCAAAGCCGTCTCCTTCCTTGCTGCTGATCCTGTGTTGCTAAATTAAGCAGACAACAGAAATTGTCAGAGAACACGACTGGCAGCAACACACTCTGCGCTTTTATCCAGTCTATGAAGTTTGTGGAGTAAAGAAGCTAAGCTAAAAAAATAAACCAGAGCTCTCATCAAAGAATGCAATCAACAGGAAGCTTAAAAAGGACAGTAAAAGTGGGACTGCTGGCTCATCCCAATCCCTAACCTCTTTAACCTTCACTGATCTCCCAGTGGGGTGTAAGCAGCAGCCGACGAGCACACAGATGCAGCTTACATGTGAAACACAGAGGAGGAAGACCCCTGTGGTGTGTAAGCTCTTTGTTCCCAGGACTCTCTCTGCATCCATCCCACAGCCAGATCAGAGTGAGGGATGACAGACAGAGTAGTATAGATCTGCTCTGGAAGACATTTAGAAAAGCAAACAGATATTGTCTGTCTGTCCTTTATAGAGTACAAATAATGATCTGCATAGTATTTTGTGTCTTGATAGACATAAAAAAAGAAAGAAAAAAAGAAAGATACAGTGGCTTCTTTTTATTTACTGGAGAAAACGAATGGGCAGTATCGCTAGACAGTTCTGGCTCAAGTACAAGATTGTTGCTGAACTGTGAATTGCTGTTTGTCTGTCTTTTCAAGGCGTGTCTTATTGTCTCTTTAGTATACACTGGATGACTCTATTGTGCCTTTCATGAAAGCTATCTTTTATAAACACAAAGACTGTACTAATCTATTCTAAACATCTCAGTTTTCCCAATGTGAAATCTACTCCATATTCTCACCATACAAGAATGAGTCTACAACATCAACGGCTATCATGATGCCATGATACCGATGACTAACCAGGCAACATATCACAGCCCCCACATGCCAAGGGCTGAGAGCCAGAGAGAGAAAATAAAATCGGAATGAAAGTGCATGTTGTCCTTTAGGATATTTCAGCCCTTCCCTTTCCAGATGACTCCCAAGACTTAGTACATTAAAAGAAAAGCAAGAAGTAGTCTTCTCTTAAGACAACAGCAGCCAGCAGCTGCCAACTTGACTGAAGAAAATACAGAGTTTTGGGATTCAGTCCACATTTGCGAAGCACCTGTTAAAGTATCTGTCATGACATATGCAGGAAGTAGATACTATCCGTTATACGCTTGTCAGAATGACCAAGAAGTCATCACTCTTTTTTACTGCTTTGTAAAAAGTCCACTAAAGAGGATGCAGTAGCACTATTAACTGATAGACAGACAGGCTTACAGGTAAGATTAACCTGCATTCCTCGAGCTTTGCGAAGCACAAGGAGCCACTGTTTCTGTTACAAAGCACAGAGTATGACTTCTTTCTTAAAGAATGTCTGGCATTGATAAGGCTTGCTTTTTGTTTCACTCCTGAGACACACAAACAGGTTTATATGCATGTATGGATAAGCCAACAGAAATACAGCATTTACACACAAACCCTCAAGCACAACAGACACACGCGTGGCTGACAGTCAAAAAAATCTGACCGAGGGACATCTGATATGTTCATGCAGAGGTGTATTTAGCAGTATTGTTGTCAGTCGACATTATTGATTTCACTTTCTCTATTTCATTGGCTGCTAATGAAATTCTGGTGTCAATATTCTGTGGTTTAAGTGAACTTTTAAGCGAGTTTGACAGCACAGAAGGAATTTTGGAAGCACAGCAAGGCAGCTTGATTCAAACCGGATGCTGAACATTTTTCCCAAGAAACGTTCAAGAAGTCATACTTAAAAATGTTTACGTTTTCTGTGATGAATATGCTTGGCAAGAGCACAATAAGGTAAAATAATGTTACCGTGTGTTTATCTGTGGCTTCAACTGCGTCTAAGCACAATTTCATGCGATTGTGAGAGAGAAGTCATGCTTCCTGAGAGAAGAAAGAAGTAAGCTTTGCAAAACAGCACGATTCCCCCGTTTTCTTTGGCAGCGTTGACCGAACATGAGCAGAATGAGGTTCCTGCTGACACCACAGACAGATCTGCCAAAGAGGAAATAACCACAGATTTACACTTTTATCCATCTAAAAATGGCCCATCAATGCCAAACACTCACCCGGGCTTGGAAGTGATCTTCTGATCATGTACATCACACACAACGCAAATCAATCAGATGGTGGCCAAAGTGTGGTCAGATGTCTGGTTTTGGTTTACTGGGTTAAGCTGTGGAATACTGATACGCTGCTTATAAGTATACAGCACCCTTAAAGCGTGTTGTAAAAAAAACCATCAAAAATCCCTGTTCAGTTTGTGGTTTTTGTAATGAAAATGCACTTAAATATGATTAACTAAACTCTGTGGCATATAGTCTGGCCATCTCTAAACAAAGTGGAAAGCGTTATAAACTCTTGCATTTAATCTTTTTTCATTGAGTGTAGCTTCATTTTAAATGAGGTGCTTGTCATAAGTAAAAGATGCAATCTGCCTTTTAACAAATAGACACTATGTCTGTGCATTGGGAGCTGGGGCTTGAAATTCCAGGCAGTTTTCTTGTAAAACAGCTACAAATTTTTCATGTTTACATATAGAGGGTCATTAATGCCTTACTTCACTTTAGCCTGTCACCTAACAGATTGAGGCAGTCATAGTTTTATTGCAGGTGACACTTCCAAACGTCAGCACAACTAGGATACCCAAATTATTGTAAACAAACAATCTGCCATCTTCTCATTATGGCAGCATTCTTCAATTCCTATAATTGAATTACCTTATTCTAAAAACCCTACATCGGGTCAGGACCTTTTTATAAGTTGCGTAAAACAAAGTTTTCAATGAATGGTGCTTAAATGCACACATCAGACTTGCACAAAAGCCCGTTATTTATAGTGTGTGTGTGCCTATGTTTTAGTGTTGTAAGGAAAAAGATGGAATCTGCTGAAGAAGCCACACAGACAATAAGGGCTCACAGACCAGCAAATGTTTGGAATAAACATTTATATATCTAATGAAAACTTTGTCCATGCAGCAAATCAGTCCCTCCAGACTACAGCCTCTATTTCTGAATGTTGGATTAAGGATGCAGGGGCAGGAAAACCACTGGATTATTTGTCCAGATTGATCATATCTAAGGCTGAACTACTGAATGTTGGTGCATTAGCTGGATCTTCCTCCTACCAGGAGATCAACAAGTCCTCAAACTCTAACGGTGATTTGTAGTTTGTTCATACGTTAGTATGACTCATAATTCTGTCCACAAAAAGTATCATAGTTAGAATTAAATAAAATAATTTTACCATGCGACCGTCACCATCATGGATGCCATTTTTACTCTTAACGCTCAGCTGTTCTCTTGACCACTAGTGGTTACATATTGTTTCAGTGTAATTATCTATCATATCTTCAAGTTAAATTGGTGTAGCTTAGGCAATAAAGGGCGGACTTCATCGGAAATGGCGATCTACCTCACAGTCATTTTTTCTCCAGTCATTTAGCAGACGCTTTTATCCAAAGCGACTTACATCTGAGTACCCCAGTGGTACTGACACTGGAGGGAAGGAGGGTAAAGTGTCCTGCACAAGGACACCACGACAGTTGACTGGGGAAGCAGGATTTGAACTGCTAACCTTCCGATCATTGGCCAACCTGCTCTACCACCTGAGTCACTGCTGTGTGGTGTGTCCCTGGAGTGTCGTTCAGAGCACAACAAATCAGAAAGTTCATGCAGTACAGTAGTTTACTTCATTTGCATCACAGCATGGCACATTTATGAGAAAAGGACACTCTCTAGGAAGCACACTGCTAGTTGGCTGATGTTAAAGTGTCCTGACAGAGTACCATTTAGAGCAAAAGTCCCCAATCCTACGGTCACAGACCAACAATTGGTCACAAATTAAAATACACATAACAATAAACACTAATAACGCTACAATGACACTGACTGTAGGGGCTTTTCTCCCATGAAGACATGAGTTTGTCATTATTGTCATTACGAAATTAATCCACTGTGGAAAAAATGTCTTTTGGAGACATTTTTTAATGTGCAGGGCTAACATTGTGATAAGTAATGCTCAAACTGAATGATCTTTTTGATACTCTAATAGTAATTTCGGTGCCAAAATAAAACAAGTTTATCCACCCAAACTGCATAAATTTGGTTCTTATTTATAACCAATAAGCAAGAGTGGAGCTAGTCCAACAAATTCCACCACATCTTACCAATCTTCTAATGAGGAAATAGCTTACTTATAAGAAAATGTATCTCGGTAGTTTGAGATATCACAGTATTTTACACCAGGAAGACTCTTGAACAAGTGGCAGTATTTGACAACCTGGGAATGAAAACAGGTCGATTAGAGAGAAATGATATTCAGATGAGTATGACTTAGATATCAAAGAGTGAGAACAAATACATTCAATATAGCATTGTAAAATTAAACTGAATTATTTAAACTCCAGCTTTACAAAATAAGGAAAAAAAACAAAGACACTTCTTTATCTGTCCAGTACAACTATGGCACAAAAACTCAGGGTTACACTAGAAACTTCTCGGAATGAATTACTTGGAACTGAAGTCTCATTAACCAGGCATGTAATAATTTTGAGAAATGTTCTGTTTGATTCGAAGTGACTCATTATTTCTTTCAAAAAAGGCTTTTTTCTTGTGACGTGTTGGCCTATTCTTTTGCTTCAATCCAAATCCAAGTAACTTAAATCCATAAAAGTATAGCTTATATTACGGATATGCAAGTCAACGTACTAGGAATGGATACCCTTCGTAGTTTGCAAAGACCTCAGTTTCGCATCACTAAAAAGTTAGGACAACGTACAAATGCTTCTACTTTCAAGGATCTTAAATGAGCAACTTTAGTTTTACTATTTGAGGTAGTCTGAAAAACTGTGGGAAAAAATGTGCTTGCCTGCAGTGAGAAACAGAGCTTTAACTGCCTGCTGTCTGATCTGGTTTATTACCCTCTGATCCAAAGTAAACCACAAGTTGCAGTCACCATGAAACTTCTAGTTATGCTTGTGTCATTTTGTGCTGAAAGAAGCATCTCCAAATGTCTCCAACACAACATCCCTGTTCAGCTAGCTACATCTGTCGACTCCACAGGGACATATGTGCATGCAATTACACAGCGTGTAATTCCCGCCAAATCTCTAAATCCGCATACCAGAACAATGGTTATGTATATACAGAATGTATAACACAGTCATCCTTCCTTCCTACTGACCATTAAAGCAGTTACTGGGGTTCAGCTGTTCCGATTTTTTCCACTTGTGCTCAATGGGCGATCCATCGAACAAATGGGAGGAAGCAGTCTGTTTTGTGAACGAGTGCATGTGTGAGGGGCTATGAGGGGGTAGGAATGATGGATCCAAGAAAGTGTGGGACTGCTGACACGGCAGATGGAAATGTTTTCATTTGGTTACACAGAATTCCACGGAGATCTGAAGCACGGATGCAAGCAGAATAATGTAAAGAAGAAGAATGTGAAAGGAAAATCCATCAGTTTCTAAGAGAACAATCAGTGTTCCTGTCTACTTTCATGTCTCTAAAGAAGATTGGCTTGTCAATCACACTTGTTATACGCTGCAGGGGTGTATGGATTGAGTGAGGATTAGGGCAGGTGGGCTGCCAAACATTCGGTGAGCTGGTATTAACAACCTGTGGGGGAATGATCAATGATGAATGCTTCAAGACACTGAAGCTGGGCTTATAGAGAAATAACTACAAGGATCAATCTAACTACAAATGCCTAAACGAGCCAGTTTACATGAAAGAGCTGAATTTATGGCCAAAATTCGAATGAAAAGTGGTTTTGTTTCCTTCGCGTCACATACTGCAGAGGGCAAGAGGAATGTGGGTGGAGGAGGAGACGGTGAGAAAGAGCCGATGATGGCACGAATAAACAGAAAGAACAAACAGCACATCAAAAGATGAAAACAATAAAAGGAATTAAAGGAAAACTACAGAAAACCAAGAAAGCACTGCTAAAACAAAAGGAGGGAAAGTTGGGCCAAATCTGAACCAGCTGCCCAAGTGGATCCCAGATGTGAGGGAGAGCAAGAGTCAGCACACGTACACACAAACACACACCATCTCCTTTCCTAGTTTGCATGCTGTGAACCAGAGCGAAGCGCATGACTTTTTCATTCGTCACCTAAGGGAAGCTGTGTCCGAGCTTTGCCTGCAATTCAACAAGGCAGATGTCCATTTCTTCTTCTGCCGGGCTCCACCTCGGTCATTTTATGTCTTTGAGGCATTTTTCTGAGAAATATTGCCAGCAATGTGTGCTTTCTTTCATGCTTATATGCACAGATGCATGCATAGTTGAGTCATGATTGTATGAAATATGTGACTGGTTACCAAGACAAAAACACACTATTAACAGTGGAGATCACTAAACCTTCTCCATTCTCTGTCCTCCTTTTGCTGGCCTTCATGGTTTACACCTACTATGAGTTCATTCATTCTCTCAAACCCATATGTCTCATTCTATGCTCCCACTCCCACGAACACCCCTCCATCAGTAATCTTCCTTATGTTAGTCATCTGCAGTACCACCCATGCAGCCTTCAAACAGCATCCAATTCTAAAAGAAAAAAATAGACAAACAGACTCAGGTAATGTACTGACAGTCAATTTACTTTGCTGCTACAGCCCTGACTGATATGGGGAAGTTCTGGGGAGACAAAGAAAGACAAAAGACAAAAAGGGCAAAACTAGAAGAAGTAACGTATGCGTGACAAATACGTGCAACTGGTGCAGTGAAAGAGATCTCTCAGAGTCAAAGACATGATGGATGATGGCACAAAAGACTTGTCACGTGTTCCCTTTCTCTTTTCTAACATTCGGGTAAACCAGTCAAGTTGTCTTTTGGAGGCAAGAAGGGCACGGCCCCAACGGATAATTCCCATATTGTGCATGGATGACAAATATCTACTTGTGGCTTAAACATATCCTCTTTAAGGACAGGAACAGAACACAGCCATTAGTCATACAAACGTCAGAGGAAGGGATTTTTTTTTTGGTAAGCTCTGAACTTCAATTATATACAGATAAACATAACAAATCATGTGTTTCTTGGGGCAAAGGCTTGTCCTTTTGCACTCAATGCCCTGAAAAGGATGTAAAAGGGTTTGTTTTTTTGTTTCTTTTTGATCCAAGGACGGATTAAAAGGAAAAATGACAGACATCTAAACCAAAAAGCCACTGGCAAATTCAAAGTTTTGTTTCTTCTAACAGAAAACCTTAACTCTAAAGACTCATTAATTTTCTTAATCAACAATCAGTTAAAAGATTTTCAGTGGGAGAACCTTTGGACTGGTTGATGGTTTCACCCCGAAGGTTATGACCATATATATATAAATTATATACAGTTACATCACAATTTCACACCATATGCTCAGCACCAATCTGTAATTCGTGTTAACACACACGATTTACAGCTTTATGCATGCATGCATACATCTGACGATGTATCTATGCAAGGCGAAATGTGTGGCAGTCTGCACATGATTCTGACCATCACACATGCATTCCATGTATTACACACTGGCTGGTCCTGCTGGTTTCTCTCTTGTGTGATTTAATGACTTCCTGGGGAGTGAACTTTCCACCGTTCAGACTAAGCTTACATTTTAATGGCTTAACCTATGTGCACCCTAAGCAAAAGTCAGTCTGCAAAAGATTCAACTGCCAAAAAATACCACCCAACAATAAATATTGAGCATCATAAACCAGGCAACAAATACTGTACGTTATGGAAATCGCAAATGTCTTAAAATCTACAGCTTAGTAAAGAGAATATAAGAGTTTTAACAGAGTAAAGATGAATATTTTTCATTGGCAAAATACAGTGTAATTCCTTTATGAGGAAAGTGGCTCAAGAACAAGATGCAAACAATTTTTTCAACCGTTCTGATTTGAGTTTCGACAGGTCTTGGCAGGACCAAAATGCTGACATCAGTGCGGATGAATGACTGCACAGAAATGTTGCTTTCAATGAGCTATGAGACAGCTTGAAAGCTGTGTGAAGGTTAGATTTTCACCATGTCTTTCACTCACCCACAACTATAACTTAATACAAGGGTTAAATCTATTCTGAACTTTGAAGAACAGTGGTAAAACCTGTACTATGGCCTACATCTGCCACAAACCACAAATGACCTTGTTATAATGTTCTGTTTTGAGATGATTTAACTGGAAAGCAATGCTAGTCACTAACACTGTTTATTTTCAGAGTGCACTCTGCTGATGGCCATGTCTTAAATGAAAAGTTTATTGAATAAATGGCCCATTACGCTTTGTGTACTTGGACAGCAGACACTGCTTGATAATTGGAAAAGTGAATTTGGAAAATGTGAAGCATTACAACTGGGATGATTAAATGAGATTTTGCATTACCCTTCCCGGGAAATGTTAATGTTAAAGCATAAGTGCCACAGCTCTGATTCACTTTCTTCCCGTCTCGTTCACCTTAAACTGCAGTCACCATGAAACTTCCATTCATTCTCCTCACACAACCAGTCAAGGCTTTGTATCTCGCATCGTGCATCGAGCATCGAGCTGTGGTTGCTTAAAGCTATGTACAGTTGTAAACCAGTATTGTTTCTAAAATTAAGAAGACAACACATACATTTTTGGGATTAGAACTTAAATGATGAAGCCTGTTCACGACCAATAGGAAACAAATAGGTGTGTAAGGGCGACATTAGTTAGCAACCATGTCTTGCTTTGCATAATGGTTGGAAACAAAGGGGATTTCCATATTTCATTCATCAAACATATTTGCATTAAGCTAACTCTTGTAAGCAGGAGACATCAAAGGTTAGGTTGTCTGAATCAAAGCTGTTACTTTCTAATTGCATTACAAGAAAAACACACTTGCTCTTTTTGTTTAATCAAAGCATCTGCACAACGGTCTTAAAATAATCCAAAGCTAGGCAGGTTAAAGGTTAAATTGAGATTCATATGGATAAAAAAATAGAAAGGGATTCACACACAAAGTGGTATAGAAAGGGTTTCAACAAGCTCAGAAACCGTCTGTGCAATGCACCGAAGGCTTCCATGTCCCTCGAACTGCAGTCAGACAGGAAATGTGTCAAACTCATTTCTATAATTCTTTATCCTGCACACTATAGAAAGAGAAATGGTATTGAAGTTCTCGGAGTAAGAGGCTGATAGTGTGTGAGCTTTAATAGGTTGTGTAGGCTATCCACTTGATTTAATCAGAGAGTGGTTACTGATAATCCTATTTCATATATGGGTCCCACGCTAAGTCCCCCAGCGACACGTGCGACAGAAAATCTGCTGCACTGTGGCAGAAGAAGAAGTTAACACGTGCTGGAGTGATGCTCTCTCGTGAACATGTCAAACTACTATGTGACTGGCAGGAGCAATATAAGGATATGATTCATATATATGCTAACCAACAGGCCCATACATGTGTGACACAAATAGAAACTCGATGGGAATAATGACAACCATATACACTGCATAATCCATAATGCACACAACCTTATCACTTGACATAGATTTGTAATTGGGCTCCTTCTATGAACATGCTTGATGACATCTTCAGATCCTCTATACTGTAAAATATCCAGCCTCATATGATACGGATATAAAAGGATCACAGGCGGGATCTGTGCACATTTTGCTTCAAAGCAAACAAACAGTTGGCACACAAGATGCTGTGTGAGCAAAAACTGGAGTTTGCAAGCTGTGGGGAGGGGTGTCTGGCGAAACTTTCAGTTGCTTCCTGGAAAAAATAAAATAAAAATCACTGCCTTCCACCGACAACAGCCTCCCTTACAGCACTTTGTCATTTGAACAGTTTTATATCATATTGCTTAAAAAAAAAAAAGAATTACTAAAGCTGGTTCATGTAGGAAATTACATGTTTGAAAAACAACTAATGTTCACTTTATGGGGATTTTTCATTGTTGCAGAGTACAAAAAAAAAAAGAAAATACCACAAATCTTCATTTTAAATGTCAGAACACAACATTTACTAATCCCCCTGACCAGAAACAGATTATTTCTGCAGTAACTTTTCATGCTCCGGAGATGACAGACTTGTCTCAGTTGGAGCTTTCCACCGAGGCCTCTACTTTTACACACACAGAGGGAACTAAAATATTTATGTGAACTCAAGTGTGTGTGTGTGTGGGGGGGGGGAGATCTTTTTTTTGGACAGCCACTCGGCATTGTCTTTTTTGTGACACTTATAGGTTAAAACGAGTTTAAGAGTTCAGTGGATACTAAAAACGCTTGCTTTCAAGAAGAAGAGTTAAAGTTTACAAAAAGTAGTCATCAGCACGTCACTGTTTTAGAACTTTTCAGAGCATTTATACAATAGTGTAACACTAGAAGCGAAGCTTGAAAGAATGTAAAATTAAAGAACCATGAGTCAAACAGGAAATAAATTATGTTCAATTACGCAGGAAAAGAAAACCTTAAAACTTAATTGCATGGATTCATTATTCTAGATGACACAATCAATTTATATATCAACATATGCATCTCACAGGGCAGAACCTGTCCAGATTAATAGGGGACTTTGGTCATGACTGCCTGCGTATTTATTTGATGTACCATATATTAATGCAACATAAACCCATCCTCTTTGCATGTGGGAGTAAATCAGGTATTAATATATTGCCTGACCTTCCTATACCTTCAAAGGAAAGCTGACTGCAAATCCATCAAGATTAGGGCCTAAAGCAAGAGATTTGCTCACCATTCCACAGTGTTTGCCCAAATATTACTGGAGGTTGTGCAACAAAGCTATTAAGAGAAAACACTGAATTCTCAAACAGCTTAACAAAAAGTAGCTTTAATATTATGAAATGAAAAAACCCTACATATAACAAGAGTATAGAGGTCAATGTTGATTCAAGGCCAGTGGGGCCGTTTTAATTCTGTCTGTGAACATCTTTTGCATACAATTTATGGAAGCATGACAGAAAGTGGTTTAGAATGAGTACTGTGAACAACTTAATGTCAGTAGTCTGGAATTTGCAAAGCAATGATGCAGGAGAGAAGATTTTTCCCCCTCAAGGTCAAAAGGTTCACAGTGGCTCTCAAAGATGACTGCTTCAAAATAAGAAACAACCATCCAGCTAGAGCAGGTGCTTTGGCCGTACAGTTAAAAGCTATAAGTCTGTATACTTCAGAGGCACTGCATTGGGTCATTTTTTTGGCAGCACTGCAATAGCAAGCATGCAGTTCATCAGTGTCACAGGCACAGCAACAAGTAATCTTATTCAGCAGTTTAATGCATTTTCTCATCTTCTGTTAATTCATCTGAACCATTCAAGGACGTCCTGCTCCATTCTCTTTACTCTTCAAGTAATACAACTGCACTCTTCCTGCTGGGACACACACACACACACACACACACACTGCAAACAGCTGTTTTAGTGCTGAAAGTGACAGATATGAGCCTCTCTCTCCGTCCCTGAGTGAGACATTTGGACAGGTAGTTTCCATGCCTGCCAAAGCCACCCATCATTCTTGGCAACGGCAGAGCTGCTAGAAAACACAGCAAGATGCATATTTACACATTTCACAGGCAGCTGACCAATAGGAATTCATTATCTCCAAGGGAGAAGCAAAGTGATGATGTGTGTAAAAAGGAGGATTAGAGGTGACGATGATGACGCAGGTGGGGAATAAATATCCAGACAGTTAAAAGAATCCAGGGCGCCAGCCAGATATCTAAAGCATCAACAACAACGACAAAAAGCACTTTAATCTGCCAATAGATGGAGACATGCTATTAAAATCATGTAGAAATATTAAAAGGAGCCCGAAGCCTCTTTTTGCACAGCACTCTCAAATCTTTTACAAAATCCAGTTCACTAATGAATTATACAGACTGAATATTCTTGAACCTTCTATATTTAGCAACATATTAAGATAAGAATCTTCTCTCTTGACCCTTTGAATCTGAAGTACCCTCTAATCAATGACCAAATTAGTTTTGGTCTGATTATTTTTTCAGCAACTCCTTCAGTACAATAAGCTGCTATAAACAGCGTGATATACTTCTAAAAGAAGCACTCTATCTGCTTGTCTTTTGTTTCCGGTCATTTTCCTAATGTCATTTACTCGGTAAAGCCAGTGTGTCTGGACAGTCTAAGTGGGTGGGATAGACAAACGGAGACAGGCAGACAGGTGCAGCTTGATCCGCAGAGCTGTAATTTCTCAGCTGTACACACAATAAACTAAACCAACAATTGCTGGAGTCAGCAGCACCTGCTATTCCATATTCAGCAGTCTCGTTTTGTTTTTGGTTTATGTTTGACACAGATGCCTCAATACAGAGCAGATACGACTGCACGCTTGATGTTATCACCAACACAAGGCTCTGGCACCTGACCAGCAACCACAGATTCTTAGAGCTACTACACTTTACTGCAATAAATTCAAATACAGCCTTTTTTTGTTCATTTTTAATAGTGTAACAAAACAGCAAGCACACGTGTGTGGACACAATCGACCTCCTCAGATTGCTTGCCGAGCCAAAAGCAAAGGGAAATAAATTCCTTTGAAGAAAAATCCTCGTAGCAATGAAATGTGGGATGTGAAATGATGCGTCTTTTTCACAGCACCCACTCTCCTCTTCCATTCTTAAATTTTCTGCCCTCTTTTCTTGCTGCTTCAGTCGTCAGGCTTACAGCAACTGTTGCTAGGCAACAGCTCACACCCACCTATATGCATATTAATACTTACATCACAACAATACAGTCAATGAAAAGTCTAAATATAAGTTGTACAAGGGTTATATAATGAGATTTCCACCTTAGTGGGTTTATGTTTTATTACAGTGTTCTGTTGGGGGATGTTGGGGTGTAAAGCAGAAAAAGGCGATGTGTGTTCATGTGTGTGTGCGGAGCACGCTTGGGAATGTGCTTTTCCTAGAAGTGCTTATCAAAATGTCATGTTCTAGTCAACCGATTTTGGCGCATAATGATAAGTTTGACAAGAACTTGTCTCACAGAAGCGGTCCGGAGCACCGAATCCAAATGAAACGGCAGGAAAGACAAATCTTTGGCCAAAAATGTGCGCAGCGATGACAGACATCTGAAAGCGATGCGCCTCAATGACATCAGATTATAGCCAACAAACTGCGCACACACTGCACAGGCATCATCACATGCCTTGTTAAGAGTGAATACACTGAATAAGCGGCAGGGCATCAAAGAGTTTAGAATACAGTACAACGGAACAAGGGACTGAACAAAAAAGATGTGGGCTATGAATTCACAGGCATACCTAAAATATTCTCTCATGTTCATTCAGCCATGCATACACAACGACATCGCTGGTACAAGTTAAGACCTGCAGGGTGAGGGTGTGTGTGAGCCCTTTTAACTCCATGAGTGGGTTGACAGACAAGACTGGTTCTCTGCTCTTCCATAACTTCTGTTTCTCCAGAATGGCACAACAAGGAAACGTGCAACAGGATAGAAAGAAAAAACCAGTTCAGTGGAAAATCTATGATGACTGCCTCCAATTGCCTGGCTACATCACCCAACGGTTATAACAGACAAGCTGAGGTCTTTGGAACATGTTTCTTTAAAAATGTTAAAGATTTATTGGGATTCTGGAGCTTTTACACACTAAAAGAGCTTCTCGGACTACTCTGATTATCTTTGCTAAAGCTGTTTTACAGCTAGCCAGACGTAGTTGAAGGTTCCGCAACGTGCTCATATCATTTTTTTGTCTTCACTGTCTGTTTTGAGGTCACATTCACCGTTTTATTAGCATGGCTTTGTCACATGAATGTGTCCTTTAGACCAGTGGTTCCCAACCTATTTTCTCTGAGGACCCCCTTCATACAACTGGTTTTTGAGTTCCCAAAACATTGGTTTCATGTGAATGAAACAAAAACTTAAGCGAATACATCTCAGCTCATCTCTGTGTGGACATGGCCTTCATTTAAATCATACTGGCCAGGAACAGTCAAAGCCTCTGGGACCCCCTGGGCTCTTTGAGAGACCCCAGGTTGGGAATCACTGCTCTAGACATGGCTGCCACTTTTTTTATATTCTGCATGTACATGTTGCACCTCAGTGACCTGTTACCTGGTTACAACAAGTTGCACTTTTACATAAGAACAAGTGCTCTGTGCTGTAGTCTTTACATGTGGCTTAAGTAACTCAGACTATCATGTTGTAAGAGGCTGAAAAAGTGATGTGGAGATTTCAAGAAAGTGAAGTCAAAGGTTTTTCATTTTCAATGCAAACACCAAGAAATAAAGCAGAACTGTAAAACGGCATGAAATGATAGCCTATGTCATTTTATGCAAAGCATCATAAATGTAAAAGGTGAGATATTTTTCACATTCTCTGATATAATTATGGGATTGCACATACACTTCCTATGATGCAAGGAAACAGCAACATCTGCTTCTTTGGTAGTGGTGGAATTTTCCAAATAACACTCTTTGTGAGGCGATGAGAAAGTGAACCAGCAGAGAAAAAGGGAAGTCCATGAACGTATGCTGTTTCCCCTGCTCTTCCTGACCTTCTGTTTCAGCCATCCATCAACACTTATGTGAGATTCAAGGAGCAGATTGGAGGTCTGTCTCCCTCGCGCTCTTTTTGCTGTTCCCTGTCTGATTGCTCGGTGAATGAATGTAGACATCTCCAACATCACACAAAACAGGTTGATTTGTGTGTGAGGGAGAAAGAGAGAAGCATGAGCAGGGAAGAGACCGACCTAGAGAGCGAAGAGCAAACAGGCAACAGATGCTGACTTAAAGAAACAAAATCGAAGAAAAAGATGTTGCAATATCATGCCCTATTTCAGCCAAACTGACAGATCTGTGGATAAACTGGGGGATTCCTGGCCTACATGTTGTTAGAATCTTCTCTATTTTTTTCCCCAGGAGTGCAGCCAGACTGGCACGTGGACTCAGTAAAACTACGACCCTCCAGCAAATAGGCAAGGGGCAGAACAGCTGGATCTGTGCCCGGTGTATGAGCTCCGTTCCTGCAGTAATCGTGTAGTCTGCTGCCTCTTTACCAGCCCGGCCACTGCTGCTGCAGCTGCAAGGGCATCTCCTCTCCAGTGTGCAGACTGACACACAGTGGGTGACTGCAGGCCCTTTACTATGGATAAAATGAAGACTGCATCCACAATGTATACCATGCTGCAACACTTAATCTCACACAGGAGGATCCCCTCTTATGCGTTAATGACTGAAACCCTCATATTAGAGCATTGATCAATATATAAATATCAGAAGTAAAAAAAAATCTTGTTTCATTCCACATTCAAGCAAAATGGATCCTCATTGTGCACAGCACTGATTGTCCCTCCTCTCATGATACTGAGGCAATTAACAACATACACACAAAAAAATCCCTCCAAAAGACATCCTTCCAACAAAAACCTATCAATGTAATTAAAATTCTTAATAAACTAAATTATGCTAAATGTTCATGCAACAGCTAAATGTCGGGAAAATTTTAAAGAAAAAAAAAAGACAAATGGACAGACGAAACGCCATCCTATTGTTGGACATGTGCGGATCAGACATAAATACTAACATGCTTTAATTTTCCCTGTTGATGACACAAATTCTACATGAGTCAATCCTGCTGTCGTCTTAAAAGAGAAAGGGGGGGAATTCCTATTCAAAAAGGTGTGCCATTTTTTGCGCACCGCTGTGCCGAAGAGGACCAAGTCTTACCTGAATCTGGGTGAATCTTTTATACATTCTTCAAAATCCACCGTCATTTTTGCGTTTTCTCGTGTATTCCCACTTTAGTCTACTAATGTCATTGCCCGCGGCGCAGTGTCGCTTGAACCGCAAGGATGGTGACTGGTATCCCCCTGACGCGCAGCAGTCTGTCGCCCCTCTCCCGGTGGCACTGTGACAGAAAATGCGAGCCCAGTCAGTGAGAAGCAGGCAGACTACTACTACACTGCTATCGAGAAGGCGTAGCTGCACCGTGGAGTCTGAAAGAGGAGGAGAGATAGCCGAGTAGATCCAGCTGCTGTAACACCCCTACAAGGACGAAAAGAATCATGGGAGGATGAAGATGGTCGAGAAAATCCAGTAATGTAGCTTAATTTCTACAAGGGCAGCCTAATAATA
>JAOXYM010000003.1:29112407-29122733 GCA_028567055.1 Leptatherina wallacei | reverse complement strand
TGCTAATTACCCACTGATTTGAGTCAGGTGTGTTTCAGCAGGGACACTTCAAAAACCTGCATACACACCAGCCCTCGTGGACCAGGATTGAGGATCCCTGATCTAAACTAACATAGTTTGATTGGACGGGACAGACTTATCTCCTGAATTATCTTTTCTTTTTTGTTCCAGCAACAATCACAATATCTCTCCTGGCTCAAAGCTTAGGTTTGCCGCCTCCGGAGATGGAGAGCCAAGGCGAGATTTAAACAGACTGCACACTGTAAAAAGTAGCTCTTCATTTGTCTTCAGTGCTGCTGTGAAAACAGGCCTCATTTAGCTTAAAATCAATGGCTCTTTTCCCATAATGAGGAAACTGCTGAATAGCAGAATGGTGCCATGCTAAACAATGCCCCAGTTCCCAAATGTGTGAGGCCATGCTTTGTACACTGCTTATTAAAATTTTATGTGGGTGTGTGTGGTTTAGGGGGCCGGGCGAAAGCTGTCACATCACATTGGAGCAGCCACTGAAGGCAGACGCAAGGGTTTCCTCTTCCACGTGTCACACTCTATCTCCTCCCCTGGAAACGTAACCTAGTTTTCCTGTTTGCGCAGAGGCACATAACGCACGCTAACTTAGACGTACACATGTGCACAAAAATGTACGATGTGTGGATCTGATCGCCATTGCTCTCAAACCTCCGTCTATGTCACTACCACTCACCATCTCCCACATTTTCAGGCGCATGCATGAGTACACTGACTGTGTTCTTTGTGCGCAGACACAAATGTGTGTGGACAAACACTAAAGGGCGCTAATTTGCTTTATGTGGTCAATGTCACAATGGTGTAGCAGGCTGCATCCCCTTACAATTTACAGATTTAAGCATTAAAGAGTCTTTGAAGAAATACTCGATCATGTGCAGAAAGATTTTCAGAACTGCATTAACATTATGCACAAGGGGAGTTTTTCCATAGTTAAGTTAGCATAAAATGGCTGGTAGAGTGCTGTTTTGCACATTTATTGTTTCTAGTAAAAACATGACCTCCTTTCACAAAAAGCCAGTTCTGTTTTGATTAGTCAGCTGTGCTGGCCTGAGCAAGGCTGCAGGTTTTGGTCTGCTTCTTGATCCTGACCACAAACTGTTCTGCAGTAGCTCAGCTGAAGTTTGAAGTCTGGGAAAAAACATTTATAATGCATGCTACCTGTCGAAATACTTTGGTCATTCATTGGTCTATTGGTAACATATCACACACCAAGACATGAGTAATAAATGGTAAATTGTGTCATTGAGACTTTTAAGTAACTGGAATGTTCTTCAGTCATATTCACTAAACCATCACAAACGTTTGAACCTATAAAATCTTTAGAAAAACCCGGGTTTGGTGGAAGGGTTTCTGTTAAGCATCAAAAGTTTGCTGGCAATGGAGTGAGAGAAATGCGAGTAAACTCTTCTGTCTACTTTGGAATGACACAGGGATCGAGTTATAAGCTGTGCTAATTACTATCAGGCAAATACAGATTTTTAGCTTTGTGAGCACTGGTTGCAGAGGTAATTTGATCCTTTTATACAGGCCTTTTTAGCAAGATTCTTAACGTTACACATACAAACAGCATATCCTAAAGTTTATAATTTCTCTGACTATATGGTGCATTGGTCCTTAAGTCCAGTTACAGTTGGTTCTGAATGAAGAGGACTGTGCACTCTCTTATACAGAAAACTCATTCATGGAAGCCTGGAGAGACCCGACACCTTGCTTAAGGCTACCGGCTGTAGTCTCAAGTGATGCTATTGTTACTTGAACGTACGAAAAACACTAGTGAAAATGTCAACTGTGATATTTCTACAGAATTTATAAATTTCTGTCTATAAAATCAAAGCAAACTGACGTAAATTAAGATATTGAGAGCTGCCAAGAGTTTTCTTATTGTGGGTGTTCCATGTAGTCTTTGCATGGTGGTGTGGCGGTTAGCACCGCAGCCTCACAGCAAGAAGGTTGCTGGTTCGAGCCTCTGGCAGAGTTTGAGATGGAGGGGGTTGCTGGTCCGAGCTGGGGAGGGACTTGAAACAGCGGCCTTTCTGTGCAGAGTTTGCATGTTTTCACCATGTATGCGTGGGTTCTCACCAGGTAGCCTTCCTCCCACTGTCCAAAGACATGCATGATAAGTTAATTGGTCACTCTAAATTCTCCCTAGGAGTGAATGTGTGTGTGGATGGTTGTCTGTCTCTCTGTGTTGGCCCTGCGATGGACTGGCGACCTGTCCGGGGCGTATCCTGCCTCTCGCCTGATAATTGCTGGGATAGGCTCCAGCCCACCCGCGACCCTGAATTGGATGAAGCGGTACAGAAAATGAATGAGTGAATGAATGTCTATAAAATCAGAGTAAACTGACGTAAATTAAAATATTGAGAGCTGCCAAAGGTTTGGATATTGTGGGTGTTCCACGTAGTCTTTGACATCCTCCAGTCAGTTATGAATACCACAGCTTGAATTCAGTAGTGTGATGGGATAATGTCTTTGCATTCCAAATAAATTGATCCAAATAGAATTTTTTTTTCTTACGTACACTCTCCTCTCACTAGCGTCACACATCTACATGTCCTCGGTACAGCAGCTTTCAGCCATGTGAAGAGCATCATTTAAGACAGTGTGAACACTTTAGTAAATCAAACTTTCTCCTTCCTGGATGATATGCTTTGAAAGAGAAAATAATAGAAATGCAAAACCAAAAAGGTGAACCACAAGGATCTCTTATCAGTGAGAGATCCTGAATTATCACTACACTTTGTTAGTAAAACTCAACTTAAGGAAATAATGCGTTGTGTCTGTGACAGGCAGGGCGGCCTGGCGATTCAGCTCCCAAGAGTTGCAGGAATTTATGAAATTCATCAGAGCAGCGACATCAGCCCTTGCTGCTGTTCCTCTGCTGCATGTGCAAAGACATGCAGCAAGTGTCCGATGTTATCCTGGTGGATTTACATGTGAAAGCCTCATCCTTTGAGCTGGTGTGCAGTTAACTATGTTGTTTATAAGCGCTTTGCTTTTCAAGGATCTTACAGCCCATATAAGGCTACCCATGTTGGAAGAAGAAATGAAGATGCATTTGTTAATTTTGCTCTTTTTATGATTTTTATATGTATTTTTTTTAAATGTGTTTTAAGCAATATACTGTATGTAATGGATAACCTTTGTGTTAAACATTTGCAATTAATGAATGGACATAATTTCAAATATGTTTTTGTTTTTTTCTAAGGATCACCCATGCTTATCGTGTTCCAAATAACTTCCATGCACGTTATAGTGCCCAGTCTCGGACCTACGTCTACCGAATAGCTCTGGGCATCACCCACCAGAATATGCTCCCCATCATGGACTGCAATCTGTGCTGGAACGTGCGCAACACGTGAGTGATCTCAGTTTACACACTGCCTCTTAATTCATTCACTTATGTCCTTTTATTCTTCTTTTTTTTTAGTGTGCATACACATGAGAAATCAAGCTCTGACTAAAAGCTCAATCTAACTATGCTCATGCCAAGCCTTGCAGAAACAACGGGACTTTAAACACGTCAATGACCCATATGTGCCAACTGCAAATTAGGGACTGTGAAAGTGTTTTATTTGAGCCCACTTCCCAAAAACAAACTAACTTGAAAGACATATCGAGGAGACAGAACGGATGGAGTATGTAAAGAGATACAATGTTGAGGGATTTAAAGCTTAGGCAATGTTCTTTTAGCTTTTAGTGGAAGGAGGGGGCATTTCTGAGAGTGTATGTTTGAGCATTTGTCTGCTTTTCTCTCTTCGCTTTTTTTTTTAGGGGGGGGGAGTAGGGTAAGATAAGCTGCGGGCTTATACACATGCAGAACAGCACCCACGCTTTTTAGCCAGGTTTCTTTTTTTTTTCACTCTCACTTTCCATCTCTTTCCTTTCTCCTTCTCTCCTCTTCATTTGTAACCTCCATCTCTTTCGCTCTCCCTCCTTTCCTAATTTCTCTCTGTGGCGTCTCTGCTTCTTTATCCCTCTCTCATGTTCTGCCTTCATCTCGTCTTTCCGCCCCTGAGCGTCTCTGCCTCAGCAGCGTCTCTCGTTCCGTCTTTGATCTGCTGCTCCCTCGTCATCACACCAGCTCCGTCTCTCCCACTGCAAGAAATATCAGTCAGACTGTTTTTTTTTCCAAGACTGATTTTGTTCAAATTCAGTGATTACACCATGCCAGAATTACCGAGTCACTTATTACGCAGTGTAAAATGTCTCTTCACATTTCTGTCCCTTTTCTATTTCTAAGTTTGTTTTATATTTAATATCATAAACAGAAAAAAAATAAGAAGAACTAACAAATAAATGACCTATAACTAACAGCTGATTTAAGTTATGTACAGCTCCAATTCCAAAATAGTTTTGACGCTGGCTACAATGTTAATTTTAAACAATTTGCAAATCACATCAACCCACATTTTATTCCCAGTAAAACATAACCAACATATCAGACGAGTAAACTGAGACATTTGAGCATTTTATGGAAAATATGTGCTCATTTTGAATTTGACGGCAGCAACACATCTAAAAAGGAATAATGTTGCAAAGGGGGTGTTGTTTACCATTGTGTTGCATCCCCCCCCCCCAAAGATTCTAGCTGCTCAACAGTCCTGGGCTTTTAGATTGTTTGTTTCATGATGCGCCAAATGTTTTGTATTAGTGAAAGGTCTGGACTGCAAGCGGGCTAGTACAGCCCTCTTCTCCTGCACAGCCATTCTGTTGTGATGGCTGCAGCATTGTCTTGCAGAAAACTGCAGGGATGGGGAACCATGGTTTTTGAGGGCTGCAAGTTTTCCATTTGTCCCTGCTCCAACACACTGGATTTAAATCAAATGGATCCAACAACCAATTAGGTTCTATACAGTGGCCCATTAATTTGAATCAGGTGTGTTGGAGCAGGGATGCATGGAAAACTTGCAGGATGGGGGCCAAAGTTCCCCACTATTGCTCTAAAAACCTCTATGTACTTCTCAGCATGCTATAGGCACAACCCAGTACCATCATGCAGACTTAAACAGTCCACTATAACAAGCTGGATAGTCCCTCTCCTCTTTAGTCCACAGGACATGGTGTCCATGGTTTTGATCCACCTGACCACAGAACAGTTTTCCACTTTGCCACAGACCATTTTAAATGAGCTTTGGTCCAGAGAAAACAGCAATGAATCTGGATCATGTTTACATATGGTTTATTCTTTGCGTGATAAAGCTTTAAACTGCATTTGTGAATTTCATGGGAAGCTGTGTTCACAAACGCTGATTTCTGAGAGAGTTCCTGAGCCCATGCAGAGATTTCCAGTAGAGAACCATGTCTGTTAATGATGCAGTGCTGCCTGAGGGCCTGAAAATCACGAGCATCCAGTTTTTGACCTTCTGTCTTGTCCCATGCGCACAGAGATCGCTCCTGGTTCTCTGAATCTTTTGATTATATTATACACGATTTTACATCCACAATTTTTGGATGCGTTTGGTCACAGATTGATGAACCTCTGTCCATGCTCTGCTTCTGAAATGCCCAGTCATGCTACTTGCTAGCTGGTGTCGGTTAATCTCATCAAATGCTCTTTGGGTTGTTGTTGTTTTGTGCCAGTTACTTTTCCAGCCTTTTGTTGTTCCTGCTCCAACTTTGTAAAGATGTGTTGCTCCCATCAAATTCAAAATTAGCTGATATTTTACATGAAATGGTAAAATGTCAGATATATTGTTTATGTTCTGTTGAGAATAAAATATGAAGATTTACAAAAAAAAATAATTTTATGGTTTTATTTACATTTTACGCAGTGCCTCAACCTTTTGGGAATTGGGGTTGTTTTCATGCTAAGATAAAGGCATCCCAAAGCCGAGGTCGACAACTTTAAATTACTTTTGTGAGACAATGATTGCTAAAATAATACTGGAACTGTCTGTACCGTGAGAAGATTAAAACCCTCATACCATGATGTTTATTGGTATGGTCATTTTATTAGAGTTATTCAGCCATTCATTTCTTATTTATGCATGATGTGAAGTATTGTTGCCAGAACTGAATTTGTTCCATTCAAGACAAAACATTCACTCACATCTTAGGTTGTTTTGTTATAAATTTCAAACTGCCAACATGCATTTTATTTAGTAATAGGAATTAGCTTTTTTTTTTTTTTTTTCTCCTGCAAAAGCACCTGCTACATCCAGATCTTTTCTCACTGGTCAGAAATGTAACAAGGAGTGTCCATGCACAACCGATGCCTTGCATAAACTATGCAAACGACGGTGAAGGGATGTTATTTCCATCTGCAAATGAAGTCATCATTTCAAACTCAGGATGCCAAGATGCTCCAAAATTGTGACTGAAAAGACTACCTGTCAACTTGTTGTCACTGTCTGGTTGCTCTGATAAAATCCTGATTTCTTAACAACAGCTTCGGCTGACAAAATCTGTTTTCAAGTAACTGAATTCAGCCATGCTTGCATGAATGAAGATCTCCTACAATGGCTGTTTGAAGATAGTTAGAGGAAAGAATGTTTTATCAAACCAAATTTTGTTGTGCCAGGACGCTGGTTCAGTGACAATAATGGGATTCTGATTCATGTATCTGTGCTGACTGTTGTTGCAAAGGTCTCTGTACAGCTCTTTACTTGTGTTTTTTGTGTGATGGTATACTGGTATGCTTAGATTCAGAGGTGGATAGCCTTTCTCTAACGTGTCTGTGAGCAGGCACTACTGCTGCTGATTGTATTTACTCAAATCATTAACCTCATAGCATAATTGCCATCATATTTTAAGGTTTTATAGGCAATGATGCACAGTCAATTGGTAATGTTAGGAGAGTACAGTTATACAGATATCATAATTTAGCTGAAATATGACTTAGGAAATTATGCTATGAGGCTAACCAAATGTGTTTTAGGCCAGAAAAGAGTCCTTGGTTCCCATTTACACACAAAATATCAAAAAACAAAGTACAATTTAGTTTTTGTGACATCAGTTTTTCACAAACTATGTGAAAAACTAAGTACCTGACTGGAGTGCCGAACTAGTTCTCTATTTGGCAAGGTTGATCAAATTTGCTGGTGCTTTTCCTTCCCTTTGCCTTAGTGTAGTACTTGCCGTCAGTGTCTGAGGAACACACAGACAACTGATGGCAACGTGAAGCTGTAGTTTTTCTCAGAGCTCCCACATGGAATCCACTTAGAGAGCCACACACTGTGCATGTGCTTCTGAAATTAAGTCTGATCAAGTCTGTGCACAACTTTGCATTCACATAGTTGAATACAAGGCTGTCCACACAGTGACCTGTGTATACACTTTGTTGTACTCATGGTACAATACCTGTTAGTGTGATCAGTCCCTTCACTGCTTTGAGTCTCCTGGATGTCTTTTATCTGTGAATTTCTGAAGTCAAAACCAGTGCCTTATTGCAATGTCATTAAGACATTTGCATTAAAACTGAATTGGATTTAAAGAAAAGTTTAAAGATGAATACTAATGATCTCAATTGTAAATTATTTAAACGATCAAATGGGAAAAAAGAAGGCTTGACTAGCCAAGAACGGCAGGAAAGATTTTAATTATATAGTTTGATGTTGATGCTTCTGCAACGTCTTTCTTACATCAGTTTCCATGTTAGCATGTGAATTGGCCAAATTTATAAACCAACCTGATTGTTTTATGAGAGCATTTCTAAAGAAAAAACCGACTGAAATAGTTCTAAGTCAGTACTACGAATGAAATGTGTTGATACTTTCAGCACTTTATTCCTGAATTCCTCTCAGGGTCAATATTTCCAGTTTTACATTAAGAATTTAATTAATGAGTCAGTCAGCACAGTGCTACATTTTTCTGCTCGCTGTATCCCTCCCTCCATCCTTCTCCCTGTCAGCTCGTATTTAAGTAGGGACAGAAGCATGAAGCTGTACAAATCTGAGTGGCGGGGCCCACTTTAACTCACTCCCTCAAATGAATCCTTCGTCAACACGCTCTGCTCTCTCACGTGTCCTCGTCCCTCAAAATGTTAATATTATATAAGTTTACTAGGAAACCAGAACAAGGAGGTCTGAAAACAGGTCATACTTTATGTATACACTTCTGTCTGACCCTGCTGTTTAAGCAAGTTGCTTTCAGGTCATGTTGCAATATCACGGTAAGCTTGTGAATGTATGCTGGCTGCAGGGGCTCGCATCTTTGCTGCTTTTAAAATGAAATGTATTGTTTTTCAGAGAGCTGGATGTGGAAGCCATGCGTGAGGCTGCTACCCTGCTAGTTGGAACTCATGACTTTAGCAGCTTCAGGGCAGTGAACTCTGAGATGGCTTTCAAGAACCCCGTGAAGACGCTGGATGTGGCTGACATACGGCCGGGAAGCTCTTTTGCACGCGCATACTTTCCCAGGTAGATTTAAACCACTTGGGGGAAGCAAAACAAGCTCTGATATACAACACACCATTGAGATATCAGTCTATGCATTTCGAGCTGGCACAGATTTGCACGCTACTTTTTTTTTTTACTCATTAAGCAAACTTGTTGTTTGACAGGTCAACACCAGACTGGAATGGCTTCAAGTTTATAAGCCAAATTCTAATAGCGTACATTATCTTGTGGTGAGCATCTTTATATCTAGTTAATTTATTTAACTATACATCTGTATTTTTAACAGACCATAATCATTTCAGAATCAACTAAAGTGAGTCGATGAATAAATGATCAAATAGCCTGCGTTCCTATAATCCTAAAAGTGAATGGAGCCATTACAAAGAACTGAAGACATTAATTGGACCTGTATCAGCTGCCTTATCAGTATACTAGTATATTTTTCTAAGGACTGCTGGATGCTATGCAACCTTACCATGATAAATTAGAAAAAAAGGGGGGGGGGGGTTGAAGCCGTCATCATACCTCCTGACATGCCGACACATCCCGCTGTTAGTTTATGTTGGTAGACACACTGTTTGTGTTAATTAATCTGCCCTTTGTGATTAGATGTTAAGCAGGTTTATGTACTTATAACAATGAGGATCCAGTATAATCTGTAGTGGAGATGGAAGAGTGAGGGCAGAGTGATGGGGAGAGGGCCATGTGGGCTCTGAGATTACAAGTCCATGGGGGTCGCTCTGTATGCCAAATACCACTTTTGTGGGCATTAATTATTTGCCCTGGAAATATGGTGCACAATATGGACAGGGACAGACTGTTGGGTACTCGGAGTAAATGTCACACAGTCCCTCGACCCCAACACATGTGGTGCTCTAACAAGCTGTGAGCAGGGTCAGAGATCTGGTATATATTTAATAGAAAATTTGCAGTAAAGCCTCCATGATGTTTTTTTTTTGCCAAATGAAAGCCTATTTAATCTTTAACTCTATGTAGAATCAAGGAGGCCAACGTCAGTCTCAAGTCTGTTATGGTCCAATAGAAAGCTTGCAGCTGAGCTGTATGTTCTTTTTTTCATGAAGTCACTATTCTAAGTAACAGTGATAGAACGAAAAGAAACTGAGGGATGAATTATTGAAAAGCCAGAGGTTGAACTAAATTTTTGATCCTAAAACAGGCAGAGTGGGAAGCGCTTGGTGGCTCCCATTCAACAAACACATGAAGTGTTTTTCTTTTTGTCCACATGAAATACATCATCTTGTTTTCATTTATCAGTGAACAGCTCCTAATGCAATCTTTGTGCATGTAATGCTACTCTCACTTGAAAGCAATACTATGGAGTTAATGTGGTATGCTGACTGAGAAAAAAATTCCACCTTCAAGAGATAAGTGCAAGATGGATATGAGGGAATCTGTAGTTGGACACTTTATATCATCCAAAAGTAGAATATTGTAGAAATGAAGTTACTTGTAATTTAGTTCTTTTATTTTCATAGGCACATCTGAATAGCTAATGCATATATTGATATTAAATATTTAGACATGTTATTATTGTTTTAGTGATCCTTAAACAAATTTTTTATTGGCCAAAATATTTCTTCTTTCAGCACTTTGATTGTAAACCATAAACCAAAACTACTATTTACTTGCCATTCACTTTCTCTGGTACATCCTCACAGAGGAGGAACAGCTCAGTTTACAAGTCCATGTGCTACTCATGAATTTAAATGTCATGGTAACCGGGCACACAGCGATGTCCTGGAGTTGTCCCTTTTCTGGGACTGAATGATTAACAACATACATAGCTGACAGAAAACAATTGTGGTTTTCTAAATTAAAAAAAGTAAAAGTTAAATGTACAGTTCAAAAATGTAAATACACCAATTTATGAAATAAATGAAATGAAATGAAAAATACTTTATTTATCCCTTTTGAGGGAAATTATTGTTGTAGCAGAGTT